>CM073763.1:60764728-61364728 GCA_037127475.1 Arma custos
GGAGGTTTGACAAAACTACTTGCTGGACCCCTCATGACTTTCTATTGAGAGGTAGAGGGACACAATAAGCAGGGAGGGGACGCAGATACCTGGGAGGGGACCCTTGAATGTTTAGTTGATCCGTAAGCACCAGAGAGAGAAGACCTATATTCAGAACATGACTCGTGAATGCAAAAATCCAGTGAACAGTTTCTGTTATATCTGTGACGAGGTGCTATTGAAAGATCAAAGCAAGCCATTGTCTCCTCTAGTGAAGAAAGCCTACCATCTTTATTTTGGATGTTAAGTGGGAGATAAGGATAAGGATTGGGCTCCTAAAGTTTACTGCAGTAGATGAATGAGATACTTTACAGGTTGACTTCAAGGAACACACAAAGCAATGCACTTTGCAGTTCCAATGGTATGGCGGGAAACACAAAACCATGTAAGTGACTGTTATTTTTGCATGAAAAATAGAAAGTTTCTCAAAGCGAACAAAATCCAGGATGGAATACCCTCATTGTCCATCTGCAATTCGACCGGTCCCACATAATGATCCGTTAACCGTTCCAAAGTCACCTGAAACAGTTTCTATACTTCCAGATGAAAAAAAACTACCCAGAGGGAACACGGAGAACGGTTCCATAAGGATATTGCCAAAATGGAAAGGAGGTATAGTGGAAAATGGAATGATAAAATGCTCGCGGACTATTGCTGGAGTCTACAGCGAGTATCACTTCAAGAGGACTACAAAAGGAAGAAAACTACAAATTAGGTAAAAATTCTAAGTTTACGGTTTATGTATTAAGCATATTGTATTATCAGAACACCTTATTTTGTATTTTATACTTCATATACCCAAGTGAATAAATTATGTTAATAAGTTAAGCGCCTTCTTTTTATGAAAACCTTTTTTCTTTTGTGAATAAATTGATTTATCTGAAAAACTGTACGTGTTAGAATTTTTCTGATGCTAGATTTGGATTCAGAATCTTTGAAAACATAGAATGCAGTGATAATTTTTCAAGGGTAAAAAAAATTATTTTTTTTGCAGAACAGTTATTATAACTTGTTATCTGAAAATTGGGTGATACTTTTTAGAATACCTAACATTAGTTTATTACACAATTACCAACCTACGGTTCCTGTAAATCACTATACTCATTCAGATGTGTATGAATTTTTACTTATTCTCATTATGATCTACTTCGAAGATTGTATTTACCCACTCTGTTAAAAGGTAATAAGGATAATTGATAATATTTCCTAATA
Organism: Arma custos; assembly: GCA_037127475.1. Classification (NCBI taxonomy): domain Eukaryota; kingdom Metazoa; phylum Arthropoda; class Insecta; order Hemiptera; family Pentatomidae; genus Arma; species Arma custos. Next base: position 60,765,980 of record CM073763.1, read on the forward strand.
CCTCGTATCATATTTCAGAAGAGAAATGAGCATTAAGTGAATTTCGCAGTAACTTGTCAAGAGACTAATGGAACTACAAGCAACGGGCCAAATGGACCCATACGGCTATTGAACCTATCAAAGCTCCATTGTTCGGCCAATGTACTGTTTACAGTCTTACTTTAGACAAATAAACAGATTGCTCTCTGTCAGAATTACACGCATTACTGAGGTGTAGCCAGTGGAAACACAGAATGGTTTCTTGGTAGATTCTACACACTATAACATACCACTTTTAGAATAAAAGATTTATATGGAATATGTCCAATAATTGAAGAAAAATAGATTTTAACGGGGGGGAGTATTAATGTGTCCTCCATTTACCTTACACAAGAGGTGTCTCCGTGAGCATTTATCACACTGTGGTTTCCAACACTATTTCTATTAACTTTTAACTAACAATTATTCATGTCAGAGGGCCAAGGAATAAATATTATTAGAAAAATAAGTTAGATATATAACAATATCTACATGCCGTGCCATGCCGAAAATCCCGTATACAAATCCGGCTGCTGACAGATTTTCCATTACATCCACAAATCAAGCTGGGGAATATTTTATTTACTCTGTTAGCAGCTGAGATTGTTCCTACTCTATCTAGGACCCTTTTGTTTCTCGCCCAGTATCTATATGGTAGCCATATTAGGTGGAAAAATATGGCGGTTGAGCGTGATCTAGGACAAATCGTTTCCTTGCACAATTGTTACAATGCATTACAATACTACAACAGTTGTATTAAAAGCAGTACATTCTCTACCGCGTACTGAACCCAAGACCCCCCACAGATTGTCGTATTACATGTTTTTTGTTACACTTTATTTATAACAAAAAATCAACCCCAGATAAAAACAATTATTGGAATGGAAAGAGTGTAGTGAAATAATCCCAGCGTATCCATAATCCCGCAAAGATCTTAAAACAAACTCGAGATTTTCAAGTTTATCACTCAATTCGTACTGTAATATTACAGTTTTGAGCATGTTCGGGCACTAAATCTTTTTTCAGGTCCATCTAGACAAGAACTCGATAGAATGGGATTATACGTTCGATATTTATATTTATATAATGGTCCGTGTGAGGGAAATGCTCACGGGGACACCTCTCGTGCATTGGTACTCATGTGTATAACTTGTTTATTTAGCCGATGAAACATTTTGATTATATATATATGTATATATATATATATACCCTCAAATCCATCTGATTTTATTTAATCGGTTAACATTCAGCGATAAATCTTTTGGAATCTGGGACCCTCCTGGAGCTCACTTAGCTGTGGATTAAATAACCTAAGTGGATTAAATAAGGGGAAAATGTGGTGATCTAGGATCCAAATCACTTTCCAAGAAAAAGTACTGTCTCTACAACGTATTGAATCCAAGACTATTCATGAGTTGCATTGGAACAGGCTCTTTTAAATTATTTATTATATCAAATATATTATATATTATATCAAATATAGATCAGTGATTAACTACAGTAAGCCAGAAGCATACTCTTAAATCCTAAATAACTATAAATAACAATAAAATAGAAATAAAAATATAAATAACAATAAAATAAATAATAACATACTTTGACTGAGGTAAGGCCAATTCTCCTAGTTTAAATATAAAAATATTACACGTATTTATATTACAAGTATAAGTAAAGAAATATTCGCTAAAAATCCACTACTCTTACGAGAACAAAATTTAATTATAGTTATTATAAATAATTTTTAATTGGAATAGAGTAACATTGGGGGGTCGAGAAATAGAACACCATCAGGCTTTATAAATTTAAAAGCGACCTTATAAGCAGCCAACCTTAAATGTCCTGGCCTGGAAAACATCGTGTTCTCAAAGCCCTTTAAGATGATTTCCACCGCCATAATTCTGTAGGCTTCATGTTCTTGGCTTCCGAGTTAATTTAAAAAGTTTTATTGAGACAGAGCAGAAGGAAACGGCGCTCGACAAACTGGAAAAGTTTGTTAAGGTCAAGGAAATAAGCTATCTATCCAAAGCATCCCTAAACATTTCAATTTCTCACTCTATTCTCGGTTCGATTAGCATTTGGGAGGGCGATGGTCTCTGAATCTTCAAACTGAAAAGCTTAGCAAAGACCACATTCTGAAAAATTAGCCTCAAGCTATTAAAAAATACGCAGATGGTATATTTTTTTTACAATTTAGATTTAGTATTCCCATTTTTATAGGTATAAAAATAATAACATTCACTGATTGAAGTTGAAACTTAAAGTAGGCTTGAAAGTAAACAGTGCAACCCTTATCACTACCTCCATCATTATTTTATTTAATCAGACAAAATAAAAGGAAATAACCCGTACCACGACCACACATGAAGGTCTCAGATTCAGTAAATGACAGAGACTATACTTTTTCTAAGCCACAGGTCATACAGAGATGGTGCTTTCTCCGAACATTGCTCAACTACAAAGTTTTTCTAGTTCTAGTACCAAGCTTACCCATAATATAGAGTCTGGGTGAGACGCAGGAGGACCTAAAGATTTTAAAGTGTTCATCCATGTCTGTCAAAAGATTAAATTATTTAACTGCCACAGCCGGATTTGAATCCCACACCTTCAGGAAAGCGAACCAGCGTTCTACATACTGAGCTAACCTGTCCCATTTAATTATGTTGAATAATAGCAAATAATGAAAAATATAATTATGTCTTCTGAAACTTAAATATCCTAACAAACGATAATTTAAACTTTCTTTTTGTACTGTTTGTTTATTCACTTAAGGTCACTTTATGTTGCTAATTCTAATCGGAAAATGCTACAGTGGGAATTCTAAATTTTGAATACAGGTATAATTTTTTACAGGGATCTTGAGTACCGCCACCGAATTGGCTCGGTATTCTCATTTTTGTACCCCCCTTTTGAAGGATGGAATAACTAAATAATTTTTTACTCCCTTAAGAAAATCCTAAAACTACCTGCCGGGCTACGAACCCGCGATCTTGGATATAGTAGGTTGTTATGCTAACCAACAGACCACAGATTACCCAATATTGTAATCGAACAATGTATATCATTATACTAATACAACATATATTATAACCCTGAAGAGCATACGAAAAATTACTCAACGTTTTTTACATACATAAAACAATGAATAATTATAAAGTTGAAAAGTAAGCAGTACCTTTAAGTAAGCAGGATCTAAAGAATTTGTCGTAGAAGAAAATTACCAAATAAAATGGTTCATTTCTCAAATAAATTGCGGAAACTGTTGAAGGAAACTGCTATCGAAACCATTTGGCTGATAGTGACTATCGAAGGTCCTCAAACGCTATCTGGTAGGCTCATTCAGGTAATGACCCTTTGGGGCAAGTGTACACCAGCACCTGAATTAGTATTGCTCTGATCTAGCTTTAAAGGTTTGAACTGCTCGAGTAGAGTACTCCTTCATTAAAATATATTTATGAAGTTCAATATCAAATAATATGTAAAACGATCTACATTTATGCAGACAAAATATTTTTAATAAAATAAATATTATGGTTTTTATGAATCAGCTACATTCCAGTCTAGGTATTTATTATGAATAAAGAACAATATGAGAATCAGGATCTATATAAATACTATTAAAAACGTTATTTGGTTGTGATTGATCTCTAGACAACACTAAGTGTGATCTGAGTCCGACCCTATGTCAAAACAATACAGTCAGACCTCCTTCCCTAAATTTTGTAATGATCAAAGATAAATCGATGTATATGGTATTCTGAGAACTGAAAAACATGTGGCTAGGGCGTTCAAATATACGCCAAACCTGCGGGGAGACTTAAATAGTTATCACTTAGGTGGACTATCGGACATAACAGGGAGGAACTTCCAAGGAATTTCCGCCTACAAATCCCTTATCCGCCACACATTACACTCTCCCTTACGCGATTATGAGCTCGTGTTGGTTACACTAATTAAATAATTCAAGTAATACAAATGAGGAGCTCCATTACAAGTAACAATTGAAGTTTGTTTTAAAATGGTTCCATTGGTTTCACCTCTCTGATCTTAAAAAAAATATAACAGACGAAAGATCAACATAAATAAGAATGGAAGGAGCTGATACTAATAATATACTGCTTCTTGTCTCCCGAAACTAATAGTTGTACAAGACTCAACCACAACGTTCATAATTACTGGATGTGGAAGTGCATGAGAAGCAATATAATGCGTCTTCGACGAATGGTAATGAATTATTCAATACTCACATAATTAAACTAATCATAAAAATCTTACTATAGTTAAAACTGTTTAAACGAGCTGATGATGAATGGATCAAGAAGTCAGGTCAAGATCCAAGGTGACTTGTCCGAATCATTCAAGACCACTAGGGGCCTGAGACAAGGGGATGGACTTTCCTGCCTGTTGTTCAACTTTGCTCTCGAGAAGGTGATTAGGGACTCAGGAATATAGGTGACCGGTACAATTCTGTCCAAATTCAAGTTCTTGCCTATGAGGATGATATTGATATTGTGAGAAGGTCAGAGAGAGATTTGCAACAGGCATTTCTTGCCTTAAAGCAAGCAGGACGACGCATGGGGCTCCAAGTAAACCAGTCCAAGACTAAATACATGGTGGCTAACCCTCCAAGACCACCAGCACCTCATATCACTTTTGGTGACTACACTTTTGAGGATGTCGATGGTTTTCAATATCTTGGTTCACTGATCAAATCGGACAACACGACCAGCCCAGAAGTACAGAAAAGAATATTAGCTGCAAATAAGTGTTATTTTGGATTGGCCAAGACATTGAGAAGTCGTCTATTATCAAGAAAGACCAAGGCTACTGATGTGTCTGAGACACATTGGCAACACTGATATCTGGACAACACTGGGAGATAGGAAAACCTGTTGTAACCTACCACAGAATGATTATTACAGTGTTAGGAATCAATTGTTTGTAGTTCAATTATTTTGTATTAATGTACTTTAAAGTTTTAATAAATAGTTACATGTTTGAGGATTGAAGTGTTCTTTTATCAAATACCAAAATACACGAAAGTGGCGACGAGGATAAAGAAAACATTAATAAACATGCCGAATTCTAGTAAGTCGCAAGCAGAAACTGAAATGAAACCAAGTAAGCTAAATTTCTATCATATAGAATCTTTTGATTCATCATTAATTAAGTGGGACACGTGGCGCATTAAATTTCAAGTGTGTTTACAAATTTCAAACATTGAAGATAGTAAATTAAAAGTTGCATTGTTGATTAGCAACCTAAATGGAGAGGCATTAGAAACTTTAATTAATATATGTAAGCCTAAAGCTCCTTCCGATTTTGATGTTGATGAATTACTCAAAAAATTAGACGAAAATTTCAAGGACGTGTCATTTACAATATCTGAAAGGTGTAAATTTTTCAAAATGACCCAGGACTCAGATAACCTCAATACTTATGCACTGAATTTGAAACAACAGGCAGAGAAGTGCCAATTTCCTGCTGATTTTTATGAGGAAGCTTTAATTACGTCATTCGTCATGAACATTAAAAGCTCAGATGTACGCACCGTGTTATTACAAAAAGATTGCAAAACGTTTAATGAATCTGTAGAATTGGCTAAAACTCTGATGGGAGCTTTAGAAATTTCAAAATCACAAACTACGGTTTCAGATGTAAACAAAATTACTGAAAAGAAAAGTTGGAGTACAAACGGTCAAACAAATTTCCCTCAAACATGTACAAAAAATACTACTAAAAATAAAAACAAATTTAAATGCAGAAACTGTGGTTCTACACATGGAATAAACGAATGTGCTGCATATGGAAAAGAGTGTTATTTTTGCAAAAAATTAAACCACTTCGCAAAAAATTGCCGAAGTAAAGCTTTGAAAGATAAGGATGCCAGTCATCACATTACAGATATTTTTAATATCAACTCAAATAACCAGACAGAAAGAATCAGACTTTTGGTAAACATAAATGGTCAAACTAAACCTACAGAATTTGAACTAGATTGCGGTTCAAAATACACAATATTATCAAAAAATTCTTGGATTGCCTGTAATAAATTTCCGCTTAAAAATTCAAATGTGATATTACATAGCTATTCAGGGCATAAAATCCAAGTTTTGGGAGAAGCTATAGTTGAGGCTACTTGGAGAGGCGTAACTAAGAAATTACCAATTGTTGTAGCAAAAGCACTTAATGGGAAGAATTTATTAGGGTTGAATTGGAACAAGCCTCTGTTAAATTTACACTTAGACAAATTAAACTGCTTTTCTGTCTCAGAAGAACAGAAAACAGAAATGAATATGCCTCGGAATGATGCAAAACTTCAACAGATATTAAATAAGTTCCCAAAAATTTTTCAAGATGGTGTTGGTCACTGCAAAGACATGCAAGTAAAACTTAGACTGAAATAAAACGTAACTCCAGTTTTTTGTCGTGCCAGAGTGGTTCCATTCGCCTTACGCGAACCACTAAAATGTGAACTCGATAGATTGGAAGCTCTGGGTATAGTAAAGTCCATTAGATACTCAGAGTATGCTGCACCTATTGTTGTGGTTAGGAAACCAAACAATAAAATTCGCATATGTGCAGATTTTTCAACCGGATTGAATGAGAGGCTAGAAGTTTATCAATACCCACTTCCAGTAATTGAAGAACTTTTCACCAAAGTCAATGGAGCTGAGGTATTCTCAAAATTAGACATCTCAGAAGCATACTGCTCACTTCCACTAGATGAAGAAACAAAAAAATTACTCGTAATCAATCCTTTTGGACTTTATAGTTTCCAGCGCCTACCTTTTGGAATAAATTCAGGTCCAATGATTTACCAAGAGAAAATGGAAATCATTTTACAAGGAATAGATGGTGTCGCTTGTCTGATGGATGACATAATAATATCAGGAAATGAAGAACAACACCTTGAGAGACTTCATTTAGTGCTCGAGAGACTTCAAACTGCAGGTCTAAGACTAAACAAATCCAAGTGCAAATTTTTAAGGACTAGAGTGGAATACTTAGGCTACATTATAGAGAAATCAGGTCTCCGCCCTTCACCAAATAAAATAAAAGCTCTACAACAAATGCCTGAACCAACTAATGTAAAAGAAGTAGAAGCCTTTATAGGTATGATTAATTACTACGGAAAATTTATAAAAAACTTCAGTGACATCTGCGCACCCTTAAACCGGCTGAGAAAAAAAGATACACCTTTATATGGGACCCATCCTGCCAAGAAGCTTTTAAAATATTAACAACAGCATTAACAGAAGACAGCATTGGTTTTGGCAGCAGATGCAAGCTCGAGAGGAGTGGGAATAAGTCTTTTACACCGATTCCCAGACGGAACTGAACGACCAATTATGTACGGGTCCAAAACGCTAAATTCTGCTGAACAAAACTACTCACAGATAGAAAGAGAGGGACTTGCCATTATATATGGAATAAAAAAATTTCACAAATTCTTATGGGGTCGGAATTTCATATTACAAACAGATTGTCGCCCTCTAATGCACATTCTGCGTTCCAAGAAAGGAATACCACAAACTGCAGCAAACAGACTACAAAGGTGGAGCCTCTTACTTATGAATTATACATTCACTGTGGAATATGTACCCACGGCAAAATTTGGTAAAGTTGATGGACTAAGCCGCCTGCCTATTACTCAAGTAGAACAGACGGACTTTGCTTTTGAGGAAGTTGTCTCAAAAATATTTGACGAAAATATTAACTCCCTACCAATTCAAAGCAAAGACATTGCAAGGGAAACCTCAAAGGACCCTCTCCTTCTGAAAGTTCATAACTTTATACTAACTGGATGGCCTGGAAAATGCGATGAACATCTTCTACCTTACTTCAGAAAAAGACAAGAATTAACTACACATGATGGATGTATACTCTGGGGAATTCGAGTCATCATTCCCCCAACACTCAGAAAACAACTAATTTCTTCACTTCACGAAACCCACATCGGGATTGTAAGGACTAAAGCATTGGCCCGAGGTAAGTTGTGGTGGCCAAAGTTAGAGCAAGACATTGAAGAAAAGATTAAGTCCTGCGAAATATGCAATAAATATGCCAACCAGGAACCTACTGAATGCATACCATGGCCAGCATCTGGACACCCTTGGGATCGAATTCATCTGGACTTTGCTGGCTTTTTCTAAATGGATAGAGGTATTTATAGTCAATGACATGACTGCTAAAAAAACAATTTACTTAATAAAATCACAGCTGCTGACTCGGTATGGCCTTCCTAGGACTATAGTCACAGACAATCAAACTACATTCACATCGTCAGAGTTCAAACAATTCTGCGATAACTTTGGAATTAAACATATATTGACTCCAAGCTATCACCCTCAATCTAACGGGCAGGTTGAGAGATATGTACAGACAACCAAACAGAATCTTCGGAAATTAATGGAAACTGGAAAAGACATAAGCCAGGAATTATGCAACTTCTTGTTCCAATTTCGTTCTACCCCTGTTGCTTCGGGAATAAGTCCAGCTGAGGTGTTTTTGCGTCGACAACTCCGAACAAAATTAGACGTTTTGAATCCACTCAAAACACACACACCACCAAAATACACAGCACCTTCAAAGAAATTCTTCACAGGAAGACAACCAGTTTGGGTGAGAGAAGGGACAGGGACAACTTGGAAGAAGGGACGTATCAACCAAAGTTGTGGGAGGAACACACACATTTTGGAGTCTGGTGAGAGAAAGCACAACTCCCAGCTGAGGCCCTTCATGACTCCGAAATTGCTGTCCCCCAATCCAGAAAAAACAAGTCCTCAAACTTCATCGGGTGGTTCTCCACCAAACTTCAAGACACCCTGGTCTGAGGAATCTCAGCCAGCCACCACCACAAGACCAAGGAGAGACCGCAGGCCACCCAAGAGGCTTACCTACTCACCATTTTAGAGGGGAAGAGTGATGTGTCTGAGACACATTGGCAACACTGATATCTGGATAACACTGGGAGATAGGAAAACCTGTTGTAACCTACCACAGAATGATTATTACAGTGTTAGGAATCAATTGTTTGTAGTTCAATTATTTTGTATTAATGTACTTTAAAGTTTTAATAAATAGTTACATGTTTGAGAATTGAAGTGTTCTTTTATCAAATACCAAAATACACGAAAGCTACACTGTACAAAACGCTTATTAGTCCTGTTATAACTATGCCTCACAAACCTGGCCTTTGTCAAACTCTGACGCTAACAGTTTACTGCTCTTTGAAAGGATAGTGTTAAGAAGAAGGTTTGGAGCGGTAAGAGTGGGTGACCAGTTCAGGCTTAGGTATAATGCAGAGCTGTACCTGATTTATCAGGGGCCCAATGTGGTACACCACCTAAGAATTTCCAGGGCTAAGATGGGCTGGGCATGTGGCCAGGATGGACGAAAACGCTACTCAGAAGAAACTTCTCTTTGAGTGGATGGGAGAAGGAGACGTGAAAGACCGCGACTGAGATGGGTGGACGAGGTCGAGCGGGATTCAGGTGTCCTCGTTGGATCAAGAGCTTGGCGGACCCTGGCACAAGACAGAGAGGAGTGGAGGCGGCGCCTTGATGCGGCCAAGACCCGTACTGGGTTCTAGAGCCCATGTTGATTGATAGTTTAAACTACATTTTTATTCTTTTAAAATTACAAATAGCATTAATATTTTCAATAAAAATTAAGGTAACCAGTCAGAGTATTATAAAAGTACGTTGTTCAGTCGCGAATCAATTCAAATTCAAATTTAAATTTCGCGCCGCTGGTCTTAGGTGTTGGAATAGGTAAGTGGCGTTTATTATCAACTTGGTAACAAGTAGAAGAGTTTATTATCCCCACCTTCGTCGCCTATCTCTAGCTCTCTCTGAAGATCTACGCTGGCCAAGCTACACCTCTGGGCTCTCTCTTCCTCTCGCCTTAGATTGCCCCAGTATTCGCCATGACCCAGAAGGCCTATCGCCGGACTCGATACGCCTGCCCTTCCTGACACCACTAGATAGCCAACAGTTCATTAAAGATCAAAGACTCTACCACCACGTCGCCCAGATCGCCCAGTGCTAGTGTTTGTTCCTATGACTATTTTCAGTTAGAAACTAATATTTAAGAGTTCTTTCATAATATCAATCAAGACTAATTCCCCTATATTTACATAGACATAAGTGATCTTTTCTTTATTTCTTTAATAGTAAATATGATTCTTTACATGTTCTATATCGTAACGTTAATATACGCCATATTTCAATATCTGGCCTAATATATTAAACTCCCTACTCTCATATACTAATATATATATATTGTTAATTAATTTTCATATTCAGTCTAAGAAACGCCCGTACATACGTGATGTAAAATCCTTGGTGACGCCGTCCTTTGGAAGTAAAATGGTAGTCCTATGTGGAGTCAAGTATTTGATCCTTATTATTATCCTTATTGATACGTAGAATTTAGGACTTCCACTATTTAAGTCTTAGCAGCATAAACAGATTTTGAATCAATAAACATAATTACATGATATAAATCATAATAAATTGATTTTTTTTTAATTACCTACTTGTTCTACCAAGTGTTTAACATATTAAGTCATTTTAAGTTTATTATTATTGAGATTTATGGGAACTCAGGCCAGGAAATTTTCCATCACTGACCGAGGGCCCTCCAACATATTTTTTTTACAGTTCAAGGAAGATGCTTTACAATCGCAAAGATTTTTTTACTCAGCTACTGATTTCTTCAGTCGCTGGCTGCTTTATCCTTGCTACTGTTAATACAGAACTGTCTGCAGAGGAATACATTTCACTTAAGAGAATTAGAACGACAAGTGTCTTTTTACATCACCACACAGAAAAATTATAATTTTGCTGCAACACTTTAAGCCAATTGAATGTACCTAGATTTTTAAGTACTGCTGAGAAATAAATATTAATTAAACCAAATCAGAATTGACCGTGTTATTACTGTCGTTATGCACTGGCGAACAGATGGTACAATAACCCTCTGATACAAATCAACAGGCATCAGCTCAGAATGATCATTACGCTCCGAATCGGCCCGTGATGATTAATCAACTGTCAATTAGAGAAGGGGAGCTAATGAATATGTCCGTCGGGACCAATTATGTTAAAACATTTCCCATTCTCCGGATCTGTCCTAATTCAACTAGCTCGGAACTCCTCTAACTTTGCGTCCCATTACACAGCATCTTATCAAGTCCGTGGTAAGCAGTTCAATGGATTATCTTAACCAAACCCACTTTCAGTTATATAGTTCTCCTTTGTTTGACAATTCAGGTTGAATGGGTTATATATCATCTTGAGTATATATATACATATATATATATATATATATATATATATATATATATATATATATACATATATATATATATATATATATATATATATATATATATATATATATATATAGAGAGAGAGAGAGAGAGAGAGAGAGAGAGAGAGAGAGGGAGAGGAGTGAATGAACCCCGAGTTGCCGTGCCGAAGATCTTAGGATGAAATACCGTTTTCTGGCAGATTTTTATTTAATCTGTTAGCACCCGAAGATGGATTCTACGGGATCAATGACCTCCTGGGGTTCACCCAGCCTCTGTATAGTAGGTACCAAAAATAAGGGGAAATCGGGCGGTTGAGCGTGCGAGACCTAGGGCAAATCCCCCTGCACAATCGTTGTCCATCTAACAGTACAGTCTCTACCACGTATCGATCCCCTAACCCTTCATGGATGGTAGTGGTACAGGTATATACATATATACACACACATATATAGGGAAATTGCTTTATATATACAGTAGAGCGTCGATTATCCAAACTGGCTTCACAGGAGAAATGTGATGAGACATTTTCTTTCTAATTAAAGTGTTTAGTACAATTATAAAGAAACTCTAGCTTATTTAGCGCTTATAATTCTTGGTTTTAGCAGTATGAGGATTTTTAATATTGAAAATAGTTACATGAAACAGACGGTCATCAGTTTGCTACTAGAAACTGTTTCGCGGTAGATCACATGATATTTCTACGACAAATCAAATATTATTTTATACTTATATAGTGATCATTTGACATTTACATTTTTTTTTAATTGAATCAGGATTATCTGAACTCATCCGAAGTCATGATTATTTGAACAACACCCGACGATAATATACTGCGCAATTTTTGTTGTATTTTTCTTAAGTTGCATTTATATTGTTATGGAATTTTTCACACTCTAAAATATTTAATGTACTATAATTTCTAATAAATATTTATATTTTTTATAATAAAAATAATATCAAAATGCTAGGCAAAGTAAATACAACAAAATTAGTCCTTATTCATTTTTGCGCAGTTAAGAGAATCGAACTAATATATATTGAACAAAAACACTGGCAAATGGTTAGTTGATAATTGATTATATGTTGATGAAAAAAACGACCTAGGCAAAATGGCGAAACAAGCTCAATTGTTGAATTTTGGTTTTTCATCAGGTTGAGTTTTTGTTAAAAGGGGATTAATCATGGGGGAAAAGGGAAATATAAACTGATTTCTTTCTTAATTAATAACAATATACCTTTTTTCTATAATTATCTTTATCACATATTTTGCTTGTTATTCGAATATAAAATAAACGAACATTTTCTTATGGGAATATATGAGTATATAAAAGTATGTATGCCCATAAATATTTATCATGTATAATATATAATATATACATTATGTCAAATAATATTAACTAAAGTCTCATTATGTTTTATAGAACAGTAAGAAAGAAATAATTATTATAGTTAAAAGTGATTTTATAGTTAACAAATCCAGTATTTCATTTATGGTGAAATTCCTATGATTTAATGAAAACAATAGTAGTTAAAGTAAAATTAAAACTATTATCAAGAAAACAAAAACCAATTAATTTTCTTGTGAAAATATAAACAACGTTTTTTATACATTTATCTAGGAAGAGATATTATACCCTTAACCTAATTAAAGTATATATCCATGATAATGGAACATTTATTACAGTTTTCAGGTAATTACAACGCCAATCAAATAATTACTCACTGATTAAATCATTTAAACACTCCAATGAGTTGAATAGATTTCATTCCTGGCCATGACCGAGTTGAATAAGAAAAAAGTAAGGTATTTTAGCACGTGTATCGCAGTTCGTTAGGCGATAACAGCACCACAAAGACCGTCTATTGTATCTTGTGCTGCTGTAATGAGCAATTATTACAGTGTTTGTATTGCAGCTTTTTTTAAAAGACATATATTTATATATAATGAGTGGGTTATTCAGCGATTCAATTTTAAAAGAGTTTTCTGAGGATGGATTTTAGCATCTTAATTAAAAGGTTAAAAGTGCCTTAATAGGTTAAAATATTGTTAAGAAATATTTATTTATTTCCTAGTAACTCTCAAATCTCATAATTCAAATCTATTAATCGGTATTAAAAAATATAAGAGAGCGGATTGGCTGAGTTGTAGAGCACTATGTTTCAATATCGAAACTCCTGGGTTCACGCAGCCTCTATAAGTGGGTACCCAAATTAAGGAGGGATAGGCGGTTGAGTGTGATCTAGTACAAATCACCTCCATATAAATCGCTGTTCAAGAAACTTTACAGTCTCTACCCAATACAGAACCCCAGACCATTTACGGGGTGTAGTGTTACAGATTTTGTTTTCTTTAGAAATTTAACGGGATTGAGTTGACAACGAACAGATAGGGAAGGTTACTAACAGCTAGGTAACCAAAGAGGTTTGTGTGGAAGGGATTTGCCACTGCCTCAACCACTTAATTTATTTTATTTTGTTCAATATTTATTGCCTGACAGTTCATTAATTAATATTTATTTTTTAGTTCATTGCTTAACAGTTTTTATTTATTTATATTACAGTGGCAAATCCATGCGTAATCTGTCCCGAGCTGTCCTGCTCTGTTGTGTTGCTTGCAGAAAGTGTGAAGATCAATTGTTATTTTTTTATTACTTAATTACCAAACTGATTCTGACCTGGACTTGCACCCGGACTTAAAAAAAGTGTGTAAAATCAAAATAGAGTTATTCCTTGGAACCTAGCTCCTTTAAAGAAATATTAAAATACCAGAGGAAAAAAACCAGTAAGGCTGGAGTTTATGGCCTCAAACATTTAAATTTCAATTATCTTTCTTGGTGTATTTTGATACACAGTTGATATAAATATTAAATAAAAATATAACAATAAATAATTTAATCCATTCAACAGGTATGTCTTCAAACGTATGTCTTCAAACGAATGCTGTAGTTCATCAAACATTGAATGAAAATCCAGCACCTCGGGTACAACCCCCAGCCAACCCTCCTTTGCCCATTAATTATCCCTATCAAACTCAAGGCTCATATCCATTCCATGTCCAAAATCCTATCGACATAAATTCTATCCTATCATCCTTCCTCAAAGACCTTCAAGAGACTATCAAGCCTCTCATCATCCTACTCACGAGAATCTTTAGCGAAGTCCCTCTAAATTACCCACGATGAGCATAAAGCCCTTAGCTATCGTTCTGTGGAACGCTAATGGACTGCTTAATCACAATGGTGAACTTGACATATTTCTACACGACAACCAAATAGATATTGCTTTACTTACTGAAACACATTTCACTCATCGCGCACATTTCTACATACGGGACTACATCACTTACAGATCAGACCACCCAGATAACACTTCACATGCCGGATCTTGTATTCTCATTCACAAAAACTTATCTCATTCCCTTATTCCTTCCATTCCAACTGATGCTATCCAATCAACCTCAGTAACCATAACAACTCGTCCTTTCCATATCACATTTTCAGCTGTATACTGTCCTCCTGGAATTTCTGTTTCCTATAATCTTCTTGAATCCTTATTCCAATCTCTTGGTTCACGCTTCATTGCTGGAGGAGACTACAGCGCTAAACACCAACGATGGGGTTGTCGAACATCCAACTCCCGAGGAAATATCCTGTCTGCTGTAACATCCAAAAAGAGTTATTCCATTCTGGCGCCAAACAACGCCACCTATTGGCCTACATCTACCAAAAAACGTCCCGATATCCTTGACATATTTATCACATCTCAAATTTCCCCCGCACAAGTCAATATTGAATCCTTGGAAGACCTTTCATCAGATCATAGTCCAGTCCTCCTTTTCATGCACTCAAGTTTCGCTCCCAAGCCTTCCCCTCCCACATTGATTACATGACGTGTTAACTGGAACGATTTTTGTTATGACTTGGAGGACAAACTGGACTTAAACATTTCACTAAAGACAAAACAAGACATTGATACAGCCATAGAAAAACTTACAACATCAATCAGAAACAGTATACATGACAATATAACAAATCACACAAATAATAACCATCAACAGACTGATTTGCCACAGCATATTCGTATCTTATTAAGAGAAAAACGCAGAGCAAGATCGAAGTGGCATAGAACTCGATATCCAGCAGATAAAACTATCTATACAAAATTAACTAACAAACTAAAAGCAGAAATCAAGAAGTTCAAAATTCAAAATTTAATTACCTGGACTGAAAATCTTACAACCACCGACAAAACATTATGGATGACTACCAAAAAACTCCTAAAGTTCAAAGAATTCAATTATCCACTCCTTACTGAATCAAATAACTGGACAAGATCTGACGGAGAAAAATCACAGCTATTTGGCCAATACCTTTCCAAAATCTTTCATCCACATCCTGATATCATTAACCCAACTCAAATTGAATATATAAAAGAAGCGTTATATGTTCCCCTCCAAATGTCCCTTCCACCCAAAGCATTCCATCCTTCAGAAATATCCAACATTATTCACAGATTACCTTCCCGCAAAGCTCCTGGGCACGACCTCATCACAATTCATATCTTAAAACACCTACCTAGAAAAGCCATTCTATTCCTTACCTATATATATAATGCTGTACTCCGCTCCACATATTTTTCTGACCTCTGGAAATTCTCCATTGTAAAAATGATACCCAAACCTAAAAAAAAACCAGAATACCTATCCTCGTACCGTCCTATCTCTCTTTTACCTTGCATGGGTAAAATCCTAGAAAAACTCATCCTTAAACGATTGTACCCTATCCTTGATGCAAATCACATAATACCAGATCACCAGTTTGGATTCCGAGCATCACACTCCACCATTCAGCAATGTCATCGTGTGGTGGATGTGGTCTCCTCTGCATTAGAACGTGGATCATATTGTTCGGGCGTCTTTCTTGACGTGGAACAGGCTTTTGACCGAGTCTGGCATACAGGCTTGCTCTACAAACTCCGTAAATTCCTACCCCCTACATACTTTCTCATCCTTCAATCCTATCTCACAAATAGAACTTTCAAAGTAAATCATAATAATTTCTATTCATCCCTCTTTTTCCAATCTGCTGGTGTTCCTCAAGGTAGTATCCTTGGCCCAATCCTTTATACAGTTTATACAGCTGACATTCCAACTCATCCTAATACTATCCTTACCACGTATGCTGATGATATATGTGTATTATCAGTCAACACCAATCCAGTTATTGCATCCCAAAGCCTCCAATCCCATATCACTGATCTTGAAGAATGGTTTCAAAACTGGAGAATTAAAATAAATTCTCAAAAATCACATCAAATCACTTTTACCTTACGTCGTAAACCAATGACTTCCTGCCCTACAGTATCCTTTAATAATATCCCACTGGTGCCTGTAGAACAGATCCGATACTTAGGGTTGCACCTCGACAAACGATTAACCTGGAATCCTCATACAAGACTGAAAAGACAAGAAACCGCTCGACGTTTCAGGCTACTTCAATACTTACTAGACAAACGCTCTAAGCTCCCAATTAATTACAAAAGACTCATCTACATGACCATCATACGACCTATTTGGACTTACGGAGTAGAGCTATGGGGCTCCACTAAGCCATCGAATTCCTCTTGTATCCAATCCCTACAATCCAAAATCCTTCGTAAAATCCTAAATGCTCCTTATTTTGTTAAGAATAAAGTCATCCATAACGACCTTAATGTCCCTTTTGTTGCTGATTTGGCCCGAACCCGGTATCTATCCTTTCATAGCAAACTTCATTCCCACTCAAATACTCTAGTTTCAAACCTAGCTTCCTCTTCAATTCCTGATAATCCTCCGAGGCGTCTGAAAAGAAGATGGCCCCGTGACCTTCTTATTTGAACTTTGATTTGAGTACTACCAGTGGGTAGTTTCTCTACTTGTCATTCTCATGTCATTGTGTAACACGCATTCTATTTAATTGTTGTATTTTTGGAGTGCTACCGATGGGTAGTTTCTCCACAAGTGCTTTTCAAGTCGTATTGTACATATAGCAGATTTACTTATTGTAATAGTATTATAGTTGTAAATATCAATAAATTGAATTAAAAAAAAAAAAAAAAAAAAATTGTTGTATAATTGTAATACAGTTGTAAATATCAATAAATAAATTAAAAAAAAAAAAAAAAAGAAAGATTTTCCCAATATATGAACAATACAAAGAAAAAAATTATCTAATTACTATCTTTAATTGCCAAGCCCAATATCTTTAATCCATTCCTCAGGTGTTTCTTCTGGTTTCGACCGTGTAGTCAAATTCTTGGACAACGTTTCGCTAGTCATACTCCAAGCTTTCTCAGGGCTTATTCTGAGACTGAGACCGCTTATTCCTCCAATTATCTAATTGGATGCTTTCATATTGGTTAGGTTCCAATTATTATTATTATATCCAATTATTATAATTAGGTTAGGTTAGGATTTGGTGGGTCTCAATTGCCATTTCTCTCAGATTTTTTTAGTTCTTTTTGGCCACTGGTAAGTTTAGGAGCCACAATTTGCTTTATTTATCTTCTCTGTTGAAATTATACGGGGTTCGATTGTTTCTAATATCTTTCTCTCATGCTATTACACTTTTTAACCACTGTAATTTCTTGAAACTCGACAGCACGGTCGGTCTTCATAAGATGTTCTCCCAATGCTGATGACTTGCTATCCAGTTTCTTTACGCTTCTAATATGTTTTGCAAGCCTTCTGCATATTAGTCTTATTGCTTGCCCAATGCGCTCCTTCTTACAGGAACATGGAATGCTGTAGATTCCTGGCGTCTTTAAGCTTAAGTCATCTTTTGCCCTACTCAGAAATTGACTTATTTTTCTGCCAGTTATGTGGCTTGTCCTTATCAAAATACAAATAATTCTCCAAGATTTTCGCTATTTTATCCGTAGTGACCTCAACATATATTATGTAATTATTTAACATACCATAAAGTGGTGGCTTATGATGTAAATGAAATTGTTAAAACTTAAGGTTTGAAACTTGAATATATAAGATATACTTAAATATTTCATAAAATATTTTGAATACATAAGGTTTAGTTTTAATAATCATATAATATAATTTTATTCTATTAATAATATAAGTAAAGAAAATTGTTTTTCTTTATCCAAGCTTAAAATAAAATTCGTAAAAACATATAGCATAAATTATTCTTCTAATCACCTAAAGGGATATTATAAAAGTCATGTTTCTTATTTAATTCTGTAGTAAAAATATTCACGATACAAATTAATGGAAAAGTATTGTTTTTTCCTGATATAATAATAAAACTGTATATGTTTAGTGATTCGAATTATAACATTTATGTTGATGTATTGATGTATTTATAAATACATAAATGTAACTATACAAATGTCAAATGTCATTAGAATTAATATTTTTTATTTAAATGCTGTATATTATTATTATTATTATTATTACTTACCATTGACACACCTTTAGTTCATGATAAATTAAAATTAAATAAATTACTAAGAACACTCCTTATCAGTTCGAAAGGGCAATCGAAGCTAGTAGTACAAATAGGCGGGTTGAGCCGGAGCCGTGACCTTGAGGTCATTGTCTGCTGTAGCAGGGTCGTGTGCGTGACCTTGAGATGACCTTGAGGGTGGGAGGGGTGTAAGGCAGGACGAGGGGGTGTTGACCTTGAGGTAGGTCGAGGTGTGCAAATTAAGATTTGGCAACGTCGCAGATGAGATGTGGCAACAGCGCAGTAGAAACTAGGTCATGGTTTGTTCTGAATGGATGACGCATGTGACGTCATTTTATGAATGGAATAGTTGAATGGGCGTGTGACGTCATCTTATGAATGGATGAACTGAATGGTAGTGTGACGTAATTTGTCTTTATGAATGAGTTATGAATGGGATGCTTTTGAGATTATGACTGAGACGGGAGTTGCTTTTATGAATGGGATCAGGCTTGCTTTTGAGATAGGCTATTGGATGACGTTTCATTGATTTAGATTATTTAGCTTTTATGAGCTTGGATGACGTATGTGTTCCTCCTGAACTTTAGTAATATATAGGCAATTTTTTTGAAGGAGCTGGAAAAGGATATGTGAAAGAAAAAAAATACAGTTGTACAAAACATTTATTTTATACATCATATTCTTAAACATATTTTTTGTTACTTTTCTTGTACTCTAATTTTCTCATTTAAGTAAACAATAATAATACTACAAGTAGACATTCTTGAAATAAATCTAGTACTCTAATTACAGGTCTTTTCTAACTAAATATAAATTTAAGTAAACAATAATAATACTAGTATACAATCATTTATTGGTTCTTATGCATTTACAATGTTAGATTCGTTGTTTCATTGAGGCTGTAGTGGCCATAAGGGAGTGTGTTTTCATCGTGTAATGTATATCTTTTATTATCAAATGAGCATAATGACTTTTTATTTATCAGTGTGGTTTGAACGTTATGCTTTTTAGATTGAATTGTATAAAATGAAGAATATAGACTTTTGCTGTCTTTAAATGTGTTTAGGTAATCGCTAAAAGTAAAATCGTTAACTGCCGATTTTTTTATTCCCTTTGACTTTTTAACCGTTATATCATTCTTTGTTATGTACGAATACATTTTGGGCCTCAATCCGACAAACTCTACTATAGGATCTCCAAAAGTTTCATCTTTCAACAAACCTACGACTTTTTTATTTTTTTCAGAATAACAGAAATGAGAAGTGTGAAAATTGCTTGTATCAAAATATTTATTTAACTCTCCAGAAATATCGGAATAAATATCTTCAGTCCTAATATTGTATAAAAATGAATCGGTGTCGGTATAACATAAAGTAACATTTTCTACACCATATTTTTTCAAAAACACATTGTAGTGGTAATGATACATCAAAACTTTGCTCAAGTCCAACACTGCAAATCCGACGTACAAGGGTTTATCAAAAATAACGCTTTCTTTTTCCAGCTGAACCGCTGTAACATTATCTGCAAATATAATCCTGCCTTTAAAATTTGGTTTATTGACTTGACGAAATAATGATTTTTCATTTGTTACTATTTTTAAATCGATTCTGTTGCGCACGTTTTCCATAAATTTGCCGAAGCAGCTGTTATTCATCAATTTGTAAAAATCTGACTCGAATGTATTTTTTGCTGATGCTCTCATCATTGAATTAATTTCTATGTATGGAGCCAACCATTTCTTTTGTTTAAACTTCAACACTCTATGAATTTTTGAAATCTTTACCCCGAGTTGTAGAGCTTGTTTTAAATTCACATAATGTACTATGTAACGTGTTTTGGGCATCAAAGTCGTCAATAGTTTAACTGTTTTAGTATTAGGTGGATTATTTTTTTCGGGTAAAAAAGGTAATTGAGAAAGATTATCATGAATTTCTTTGGGGTATTCAACATCAACGTCTAGCACATAACCGGTTTCTGATTCATTTTCAACATCTAATACATTTAATTTTTCATCAACCCACTCAAAATCTGTATACGGCAAGGGAAGGTTCATGGCATAACCGTAAAGATTGTTGACATCTACGTAAAGTAAATAATTACTGGGTTTAGTCGAGTCATATTCATTTAGATATTTATTGTTAGCTTTCGCATACCGAGAAACAACTTGGCAAATGCCTCCCCTTATTCCCTTTTCAAAAAACTGTACCATATCAATATCTTTTATTACATCTAATTTTATTTTCGTGTATTTCAACATTGCATTCCAAGATAACTGTGGCAAAGTAAAAAACCATGCAGGATCTAGTCGATAAATTTGTTGACAGAGAAGTCGAAAGGCTTCAAAAACTTCACACAACAAAATTACATCTGTTTGTATATACAATTCCGCATAATCTTTTAGTGCTTGGATGTTGAAGACTTTCCAGACACTTTTCGCGTGCTCATAGTCCACGTCGCTAATTGATGTTTTTGTTAAATCATTAAAAAATGAATTTTTGGAAGGTAGTCGAGTTTCGTTTAGACGATCAAAAGAATTAAAATAATTGTACGGAAATATGCCTTTCCTTGTCAATAATTTAATTTTGTTTTCATCATTAATAATATTTGCCATATGTGGAAATATATCAGTAATTGATTTAGATTTATTTTGCAAATTGTTCACTAATGTTTCCAAACTTGATGATAGAAATTTAAACGAGTCAACAAATCGTATTTTTGTACTACATCCTTTAAATTTTATGCTGAAACTTATATATTTTTCAGAATTACTAGGAATTACGCTGATATTTTCACAACGGCCCAAGAAAGGGATTATAAAATGAGAATCGTAACCCTGTAAGTTGTGCATAAAAACAGGTATAAAATCGGGCTTTTTTGCTCTTAAATTACAAGCATTATGTGCTGGTCCAACAAATTTTCCTGATAAGTGACAGTGATGTCGTACTCGATCGTGTTCGTCTAAAGGGTATTGACATAAGATGCAATCTTTAGCAGAATAAAATATTTTATTTTCCCCTTTGCTCATTTCTTCCATTCGCATAGTATTACCGTATATTTTATCCGCTTCAACAACTATAGATTCGAGTTTTTCTAAAAACGCTAGCATACAGTTTTCTCCCGTATAAACAAACGGTTTACATTCAAACATTTTTGACTTGACCAGAAGTGAAACTGAAAAAGCACGATGCTCATGAACAGCTTTGTTCCAAGATGTTGACGGATTAGGAATAGGCCCCGAAATTGGTATCAAAAGAGATTCAATATCTGCATAAACTACGATTGGAATGGATTGTGTATATTCCACATGTTTAAATTCAATTTTTTCTTCTTTCGGAAAGTCAGATCGAATTGGTTTGTGATCACGGCAAAATAATTCGTGTTCGTCTTTTCGCTCATCGCCTTTTTTCCCATACTTGTTTACGTACGTCCTTGGAAATACGGTCAGACATCTACGACAGATTGAATAAGCGCGTTTTGACAAAGATATTTGAGAACTTACTAATCGTGAAAGATTTGTGATCAAACAGTAGTGAAAATTTTCTCCATTTTGTAAATACAACAGATCAAACGTTTTATCATAATTATCCTTTTTACTGATTCTAATTGGATAAACATTATTTTTATCATCTAAGCCATAAACATTAATAGACAGGTTATTTAAATTTTCGAATCGATTGATATCGTTAATTGGAGTCGGGAACGATATAGAATCAAAAGAATATGGAGTATGAATATTTTTGTACGCGTTAAAGTCATTTGATCTAATATTATCACTAAGTAAAGCTAAACGAAAGCAATCGTTAGTATTATTTTTTACATTTATAACACAACGTTTGTCTCGTATTTTTTTAGGTAATTCAATATATTGAGACCCTCCGAAAGGCTTAAATTTAGTTAAATGTAGGCAGATATAGTTTGCAGAGGTATACATCCAACCGGAACCTTTTTTTTCAAACTCATCCTGTTCCTCTAAAATTTTATCAAAAATTGTTTCAATGTAATTTTCGAGGTTTATAGAAACATCTATCGTACTAACTTTCGATTTAAAATTAAAATCTGTTCTTTCACTAATAGTATTTTCGTTTTTCTTAATATATGTACATTCTAACATTATGTTTAATTTTAGATTTTTCCATTCATCTACATAACTATTTAGTAACTTTACTAAAACCTCTTTTTTCTTATTAAAAAATTCTGAAGCTAATAATTTTTTATTATCGTTAGGAATGTAAACATCTTCAACCGCATTTCCTAAGGAAGCTTTAATAATCCCATTTTCTTGAGCTACCGTATTCTCTCGCATTTGTCTACTAAAAATGCTATATTTTCTTTTTTTCATTGGTATCTCCATTGTGTTCACGTCGGGTGTATTATTACTACTAACCCCAAATTGACAAGTTAATTTATGCCGTTCAAAGTTAAACTTTTTGCTAAATTCTTTCCTACAGCCTCGACAATAGTAAAACAACGATTGACATCTATGTCGCCAGTTTGTAAGCAATAATCCACAATGAGCACATAAATAATTATTTCCGTTACTTTTATTATTCATTTTTAATCTAAAAACTTACTTGGTCAAACAAATACAAAAATATATATACACTACCCCCTAAAAGTAATATTAAAAAAACAAAAACAATTGTAGCCTAACCTGATTCAACCTTTTTTTTTTTTTGTTTACATAAACTTTATGTCATAAGCATTTTTCTTCTTTCCCATATATTGAATTTTTAGCTGTCCTAAAACAGAAAATAATCACTTGGCTAAGTAAAAAAAAAAAAAAAATATATAACTTTTTTTCTTTATATGTTTAAAATGTAAGAATGTACCTTCATAGTTGAATATTTCTTCTTCTGTAAATGCGTAGACATATCTTTTAGGTAGAAAGATTCTTATTTTTTCTTTTTCTCCTTCATCTAATAATATTGCTTCAATTGATCGGCCATACTCCGTCTCCTTCTTCGAAAGTTGTAGAATTTGATACGTCCGTCCTATAATTAATTCTCCAATATTTTTATATGCGGGTTTAATTTCATTTAATTTTTTCAGGAGTGACATCTAAAAAAAAAAAAATTAAAATCATATACTTAGTTAGTAAACAGATATTCGAGTAAAATTAAAAAAAAAAAACTTACTTTACTGCAGTTGTAATGAAAACTGAAGACGTTGAGACAATGAACTTATACTAGCATAGTGGCTGACTGATGGACTGTGAGGAGATAGCCCCCACGCCTTGGCTTATAAGTTGGATAAGGTGCTGCGTCAGATGCTGATCAGGTCAGTCGGTATTTGGGCCCGCTTTCAGTAGAGTTATTCCAGACATGTCGTCAGCAGTTCTTGATTTACAGGGTTATCGTTTAAAGACGAAAAAGCTGATAGTGAAAGAACTGTCAGTAGTTAGCTTAAATTACGAGCACTCTAGTCATTGGATTTTTAAACCGCCTCAAGAAGCCGAAAATGCTGATCGGCTAAAGACAAATCTCTGGGTAAAAAAACATCTTCATGGTCTGGAATGGGACTATGGTGATGTAAATTATGAATCTTTGAAAAATGTTTTACTATCCTTTGCAGAAAACTATGACGTATTATGGGGAAAAGGAATAGAAAAGTGTAAGTTTATAGAAGACCTTATTGATAAACCTGTTTATGATTTGCACGACTTTGGATGTCCCAATCTGAAACAGTTGGAATATGATAAGATAGCATGTCATTATCATTTAGACACTTCATTCGTTTGCTCTTTAAATCAAGCTCATCGTCTGGCTGCATGGGTAAATAAAAATAGTGAAGCTGTAGATTTCACTAAAAGAGACGTTCGTAAACGAACGTATAGAGACAATTCTTCTTCTCCTCATCATATGCTGTCATTTGCTGGTTTTATACGTGGAATCGAAAATAGTGTTAAATGTGTATACTGTGGACTGTTGTATGACACCGATTCATTAATAAACCCTCTCAATTACCATAGAGCGTGTAGCCCACATTGTTTATGGTTTGAGGAGGAGTCTTTTTAATTAAAATATGTTAAATATTGTATTTACTAAATCAGTATTTCATTTAGATTTATTTTGTAATATGTTTTTCTTATAATTGCTACATATTGATGTAGATGATTTTTAATTAAATTTTTCATTCATAAAGAAAAATAAATGTTTTCAGTTAATTTGTTTTTTTCTTATTCCTCTTTTTTTTCAAGGACAAATAAAATACGTCGCACTTACTTAAATTAATAAATAGGTTAGAAAATTAGACCAGTGAACAGATTATTAGATTTTATTTTTTCAAGAAAAGTAACAATAATTAACAAAAATTTTTAAGTATATGATATATGTATAAAAATAAATGTCTAGTGCAAGAGCATATGTTTTTTTTTTTTCTTCTTCTTCAACATTATACGATATCCTTTTTATTAACCCAGCTGCGTTCATTAACACCGAACCACTTGACATATAATTGATTGCCTTTCCTTTTTAAAACCTTTTCTACCAGGTATATATTTGGATATTTAGCCTGATCGGTTGCCCTTTTAGATCTTCTAGCAAATATGTGTACGGATATGTCTTCTGAATCTTGACTACCTTAAAAATTTCACTTGACCAATTAGGCTTATAGCCTTTTGAAAAACTTGTTTTTTGTTTAGATATTCTTACAAAATCGTCTTCTATAAATTTCTGATTTCGTACTTTCGATTTAGTCACTGTAGAATACACATTTTTTAGCAAGTATCTCTCCATCTTTTTATGCCGAGCATCGATTGGTTTCATACCTATAGTCCTATGAAATGATGAATTATACTCTTGTAGAATTTGGGGTAATATATCTAAAAATTTATAATTTCCTCGCAGGCTGAATGCTCTCCAAATTTTTTCTTTTAATGTTCTATTGAACCTCTCTACAATGGAAGCTTTTATATTAGAAAAAGTTGAATAATGATTAACATTGTATTGTTTCATTAGAGAATTAAACTTTGAATTGTAAAATTCTTTTCCTTGATCACTTTGAATATGTTTTGGAGTTGATTTACTCGATAAAAACACACTCTCCATTGCTTTGCTCACGTTGTCCGCTGTTTTCTGTTTTAATGGCACAGCCCAAGCAAATTTCGAAAAGCAGTCTATGACCGTTAACAAATATTTATTTCCTTTATTTTCTCCAGAATAAGGTATCATTTCCACAAGGTCTATTTGCCATAAATCGTTAATTCCTTTCAAAACAGTTTTCCGACGTGGATATTTTCTTCGAGCTGGTTTGTGCAATTCATTTACGACAGCACTTTTTAACAACGATGCATTCATCTTTTAAGATAACCGAGTGTTATTAGCATCACCGAGATACACACACACAGTGAAAAGATATTCACTTAATATAATATATTTATTTCTCGTAGCTCTTCAATTATCGATTCTATTTCGTTTTCATGTCCTTCGTGACCTGCATTCGCCGAAGATATTAGCAACCTCAGCCGATCAACTAGCTCATTAGGATCATCCCAATACTCATAAATGGGTTTATCGGCTCTCATGAGACCAGTGCCTTTGTGCGAACGAAGTGTGGCTATTTTACTAGGAGGGGGTGTGGTATGACGAGGTGTGAAAAGCATCGCTATTACTTTTCTATATTTTTCTGATCTGATTCCTTGTCTCCCTCGTTCTTCACTATAGCCTTTTTTGTGAGCATTGGTCGAGATTAAAATGTTTTTATACATTTCCAAGTCTTTTTTTTCATACTTTTCGGGATTTTTCAAGTAAAGTAACTGCAACAATCCCTCTGTGCCTTCATAAGTTACCCCGTTAATTGTTATGTCATCGCTGTTTGTATGTAGTTGAATATCAGTTGAGTCACCTATTGCGAATCCTCCATCGGGCATGACTCTAATGCCATAACGTGAATCGAAGGTTTTATTATCGCCTCTCAACAATTTCTCCAAATATTTTCTTTGTTGGTTTCCAAACTGTTTAATTGTTTCTACTAGTGAATCTTCAGTTTCATGATGTTCATTTTCTACTTTAATTTCAGGAAACGCCAAACTAGATGATGAAAGTATTGGAGTTGTCGGATGAGTCGAATGGGCTAACTCTGGTGTCAATGTTGCTCTTTTGTAAATATCTTTTGTAAACTCAATCTCATCATTTTTGTTTCTAATCTTTTTACTTGACGGCTCCGATTTGGTTTCTTTTTGCAACTTTAACGACTCTTTAATATCTTCTAAAGGTTGTGATACAGGTGTAAAGAATGCTTGACGAACCTCATCAACATCCTGAAGACCGCGTTTCAATGTTCGAAATTTATTTTTTAAAATTTCGCTAGTTTTTATAATCTCACGGGTGACTTTAGGGTCCATGACTGAGCTCCGTCAACGACTGGAAACCCTTTATATATCTACAATAAATGTATCGATTCCTTTTCTAAAACGACCATTGTTTAAATCCCTACTTTTGTCAATAACGAGATAACCGAAAGGCTCTTTCCAACATAATGAACACATGTCTTTAAAAAGTTGGAAACCGATAGCAGGAGTGCTCACATGTTCATCGTAAATATGTTTTAAACTCAATTCGTCCTGAGGAAATATTATTAAAAAGTTAAAATTACACCTGATCAGATGTCTAGGAATGCAAACATAACTTTGTGTTAAGTAAAAACAATCTAGATTCATATGTCTTCCATAACTGAAATATCGTTTAATTATATCTTGATCCTCCATCGTAACATCATCGAATATACAGACTGAATTAGATTCAACTTGGTGAGGCATATCTTTTGCATCTTCAAAATCGTAAAATCCTATTTCAGGAACCATATTTAAAACATTTTTTAAATACTGGTATTTGAGCTGGTGTAAAGTTTTTCCGAATAGATATACATTTTTAAATTTTAAACCATTTGGATTTAATAAAAGTCCAATCATAATATTCGTCTTTCCACATCCGCTTGATCCGCATATCGACGCTCGTATGGTGTTTGGTAATAATGTGCTATGTTTCACCTCAGTAGATTCGTCAGGCAAACACTTCAAAGTAGAAAAACGTTGTTCTTGTTGGACTAATTTCATTTTCAATGCAGACAAAATCATTCATTTCCTGTATATATATATATATATATCGCCGATTGTCATTTTTCACTACAGTATGATTCGTAAGACTCACAAAGGAAGAGGCTTGATAAACAGTCTCATAAATAAGTTACCGTTTGAATTACACCTGCCAGGATACCAGTATTGTGGCCCCGGTACAAACCTTGAAAAACGACTAAATAGAGGAGATAGTGGAATAAACCAGCTTGATAAAGCTTGTAAAGAACACGATATTGCTTATAGCAAAGATAAGGATATGCAAAGTCGTAGAAAAGCGGACAAGATTTTGGTTGAAAACGCTTGGAAACGAGTTAAAGCTTCGGATTCATCATTGGGAGAAAAAGCTGCGGCTTGGTTAGTTACAAATACTATGAAAGCGAAAGGTAAAATTGGTGCCGGTATTAAGAAGAAGAAGAAAAATAAAAAGATTAGTTTCAAAAAATTAGTTAAATCGCTAAAGATTGCTAACGTATCATCGATCCTCGAAGCGTCAAAAATGGCATACAAAAAGGCTAAAATGCATTTACGTGGTAAGACAAAACCTTTGCCTCCCAGAGTTCTTCCTTTGCCAAAAGAGGGAGGATTTCTTCCATTTCTTGTGCCGTTAATGGCGGGGCTTTCTGCAGTGGGATCTTTAGCGGGAGGAGCGTCGAGTGTGGCTAAAGCTATCTACGAGGCGAAAGAAGCTAAACATAAATTAGATGAGCAAAAGAGGCATAATTTAGCGATGGAAAGTCAGAAAATCGGAAATGGACTTTATTTGAAACCATATCGGAAAGGCTACGGCCTGTTTATAACTCGACAAAAAAACAAATCTGGAAAGATCTGACTACCGAATAAGCCATTGACGGATTTAGAATTAAATTATTTGGCCAAAGTTTTAAATATCCAACATTTTCGAGGAGTGTTTATGATTGATAAACTTCCTAGATATCCAAACAAACACGAGTCTGCTATTGTAAATTTAGAGCCGAGCTCAGAACTTGGTTCACATTGGGTCTGTTATGTAAAACAAAATAATATTGTGAAATACTTTGATTCCTTTGGAAACTTAAAACCACCACCACAGTTGCTCGAGTACTTTAGGGGGCTAAAAATAACTTATAATAGAGAGCGTTATCAGGAGTGGAATACGTCGGTTTGTGGACATCTCAGCTTACAGTATTTAGTCGATGCTTCTCAAAGCGTTTGATCATTGTTAATCATGAGCTATACAGTAACGCTTACGGGCAACTCTAGCGTACTTTCCGCAAACTTTTTACCACCGTTAGAATTGGGGTCAATATATACTGTTGGGTTGTTATCATTTGAGACATATAATACTATTCCGAATATAAAAAAGGGCGCTAATGATATGTTTTATTTTGGTGATTTTTCGATCCAAATACCTGAAGGATCGTACGATATCGATGCTATAGCCTCCTTTTTACGTGAAAAAATTTCTCATCTTGACCCTACCGCTGTAGTGATAATAAGAGGAAATTCCAACACGCTAAAAACGGAAATTAAAACAACTCATGCAGTATACTTTAACTATTCCGAGAAGCCTCACTCTATTGGTCCTCTTTTGGGTTTTACACGATCCGATCATGTCATTCCTCCGAATCGCTCCTATACTGAATCAAATGACATTGTTAAAATTCTCAGCGTAAACATTATTTCAATTCAATGTAACATCGCATCGGGGTCTTATGTGAACGGAGAACCGGATCATAATATTCATCAATTCTTTCCGCGTGTAGACCCAGGATATAAAATAATAGAAATCACAAATCCGGTCATTTACTTTCCAACCAACGTGAGGACTGTAGACAATATCATCGTTCGATTAGTAGATCAGAACGGAGAGCTTATCGACTTTAGAGGAGAAACGGTTACATTGAGATTACATTTAAAAAAGAATGGGGATTGATTTTTGTTCTAGAGATAGTTGCATCGATTATTATAAAAGGAGATGCCAAACAACGGTTAAAACCAGTAAACCTAAATCAACAAGAGCGCTAACAACTGCGAACGCTATATTTTTAAAACAGTGTGGTTTTCGGTTAAACAAACATTATGAATGACATACTAGACGTTACGACGGATATAAAATTCGTCGATTCTCTTACACAATTTGAATATCACTCGCACCAGCCTTATACGGGAAATACCTTTAACAAATCCGACGAGATTAGAATTCCTATTCATCAACAAGATATTTATACCTTTCCTTCTCAAAGTTTTATTTATCTCGAAGGGAGGATCTTAAAAAGTGATGGCACTATCGGTGCCACTCCAAAGTTGACTAATAACGCATTCGCGTTTTTGTTTGACGAAATTAGATATGAACTAAACGGTATAGAAGTCGATCGAGTACGAAATCCGGGGATAACTACTACTCTTAAAGGGCATGCATCATTTTCGCCTAATCGAGTAATGGGATTAGAAAATGCGGGGTGGACAATGCCCGGTAAAACTCTTTCTTTGGATAAAAACGGCGTTTTTAGCGTATGCCTACCACTTGATATTCTTTTTGGGATTTGCGAGGACTATCGTAAAATTTTAATCAATCTGAAGCAAGAGCTCGTTTTGATCAGATCAAGTACTGACCTAAACTGCGTGCTAGGTGACGATGATGTACAAATAAAACTTGACAAATTGGTGTGGAGAATGCCTCATGTTCGTGTTTCAGATTATGAACGTCTGAGGTTATTAAAACTAGTAGACAAGAACAAGGTCGTTTCTATTCCATTCAGATCATGGGATCTTTACGAATATCCCAATGTACCTGCGACGCAGCAGGAAAATTGGTCGGTCAAAACTTCAACAAAATTAGAAAAACCGCGCTATCTCATTTTTGCATTTCAAAGTGATCGAAATAGAACCTCTAACAAAGATAGCAGTCTGTTCGATAGTTGCAAATTAAAAAATTTGAAACTTTATTTGAATAGTGAACAATATCCGTACGATGACTTAAATTTAGATTTTGAGCAAGGAAAAGTATCATTGTTGTATGAAATGTATAACGAATTTCAAACGAGTTATTATGGCGTTAGACATTCTCAGCCCCTGCTTTCAAGATCCGATTTCGAGAAACTAGCGCCTCTAGTGATTATAGATTGTTCTAAGCAATCTGAAGCAATCAAAAGTGCGACTATCGATATCAGAGTACTATTAGAGGCGAAAGAAAACTTTCCAGCCAATACTAAAGCTTACTGTCTCATTTTACATGATAAAATAATAGAATATGAAATGGGAACGGGTTTGGTCCGTAAATTGTACTGACTCTCTGTTTGTTTTTTTGTGGTTGTTAGAAGAGGAGTATACTAATTTCTTTTTATTTTACAAGTATATGTAAAATGAACGTACAACCAAAAAAAATAAACGAATTAGAACTCGATTCGGAAAATACAAAATATCGAGTAATAATATCTTTTATTTAGGTATCTTTCAAGCCTGATGAGGACCTTGTTGAAACTCGTACTCTTGTAACATGGAATTATGCTCATCGTGCAGCACGTATCAGTCCATGGGAAACACATGCGAGTCCTATCCTGGAATCAACCCACAGATCAGCTGTTTATCAGAAACATTACAAGATTGTTAATTGTTAAAATTTTTATATTTACCTTATCAGTATTTGATTCAGATTTATTAAATTTTTTTTTTTAATTAAATTTTATATTTACATAAAATAAAAATATTTGATTTCAGTAAATTTGTATTTGGTTTTTTTTTTCCTTCTTCCTATTTTATTTTTCAAGGGACAAATAAAAAAAATACAACATATTAAAGGAAACTTATTTTATTGATTATCATCACAATTCAATTCATTTAAGTTGTAAAACAGTGTATTTGTATTTATGCTAAAATCAATTGGTTCGCTAACTACACTTGCTTCATTCTTATTATAAAGTTCAACCATCTTTGTTATCAATGCTAGTGAATCGTTGATTTTTTCTATATTTGCGCAAAGTTTGACCGTCTCGTTCCTGTTGAAACATGCAGATGCAGACGATGGTGGAAGGGTCTCATGATTAAACATTGCAAACCATTGCGTTACCTGCTCTATCCGCATCACCCTAGTGCGTCCTCTTGTAGTAAGTTCACAAATCACGTTTTGACATCTTGATCGGTCTTTTTCATAGGAATTTTTTCGTTTCTGCAGCAATAACAAAATTTTCGGAGCTCGGGTGGTAATATATGTCCATTCCTCAACATTCATGTAAACGACAGTTTTCTTCTTTTCGCTAATGGCGATAGTCGGCACAAAGTTACACAAACCGATCCGAAAACATTTACTGTTGGTGAGTGGGTACTCGGTCACAAGGTCCATTCGACGATCCATCTCGCGTATCATCAACGACAAGACTGTGTGGTATAACGGAGTGGAGGGGAGAAAGCTGCAGCTGTTCTAGTTTTTTTATCACATCATTTATTTCCCTTCTTTTTAGTTCATACAAGGAAATGCATAATTGCAAATCTTTGAGTCGATGTAGAAAATTGTGAAGCCTTTTAACAACATACCGTCTCTTCGCTATCATTCTCGTCAGACACTATGATTTGCAGCTCATTCAATTGTTCACAATACTCTATAAACGAACAGTTTTTAGACCATTTTTTATGGTCGGCAAAAGGGTCGTCATACTCCTTCCATTCATGCAAGACTACTCCGCAAAATGGACATCTTGTCCTATCAGACACTTTCAAGTAATACAACCCAGCAGCCGCTAGTTTCAATGGACTCACCGGTGACGACCAGCCGACGAATGTCGACAACCTTCCTTCTTCGTACCTCAGGTTCTTGCTCCTTAGCCGACCCATACTAAACTAACTGATAAAGGAAGCAACAACGTGCTTCATTCATAACTCTTATCCCATTCACAAAGACAAATTACGTCACGCTCCCATTCAGTTCATCCATTCATAAGATGACGTCACACGCCCATTCAACTATTCCATTCATAAAACGACCAACATCCATTCAGAACAAACCATGACCTAGTTTCTACTGCGCTGTTGCCACATCTCATCTGCGACGTTGCCAAATCTTAATTTGCACACCTCGACCTACCTCAAGGTCAACACCCCCTCGTCCTGCCTTACACCCCTCCCACCCTCAAGGTCATCTCAAGGTCACGCACACGACCCTGCTACAGCAGACAATGACCTCAAGGTCACGGCTCCGGCTCAACCCGCCTATTTGTACTACTGAAGCTATACTTTACATTTAAAATTGCGCAATTTTGTTGTTAACCCCAATTCTCAAAATCTATCAGGTATTCTGGGAGGAATTCGCAATATTCTCTGATATCGGGTAACACTACAAAAGAAACTCTTAATATATTGTATGAGCTGCTCCCTAGCCAAATCGATTAACTGTATAAAAAAATGATAAATTTTTTTAAACAATTACATTATTGTAATATTTTAAAATTATAAATTGTTAAAAAAATAATTCTATCTGTATTGTTCAAATCCCTTCGAAGTAAATAAAAATGTATGTGTCAATCTTTATTTTATAAATCTCCAAATACTATTTTAAAATATGAATTCAAAAACGTACTATCCTTAGCACACCTATATTTTGAAAATCTCTTGAAAATGTTCGGTGTGATTACCTGTTTCTTCTTACGACCCTTTAATCCAGTAAGTGATTGGAAGCTCCTGAAGTGATATGATGTCTTAGGTTGATACATCAGATTGAACTTTGGAAATGACATTTGGAATTTTCGATGTTCATTGATGCAACTTTCTGATATGACATAATGCCTTAAAAGGCAAAATGTTGCCTGGTTTGTTATTTATCTGTAATATTTAATAGGCTTATATCTTTCAGTATAAAATCATGTTACTACATTATGATGATAAGTTTTCTTAATGTAATTAACATTCGATTGAGTTCACAGCACGCGCTGGAGTGAGCAACAACGTCTCTGCGATACTTATTCCTGTATTCATCATCTTTGTTCGTGCATATATGATATTTTACATAGCTATAGTTCGTGTTTCAGTGAAGTGAAATGTGAAATTTCAAAGCAAATAACTGATTTATAACTTTACTATAATTATTATAAGATCGAGTGTTTCAAGCGACATTAGAGCATTATCTCGTGTGCAAGACGCAGCGGGTCCATCCCCACCACAGCCAAGGTAGGAGGACTTATCAGTTATCAGTACGGCCCCTGGCACCGAGGCTGGACGGTGCAGTGGCCAGATCAGTTCTGTTGCGAACTTTTTTATTTATTTTATTTTTATTATTATTATTATTTTATTTATTTCCTTCATCACCAGTTATATAAAACACCAATATGAAATTCCACCACCAGGTTTTGTCTAGCAGATCAGATAAAAAAGCAAAAGCCAAGAGAAGCCGATCCCTTGAGTCTACTAATAGAAATAGTCCGACTAAACCGAAGCCCAATAGAAGGCGCAAAGTTGATATGCCTCCAGTGACTCCTAATGATAATTTAGAACCCCAGGCAGGGCCATCAAATCAAAATACCCAGTTAGGGTCATCAACCCTGGTTGAAGACTCACCATTCTACTCACCAAACAGATATCAGCCACTGACAAATCTTACTTATGAAGCAATGGAGTCCACATCGGCCCCTAAAGTGCATAGGCCACCACCTATTTTCGTGAGACATATAAAAAACTTTAAACTCCTCTGCACCCAATTAAACAATTTAATAGGCTCTGGAAAATACTACTGCACCAGTAGGACTAATGACACGAAAATTCAATCAGACACGCCCGATACATACCGCAGAATTGTGAAATACCTTACAGAAACTAAGGCTGACTACCACACATACCAACTAAAGGAGGAAAGAGCCATCAGAGTGGTGATCAGGAAATTGCACCCCTCCACCCCTGCAGACGTCATTGAAGAAGAACTGACCGCAATGGGCTTCAAGGTCAGACAAATAACAAATGTCTGCAAAAACAATACTGAGCACCCTGAGCCAGGCAACAAAATTCCACTGCCTCTTTTCTTCGTTGACCTAGAACCAACACCCGGGGTTGAAAAAATCTACGAGGTAAACAGACTATATTATACCCAAGTTCAAATTGAAAAACCCTACGAAAGACATTGTGCAATGTCATAACTGTCAAGCTTACGGGCACACCCGGCACTACTGTCACCACACTCCCAGGTGCGTCAAATGCGGACAACCGCATAAAACCGAAGAGTGTATCAAGCCGCGAGAAACTCCTGCTGTCTGCGCATTATGTTTTCAAGGACATCCGGCAAATTACAAAGGTTGTCAAACCTACAAAAATATAAAATCGCGCGTTCTGGCAGCACGTCGGCCCACCGACGAAGCGAGAACGTCAAGAAGACAACCTTCAAAAATTGCAAATGGAACTGTTTCCTATGCCGAAATGTCAGGTGGTCAGCCGAAAAGTCTCGGGGCCACGCTGCAACCCGAACCCTCCAAACACCTCCCTGTACCACAAATCAACCCTATACAAGCACAAAACCAGCCCCAGCAACCACAATATTCCATGAATAAAATTCCTATTACCCCACATATACCTCCTCCTTCAAATGCTACTGATCTCACGACACTTCTCACATCATTCCTCTCTGAATTCAAATCAATGGTCACACCATTAATATCACTCCTAACAAATCTTGTTTCCCATCTCTTTCCTGTCCCACAACATCCTTAAATGACATCCACCCTATCTATTCTCCTTTGGAATGCGAATGGTATTCGAAACCACACTGATGAACTGACATCTTTACTGTATGACAAAAAAATTAATGTAGCCTTAATTACAGAAACTCAACTTACCAGTAAACGGCAGCTCAACATAACACAGTACCAAACATACCGGACTGACCATCCTGATGGAAAAGCTCACGGTGGTACTGCTGTCATAGTCCATCAATCCCTTTCCCAACAGTCATTTCCCCTACCTTCAAACGATCTCCTTCAGGCTACAGCTGTTTCAATCAAAACATTTTCCTTTCCTATCACATTAGCATCGGTGTACTGTCCTCCTAACAAATCCATCTCCGATTCCCAATTCAGCTCTCTCCTCGATTCCCTAGGGATCCATTTCCTTTTAGGTGCAGACTTTAATGCGAAACATCAACAGTGGGGATCAAGAACTACTAATTCCCGATGCCGCATGCTACTGTCTGCACTTAATTCCCACAACTCCAGTTTTATTTCTCCCGGCACTCCTACATATTGGCCCAATGATCCAAACAGAAATCCTGATCTCCTCGACTTTTTTATCCATGCTGGCTTAGGTCCCCTAAACTATTCCATAGAACGCCTTGATGAACTTTCCTCAGATCACAGTCCTTTGATCCTTACCCTTTCTGTATCTCCAATACCCAAACTTCCACCACCATCATTTATTAGGGGACCAGTTGACTGGAACCTTTTTCATCAGCTTGTATCCGACACCATTGACCTCAGAGTTTCCCTAAAAACACCCCAAGAGTTAGATGATGCAGTCGATTCCTTTACCAATTTGATCCAGCAAGCAGTTTGGACTGCATCTTCAACTCGTCCTTCCTTCAAACCCCGCAAGAAAAATCCATTACCACAAGATCTTAGGGATCTTATCCTTACCAAACGCCGTTACCGATCCCTTTGGCAAAGAACTAGGCATCCTCACGATCGGAGACTGTATAACTACCTCACCAAACTAGTTAAAAAGAACCTGACAACCTATAGATCTGAAACCTACAATGCCTATCTTTCCACACTATCCGTTTCTGATAATTCCCTTTGGAATGCTACCAAAAAGATCCTTAAATACCACCCTATTTCCCATCCCCTCCGCCGTGAAGACGGTTCTTGGGCTGCATCAGATGAGGACAAAGCAGAAGAATTTGCGAAACACCTTTCAAATACATTTATTCCACATCCTGAAACCAACCCTACGCACGTTTCCAATATTCATGAATTCCTCTCTTCACCCATTCCACTATCCTTACCTCCTAACGCTGTAAGCCCCTCTGAGGTCAAATTCCTGTTACAAAAATTAAAAGTCCGCAAATCTCCTGGACATGACCTTCTAACCACCCAGATCCTTCAACATCTTCCCCAAAAAGCGATTATTTTCCTTACCTATCTATACAACTGTATCCTTCGCACAACTCACTTCCCTTTGTTGTGGAAACACTCCATCATCATTCTATTCCCTAAACCTGGTAAACCACCAAATGACACTTCATCATACCGACCCATCAGCCTGCTTCCTATTCTTTCCAAAATTTTTGAAAAGATCCTCCTGAAACGAATCCTACCCATAATCGAATCCAATATTCCTTTACATCAGTTTGGATTCCGTCCCAGGCACTCGACGGTCCAGCAGGGTCTCCGAGTTGTCGATCACATATCCTCTGCTCTTGAAAGCAAACAGTACTGCACAGGCGCATTTCTGGACGTAGCACAAGCTTTCGACCGGGTATGGCATGCCGGTTTGCTGTTCAAGCTCAAAACTCAGTTACCTCAATCCTTATTCCTAGTCCTTCGATCCTACCTCTCTGATCGCTATTTCCAAGTGCACTGTGGTAACGAATACTCCAATCTTTACCCAATTCAAGCTGGAGTCCCCCAGGGCAGCGTCCTGGGTCCTATCCTGTACATATTGTACACCGCTGATATCCCAACTACTCCTGAAACCTTCCTTGCAACGTTCGCAGACGACACAGCCATCCTATCATCTCATCCAGATCCTGAAATGGCTTCCTCGAACCTCCAAAGGAACCTTTCACTCATTGAAATCTGGTGTAACCAATGGCGGATCAAAGTCAACGAGGAAAAATGCAAACACGTGACTTTTACACTTCGCCGGGGAACATGTCCTTCTGTCCAATTCAACGAAACCATCCTGCCTATTTCCGACACAGTACGATACCTTGGCTTATTCCTAGACAAAAGACTTACATGGAATCCTCATACCAGACTCAAAAGACAAGAACTTAACAGACGTTTCAGCCAACTATACAGATTACTATGTAGGGCCTCCCATCTTTCAATAGACAATAAACTACTAATATACAAGACGATCATCAAACCTATCTGGACCTATGGACTGGAACTGTGGGGGACCGCAAAAAAATCGAATATCAGACGCATTCAATCCTTTCAATCCAAAGTCCTGAGAACTATTGTCAACGCTCCTTATTATGTCTCCAACAAAACCCTCCATAATGATCTCAACATTCCTTTTGTCCTCGACCTCATCCCTACTAAATTCTCAAACTTTCACCAAAACCTTGTCTGTCATCCCAATCCCCTGGCTCAGTCATTATCCAGTTCCACACATCCATACAATCCACCCCGCCGCCTAAACCAGCAATGGCCTCGAGACTTGTTATAATAATGCTATTTGGAGTACTGGCACTGGCCAGATTCTCCACTCACGACCTGTGTGTGTGTGAAGCGCCCTTAACCAGCTTCCATTGGCGTTTAATGCCAGTGACGCGGCTGGGAAAGGGAGCTGGGGCCTCCCGGACTCCTGCTTTGCCCTCATTTATGAGGAAGAAGCTCAGTTCGGGGACCCCAGGCAAATTGTAAATAGAGTATGAATGTGTACAGTATATTTCTTTTATGTTTTATTTATTATTATTATATTTTTTTTATTATATATATATATATTTTATTTTACTTTATTTTTGTATATATTTTTTCGCTTGTATATATTTATTTATATTTATTTCGTTTATATTATTGATTTTTTATGGAATGATTGTAGCTACATAGCACCATTACTTATTGCCCACAGCAGGCAGATTGTAATGCTTCAATAAAGTGTTTTCAAATAAAAAAAAAAAAAAAAATTAACATTCATGTTTTATATTTCTTTTTAATTAAAGAAAAGTGTCTTTGCCAATAAATTTATTAATAAATGGTTATAATTTAATTGTGGTTCCACCGTTTCAGGTTACTACAACACTTACTTGACAAACTTTCTAAGCTCTCAATTAGTTACAAAAAAGTTACGGTGTACAGCTTTGGGGTTCCACTAAGCCATCGACTTTCTCTGGTACCCAATCCTTAAAGTACAAAATCTTTTGCATTCCCTTTATGACTTACCTTATTACGAATTGTTACGAATAAAGTCATCCAAAGTGACCTCAATGTCCATTTTTTGCTGATCTGGCCCGAACCCGATATAAGCCCTCTCGTGACAATCTTTATTCCCACTCAAATCCACTTGTTTCAAACCTAGCTGCTTCTTCAGTTCCCGATATACCTCCGAGGCATCTGAAAATAAGGTGGCTTGGTGTCCATCTAAGTTGAATAGTTTATTTGAGTACTACCACTGGGTAGTGTCTCTACTTGCCTTTCACCATGCCATTACGTTAATATGTAATATCATTCATTGTATTTACTTGATATATTATTGTAATACAGCTGTAAATTTAAATTAATAAATAAAAATATTATGGTTCATTCAACAACTTTCAGGTTCAGAAAATATACCATTCTTCGATAAAAATTAAAAGAAGTAAAATACTATGATATGATCATATGCTATCATATGATTTTTTATTTTATTTTAATAGCTGATGTAAAAAAATAATATATATTGGATTGAGACGGGAGTATTAACTGAGAGCAATATAATACGGCTATAACAATCAAATCTTGATTTATGATAAAGCTCCAGCAAGTACGAGTATCTATTCAATATCGATATTCACTTCAGTTTTATTAACTTCTTGCTATCACATATTTATTTTATTTATCGAGCATTTATGTATATTTCCCAATATATAAGAGGAAACTGAATGTATTATACAGGCATCGAATGTATTTTGTAATAATTTCATTATCTGCCAATTCTCCTTCTCCACAAGCTTTATTTAATGAAGGAATAGTAACATAGCCACCGCTTCAATTAATTATTAATTATTTCATAAATGACAGTTAAATATTAGAATGAGGTGATGAGCCGGCATGTTTGTGGTTGTGATTAATTCAGTTCTCTAAAAATTGTGAAATAAATTTGGAAAAAAATATTGGTACCTACAATTTTAAACCTAATATTAATTATATTTTTTGGGAGTGGAATAGCTCAGTGGTAGAGGACTGAGTTGTCGCGCCAACGGTCCCGGGTTCAAATCAGGCGGTGGCTGATAATTTATTTAATCTGTTAACACCTGGAGATAGAACCTGTGGGAAAAAGGACAGTCCCTAGAACCTACTAAAACAACAATCCCTCATATTATGTGGTGTTACAAGTGATTTAATTTTTTATTAACTACATTTGTCGTTTTTATTAAATAATGAAATACATTTTTCTCCATCATCTCTAGCCATTGAATATATGATAAAACTCCAGCAATATGTCTCAGATTCATTTTGGATAGCATCTTCATAGCAGTTTCAATCAATGTATCAAAATTTGATCAAGATAAAAATTGTTGGCTTGGAGAATTTTTGAGTATTTCACTTTTTTCATCGTAAATTGTCTGATTGTCCAATACTTGCTATCGACAGGACCACTAATTATTATTATTATTATATTTATGTGGAAATGGTTCACTGGATATATCTTAAAAGAGTGTGAAATGATCTGGGTGTAGTCATTAAATTATTTACTAAAATAAGTAACTTATTAACAATTTTTTGGCTGCATCCTCGACCATTTCACTTTCTTCTATTAGATATCTTATTTAATATTATTATATAAATTACATATTTTGATTACAACTTTATTATAACAGATGTTTATGTAGTAAATGGAACTCGTGAAGTAGTACACATATTTATCTTGTTTGATTGGTGCTATATCTATTTATGCATGAAGTCATTAGAGAGAGATTATTTTAT
Organism: Arma custos; assembly: GCA_037127475.1. NCBI lineage: Eukaryota > Metazoa > Arthropoda > Insecta > Hemiptera > Pentatomidae > Arma > Arma custos. Next base: position 60,806,648 of record CM073763.1, read on the forward strand.
TAATCAGTGACAAAAAATGTATGTCAGGAAAAAATCAAGGCAGTTAGAGAAAATAATTTTTTTTACTTTATTAAATTGAATATTATATAAACAGTTTATAATATCCTAAACAGTCCGATTAAGAGAATTGGATTAGGAGAAGAGGAAGCGAGGACCCCATTACCGCACAGATGTTCGGGCCCTACGTGACAGTCCATGACAAGTCCCATTTCCCGCCTGATTTTCCAACGCGGTCCTAATAGACAGAGAAAAATCTTAAAACAGTTTTCCGCTCCGGCTGAGGGGGGAATCTTCCAGGGCTAAATGGAGAGTGAAATCTCCCAGAGGATACTTTAACTGTGCACATCAACGCCCATTATTTAAATAAATAGTGAACCCGGAGCTATTATTGGCTTACTGCCTTTAAGGGAATGCTCGGTCTATAATGTTCACTACTAAGGATTTATTATCGACTTGAGAGGTATTTTTAAATAGGGAAATAAAATTTAAAAAAAAAAGAGGATAAATTATTTAAATGAATATAATGCTAGAAAAAATATATTATATCTACATCCCCGGAGAATAAGTGGTTATGGTTATGGTAATGGTAATGGTACATGGAACTCCTTTAGGAGAAAATTTGACTTAGCCACCGGGGATGTAGTATAATTATGATAATAAAAATATTTATTTAAGAAAGCATACAAATGCCATTTGGCACATATTTTATGGATGCAGATATATCCTCCTAAGAATCTATACCACTATAACCCGAGGGTTGAAAAATGTTAGTGGGGGGTGCGAGAACAGTAGAAAATAAAAAAAATGCTTAGTTTTAGTTATTTTATTCTTACAAGTACTTGTTTATTTTTATTTGAAACTTATAATGTTATATCATGGTGACAGTAACTAAATTCCCATACAATGTATCGTGTAAGAGGGATACGGAAGGCTTTCATTTGAACAAGGAGGGTGTGGTACAAAAAAGGTTAGTAACCACAGGGGTAAATACTGTATGGTTTCTATATCAACGGTTTTGGAGGAGGCGACTTGTCCGAGATCACGCTCAAACGCGAGGATATAGCACAATTAAGGGTACCCGCTTTATCGGGGCTGGGTGAGCACTACGAGGTTCCATCCCCGGCTTAACAGATTAAATAAATTCTCTGCCACAACAGGATTTGAATCCGAAATCTTTCACGGCATCTCAGCCGAAGCTATATCTGTAATTTGTAGGAGAGAGTATCGATAGTAGTGTATTTTAAATCACTCATCAATTTGATTACGGAGGGTACTCGCTACAGCAATGTGCCGAAGTAGTAAACAGTAAGCTACATGTAGTGTATTTATCGATTACAATAGTGAATTATATCTATACCTGTAGCGTATTATTGTATATGAAATACCATAATATATGTTTTCGACCAAAATAAAAAAATAATTTTTTCATTTAGTTTATCATTTTTTTCATTTAGAAGTTCACGAAAGCAAAACATAGTTCGATAACAGCTTATTTAAGTTTTAATAATTGGCATCAACAACCTACATCTTTAAGACGAGTTCATTTTTGGGTCAAATGACTATTTTTCTCTCCTGCGACGAACATCCTATGGATCAGGAACAGTGCCAAGTACTTGGATTATGATTGTTTGGGACCAAGAGGTTCACGAGAGCTTATGTTCCTTTCCTCCGTCCATTAACGAACATCTGGACGGCTATTTACTTCCTGGAAACGCACAATACGTATTCAGATGGAATTACACTTAGGTAGGTGGTTTATAACTCCTACGCCGGTCTTCAAGAGCAGCTTCCGATTAACTGAATAAGTTCATATACCATCGGGAAGAGATACCCATTCGCAGAATTCCGATTTTGTCTCGAATTCCGAGCATATTGTAAGTCTGAATCATTTATAGGTTACATTGAAATTATTCGTTTATCATGTTTCGTTGCAATAACATAATATATCACACGATTATTTAATATTTAAATGAATTATTTTTTCAGTGTGCATGCATATAATACAATCATATAGAATGAGGACATAGTTGAGCTAGTCAGAAAGAGCTATTTTCACTTGGCCTTATATGTGTGTGTGTGGAAGAAAATGGTCCAGGTAGAGGTAAACAATTTCTCTTAAGTTGGGAGAAATGTTTATTAATAATTAATATATATATATATATATATATATATATATATATATATATATATATATATATATATATATATATATATATTGGTTTCTACTTATCTTGACTGTTATGGAAATTATATTGTATTTTAGTTCTTGAGTTTCAGTCTTTCTTGAACTTCATAGGCTAAGACACACTTCTTAGGCACAACGACATGATTTAACTTGCAACACAAGAAGATAACAATCAAATTTATTGGATCTATTTTTTTTTAACAAATCGAATTGAATCAAGACCGAAAAGTATTCTTTTATTATTAATATCTGATTATTAACCGATTCTTAATGTGAATATTAATTTTTTGAGACAATAAAAAATATGTTCTAAAATTAACTATACTTTAAATATAATATATACAAAGGTGATGATAATATCTGATATCTGACAAACTTTGTGAAGTTAACATTTATTTTGATAATTGATTATGATAATTTGTTAAAATGTTCAGACCAGTCGGTCTAAGTCAGGTTCTATTCAAAGGGAAATGATGGTGAACACATTTAATGAAAAAACTAATTAAAAAAGGCGTATTTAAAGCATAAACTGGTAAAGAAGAGAATAGGTGAAAACTTACATCCTGAACAGTTCGAAAACAAAATAGTGAAACGAATTAGTGATAGAATTGAAAACTTAAAACCTGAACAGTTAAAAACTACCAACTCTGACAGAAAATGAAAAACAAATTCAGTTTAATATAAATCAAATAATAATTTAGTGCAATGTGATGAACTTATTATACAATTTTAGCAACGAGGAGTAGAGTTAAATGAAAAATTGTCTGATATTTTTAAAATGGGGGTTGGATAGAATACCTTCTGTCTCCCCATTATGAAATTGTTCAATGGCTGAAATAACAAATATAATTTACTTACGTAGATTATACGGGAGAAGGGTGGTGAAAACAATGCTATACTATTAAACACAGGAGGTCAACGTCAAATACAAACATGTCTGACACTGGTTTCTAGCAAATGAGATTGCAGTCAACAAAACCATTATTCCATTCATTTACATATGGGACAGCTTGGTAAAAGTGGACCACAACAAATAAATCTTCTGACAAGTGCTTACTGAGAAAATCCTCTAAAAGAGCTATTTCCTGAAGCATTTGTATTTAGAAAAGATCTTGAATTCAAAGACCTCTGAAAGTAGTCTAACGTAAATCATGGTCTTTATTTAATAGATATTCTGATAAACTAGTCAGTGTTGAACCGGCCAGTGTAATAAGTGTGTCAGTGAACTGTGACAGTCTCGCGAGTGTAATAAACTGTTTCTGTTTGTGTGTCAGTTTGTCATACTTGGAGAATCTTACGGTCGGTGGACTAGTGAACTGTAAGTGTTAATTATTAGTTATAAATTGTAGTGTAATTTTATAATATTCATAGAAACTATTTTAACTAGTTAAGCTATCTAGAATTAGTAATATCTTATATTATGCACTACTTTCCTCAACTCCTTCCATCCGTCTTTTTCGTGGTTTCCTCCCTCTTATGCACTCCAATTGAAGATTAAATTGGGCAATTTTTCTTCCACCATTCTTCTGAGGTGACCAGACCATTCCAATCTTTTTTATCTATATTTTGGAGGACGTTTTTTTGAGTTTGTATACGTACTCTAATTTAGGGCATTAGTCCTTCTTTCAAGTCTGGGTACCCTAGCAGCTCTCCACCAATAATCCATCTCATTTTTTTAGTTTGAGAAGAAAACACTTTATTGAAGCATTACAATTTGCCTCTTGTGGGCAATAAGTAATGGTGCTATGTAGCTTACAATGATTCCAAAAAAAAATCAATGATATAAACGAAATAAATAAATAATCCATCTCAGTAGCAAGTAGCATTCTTTCCTACAGCAGGGTTTTTCTCTGCTCCATTTAGTAATATGCTTTCAATTATAGACTTATGAAGTATAGAATTATAGATTGTTATCTTTCGTCACATTATCGCTCGAAACTATTTTTCCAATGTTTCATTCCTTCCCATGACAGAACCCAAATATTTAAAATTGTCCACACTTTTTATGACATAGCCTTCAATAATAATGTCCTCCTGATCATAAATGGTCATGTATTCAGTTTTGCTGAAGTTTATTTTTAGGCCCAAACTGTTACACATATGTCTCCCACAGTTTTCGTAGCATGTATACATACTCATGGTCTTGAGCGACAGTTGCCTGATCATCAGCGAAGAGTACGTTATGGAGATGGCTATTACCCATTTCCTTAAATTTTTTATCCCATTCCGTTAAAGCCGTTCCAAGTTAGATTTTAAATAGGGAGGGTGACGTGCAGCATCCTTGCAATATAATAGACATACAATAATAAAATAAGAGATATAATAAAATAAATCTTGGATCAAAGATAAGGTGTCTCATAATCTTCTTCTTCTTTTTCTTCACCCCTAAGTGCCTTTCAGCGTGGGGACGCATCTAGCCAGGTTTTGCCAGTCCTCCCGATTAACGGCGAGCTGTATTATTCAATCCAACATTTTGCCCCTGGATTACATATGCTCCCCTAATCGTTCTATCTGATCAAGAAACGTCATTCTGGGGCGTCCTCTTGGTCTCCTCCCAGATGGGCGGTACCCCATTGCCTTGAGAGGATCCCTATGTTTTTCCATTCTACAGACGTGCCCGAACCACTTAATCTACTTCTTTTCAATTGTTTCCATGTTCATACACATATTGAGTTCTCCTCTTATGCGTTCATTTCTTATGCGGTCCCTTCTAGTTTTTCCAGCTGTTCTTCGCAGGTACTTCATTTCCGCAGCGATAATTCCACTACAGAGTCGGTCAGCTAAAACCCAACTCTCTGAATCATACAAGAGAACAGGAAGGTAAACTGTCTTGAAAATTAGTAATTTTACCTCTAATCCCACCTCTCTCTTTTCTGCCACTGTTACATATTTGGTAGTAGACAGCGTTTGCCTTTCCGATCCTGGGCGAAATTTCACTGTCCACTTTCCCCGAACTTCGTATCACAGATCCCAGGTAAGTGTAGTCCGAAACAACTTCCATCTCTTCACCACTGCAGGAATTTCGGCTTGGGTTCTACCCACCTCCAATATTACTACCCATCTATATTAATCTTCATGCCTTTAATGCCTCTTCATTCCATTTTTGGCTTTTTTCAAAAAGGTTTCTCAATTAGAAGATATGATCTTGAGTTTGCCTCCCAGGTCTAAAGGCTCTTTGTTCTTCACTAATGCGATTTTCAATTAGATGTCTCAGGCGATGTTCAAGAACAGAAGTGTATATTTTGTGCATAACAGGGGATAAACAGATAGGTCTATAGTTGGAACATTCATTTTGGCAGCCTTGGTACTATAATGTTAAATTCCCAATCTTTTGTAATCTTCTTCCATAATGAATTTATTTAATTATATTTTTGTGAATTCCTTTGGGAGATTAAAGATAATGCAACTAATAATTACAAATATATATTTTTAATTTATTTATTGAAATTCACAGCATATAATTATTACTTCACAATATACTATTATATTATACAGTATAATAGTACATCAAGTTAATAGAATGCAAGATGAAGTAGAAATTACCCAAAGGCAGTACTCGAACAAAAAATACAAATTAAAAGGTATTCTTTTCAGATGGCTTGGAGAAACGTTTAAGTATATAAAATATATTCACCAATATTTAACTGATATTTGTTTATTGATAAAAGAAAGGATCATTTATTCCTTAATTCAATTGGAATTGAATAATGTATTTAGCTATTATCGCTATCTATTTTAAATTGGTAGACGCCGGTTTATCTTTCTCAGCAAACAGACGCAAACGACCGGTTTTGTACTCGCCAAGTGCTATCTCTTTTATAAAAGAGTTTATAAATGACTTTTTCATCCGTCCCTATGTCGGCTTTATTTTCCAACGAATCCGGATCCCACACAACAAGACCGCTAGGGTTTTATTATGCGGGGGAAAATATAGTTTGTTTTAAAAGCGTCATTGAAAAATATCCTGAGTGTGTAGTTTCAAGGACCTTCAGAAGGACATGCGTGTTATTCTATTTAAATTGCCAATGCTTTCGCTGATAAATATGAATGGTTGGTGGAGCTACAAAATCTGTTCTGAATGAAAAACTCAAGAATCAAAAATCATACCTAAAAGGTATTTCTCTTATCATGTTGTTTATTATCTATTTTAATTTAATATATATATATATATATATATATTTTTTTTTTTTTTTTTTCACGGAACGGAATTAGAGCTCACGCGAATATCATAATTTTCATTCTCTCATTCCTTCTTTCTTCCCACGTTTTGCTCATTCTATCCGATTGTTCTTCCCTTCTTTCCTCTGCCCACGCTATTCCTTTTCAAGGAACAAGGACCTCAAATTTTTTTTAGTCTCTTCCCAAAATGTTATTTTCTTAAATCATAAAATGAAGTTCTGTTATTTTTAATCTTTTAGTTTCTTCATCTGTTTGATGTAACCCCCAGAACTTTTGTATCCTCTCATTTCATAGAAGATTTCTCTATTTAATCTCTTTGGGTGCATCCTTACCATATGTCCGTATTACCTTAATCTTCTTATTCTTATGTCCGTTTCCAAATCATTCACTTCTTTTTATATTTCCATATTAGATCTCAACCTATAGCCTTTGCGCAGTAAATTCTTCTTTCATTCCTTAACATTTTCCTTAAGCTGGGTAGGGAAGCGGTTTCCATTCCGTACCGTATCACCGGTTTGACGACCGTATTGCAGTGTCTTATCTTCCCGTTTGTTGACAGGTTCCTTTTTTAAATACATTGCTTGTCGCGAAGCTTAGTCTTTCCAATAAAGTTATTTCTCTTTTATGCTTTCCTTCTCCGACCTATTGCTACATATAATTTCCCCTAGGTTCTTCGATAGTTTTATATTTTCTTTCAAACATAAAGCTTAAAGTAAATTTAATAGATTTAATTTTTAGTTCTTTCTTCCAGCGTTTAAAATAACAACGAAATATCTTAATATTGGACATGTTTGTGTTAAGCCTACAGCAGGAGGTGTAATATTTAAAGGTCTTTTAAGTCAGGAACGACATATCTGATATTCTGTTTCCAACATGTTTTCTTTTTTTAATAATGTCTTAATTAAAGTTGCATTATGTTTGAAGTTTTATAGCAACAAAGACATCAAATCAACAAGTTAATGTCAAAAAGGTTTCAATATTTAAAAAATGTTTAGTGGTTAATAAAAGGAATTCAATACCATCATTAAAAGAGGAATGCTTTGCTTTAATAATAACAAGTTTTTATTTGTTTAACTCAATTTTATTTTATTTTTTAATTCAAATACCTCCATGTAAAATTAGGTTTTTTGAGCAACGACGTTGTTCATTTGAAGGTTATGTTAGTTTTATTCACGGCACGGAAAGTTAAAATAAAATTATTGTGGTATCTGACTTTTAAAAGTATTGAGATAATTTATCAATCTTTCCTTTTGTGTATATATATCGTCAAACCGACAATTTATGTTTGTCTTATTATTTTTTTTTTTTTTAGTTTAAACCCAAATTGGAGATTTTGAATCATTCTATTTACATTATAGTCTTTAACATAATAGCTGTGATGCTTTTTGTTTTCCTCTTCTGTAAACAAAACTTTCTCATTCTTTAAGACCTGGCTGCCCTTCTTCATCCATAACGGTGTAAAGTTTCCATTCACACATTTTTTAATTTAATACTCGTATGCCCACTCTTCATAATCCTCTTCTTTTTTCTGCCTGCAATTAGTTACATTGTTAAATTTAACTCTTTTAAATCAGCACCTGGACCTATATTCAAAGATCAGGGCATTATTTAATTTGTTATGTCTGAATAATGCGATGATTGCTAAAATGAGGTGTAACAAAGTCCCCAAATGGCTCCTTGAGGAAAATTTGTTTTTAAGTAGAATATGGGTAGACCTCCCCTGTGATGGGCAGATTGTGTGGTTGCAGATGCGCATAAAATGCTGGGGGTTATCGGAAAGCTGCAGCACAAAGGGAGAATACTACGTGTGGCGGCCGTCTGCCTTTCGTAAATTGAAAGGTTGAGCACGAACCGTCGAAGAAAGAATGAGTTTGCCGGAGGCAGCGGGTTAGGGTATTTGTGAAATAAGAACATTGATTTCAAAGAAACGTGAAATTTTATATTTCATGAGTATTGCAAAGATAACACTGTAAAAAGTTGTCGTTACCAATTGGAGAGTCTGCGCTAGTGGAGTGTGTCCTCTTCTCGCCCTTGTGTCCCCTCTTATGGTACATGGTACAAAGGTGTGAGCCGAGAAGAGGCTCAGGAAGAAAGAAGCGATTGCACTGAGCAATAAGCAGCGACTACTTCCCCCTGACCACTCTTCACTAGCTCTCGTAACTGACTGACTTGATGGGCACTAGGCACGCGACATAAGTGATAACGTACGAGTGACCAGGCCGACCATTTACGAGCATAGTGGGTTAACTGCTTGTAACATTATAAAAAATAATCAATAAAAATTGCAACAAAGAAAATCAAAATGTATATAAAAATTAATTTAAAAAAATAAAATGAAATTAATTAAAAAAATTAAATTATTCTTAGGTACACACACACATATATATATATATATATATATATATATATATATATATATATATATATATACATATATATATATATATATATATATATATATATATATATATATATATATATATATATATATATATATATATATAAAGCAAAACAATGAAAATTAATTTTACTTTAAGGTGTCGGAGTCGACACTACGGCACAGACTACGGAATACCTTGACTCTTCATGACTTGAAGCCCCATCAAAGAGAGAAAAAAAAGAATTGATTAATTTACAATATGTTGCTAGGTTCGCTTGCTTACTTACTGTGTACTTTTCTGTCAACGCTTACGAAGAATTATCTGCTAGGTAATGCAGAATATGCAGTACGAGTAGCGGGAAATAAGATATGCCTACCTGATCCAAGTCTTTAATTACGAGGCCTACACTGAGGGATATAAAGCTAGTTTGAAATCACTTTGGATGCAAATTATACTAACACCCTGATTACCATCCCAGATCAGATTTACATCCGACCGCAAATGTTGTTTACTCCTTGCATTAACATATGTTGTCTCTACGGTTAGTCATCTGACGTCATTCGATTAATAAAATTAGGGGTTCTTTGCCTAAGGAAAATGTTAGATTTGAGATGGAACAGAGGGAATATAGATGTAGTGATTAAATAGGTTGATAAAAAATTTTGTTCTGCATAATGGAAAATGCTTGTTTCTTATGTTGAATCCAACAGGGAACATTTAGTGAAAAAGTTTTTTTATTTAATTTTTGAGAAATAGTTTTTTTTCTTATATACTTTTAGTAAATATCATACCTGAAACGTAGTAATATAGCGAAAGAACCCCCCATATAATATCTCTTTTCAGTTAGCAATACAAATACTTTTGCTTGTTAGCTGTCAAGTAATTCAATTTTTATGTAAATTAACATAAATTCATTAAAATTAGTAATTAAGAATTGTATTTATTATTGTACATTCTAATAGCATCATAGATATACATACAGCTACAGAGCATAACGAAAAATGAGGTAAATAGAAAATGCTTCATTAAAAAATATGAAGACTAATTATGAAAATAATTTTGTAATCTAAAAGAACTGTCAGTGATATAAAAATTGAAAAAAAAAAACAGTGCGACTCTTGTTACTCACTCCAGTCTTTATTTTATTTAATCAGGCAAATAACAAAGGGAAATGATTTGTACAACTACAACATGTAGTCTTGGATTCAGTACATGATAGAGAATGTACTGCTTCTAAGAAAACAGTAGTGCAGGGAGGTGACTTGTCCAAGATCACGCTCAACCGCCAGGTTTTTTCTCCAATCAAGACTGAACATATCAAGACTGTGTAATGATCAGGAGGGTCTGCTGGTCCTAGGGGGTCCATATATGCTGTTAACAGATTAAGTAATGTATCTGTCACTGTCAGCATTAAACCAGGGATCCTTAGCGTAGCAACTTAGCACACTATAAATGAGCTTTCCCCCAAAAATTCACAAATAAAGCCCGACAATTTAGAAATGTATTTCTATGAATAAATTAGCCGAATTATAATATGAACCATTCATAGAAGCATGAGATATTATAGGTAAAAGGACCAAGGACAAATGCATAATTATATGTGATGCAGTGAATATAATTTAGGCTCCCCCCCGACTAATGGGAAATTATGTACCTCTGCTCGTTGAAATACGGCGACCCTGTCGGTAGGACATGCTTCGCTAACCAGTAGTCTATTTGATTTATTTTCGTTACTAACGCATATATTATCGGTTACGGGTGTTATTTATATGGTTTTATTGTTGAGAAAGATTTCGCATTATACATACAATAATAAATAAAACCGTAAGTCTGTGCTGCCTGGCTAAAAGTTTTTTATTTTCGCTATTAATTGCTTTCACTCATTAATAACTTATCCATTCATTTCTGATGGTGATTTCGAAGTAAAGTTTTTATGTGACTGGTCGAATTAACTCTGGTTTGGGTAAATAAGTGTTGGTGTATATTTTTGTCATTGAAACAGAACAGTCATTTCGGCCATATCTTCTCTTTTAAACAGAACATTAAAGTAGCAGTAGGCCAGCGGAAAATTAGTCTGAAATGACATTTCCAGGGATAATGGGAAATCTTGGAAAAGGAGAAACGAAAATGAGAGAAAGGTTCCGTGACAAGCGTCATTTACTGAAGCTTTTTAGCTAACACTTCTTCAGTTAGTCCCTAGAAGTCATCGTCAGAAAAGACGGTTTTATTATTTTATACAAAGAAACTTATTTATAAAAATAAATACAAACGTTTTTAATAATTTAAATGTATATAATTATTGTATTTATTTTTTCATAGATCCAAAATGAAATGCATTATTTTATTTACAAACAATCTTCCGAAAATAAAGATCCTTTGTATCGATTTTACGTAGGTAGTGGATCCACATTGATAAATTTTGCATCTAAACAATTAAAGTCAATAATAAATCCAAAGGGATATATATTAATTAATTGCATTTACTTATTTATGGGATAGAACAAGAATACTTATTTTTATAGTTGCTTGTTAATAATATATATTATATTGAATAATATTAGCTGACCTTACACATATAGGAAAGAAAATGGGCCGGGTGGAGGTCAGAGAAAGAATTTCTTAAATGATTTAAACTACTTATTTGAAACAAGCCTTTCGATTTACATTTTTTTATCCATCAATTATATTTCTATATGTTTCCCAGTTTGCTTTATTGGCTTTCTTACATACTTAATCTCTTCCTCTCTAGCGCTTTAAGCAGTGTGAGGAGCCTGCTTATAGGAGCTTGATCCATATGTCTCGATCCTGATCCAACAACTTTCTCCTTCTCCAGTCCAGGCCTCTCGATTTTCAAAGGCTTCCTTAACCCGGTTCTCCCAGGTTCTTCTGGGCCGTCCCTCGTATGTGGAAACGATTATCAGCCATTTTCCCCTCAACTCTTCTTAGATATTTCATTTCTATTGCTTGGAGTTTACTTTTATGCTTGCTGGTGAGGGTCCAAGATTCACTTCAGTACGTCAGGATTGGGAGAAAGGTATTTTTAAACATTGTTTTCTTGGTGCCTTTTATAACTTCTCTTTTTTCAATAAAAAAAGTCTTTATTTTTCTTATTAAATTATTATTATATGTTATTCCTCACTACAAAGAGTGTTTATGTTTAAATAACTCTCTAAAATAATGCAAATCCAACAATACAAAACTATAGAAAGACCGGTAGTAATGTATGGGTGCGAGATCATGGACCCTCACCAAAAAATCAGAACTTATAGCCAACACATGGGAAAGGAAAATATTAATATAATATATAAAAATATTATATTATTAAAATATTAATATAATATACGAAGAATCTGTGGCGGAGTGGACGAAAATGGGGTACGTAGAAGAAGAAAGAATGAGGAGCTGATGGAGCTATATTGAAAACTGAATATGGTGGCGTTGACAAAGAAACCCAGAATAAGATGGATGGAACATGTGGAAAGAATGCCAGACCTCAAAGAGAATGCTCAATGAGAAACCGGTTAACGAAGCAGAAAGCGCCCACGGATCAGATAGCTGGATTATGTGGAAGAGGACTTGAAACTGCTGGGTATACGAGACTGGAGGAGGATAGCGATGGATCGCAGAGATTGGTTGGATGTGGAGGTGGAGGCCCGCGCTTCTTCAGAACCGTAGAGCCAAAACAATAATAATAAATTATTATTATACATTTTGATAAATTTGTTTAGTAACTATTACGTAAGGCAATTGAATAATTATTCTATAATAAAAACTATAAATAATGAAGAGGGTATTAGTTCGATCCTACGTAGAAATATAAATAAGAAATAAAAACTTTATCTTTGATAAACAAATGTAATTTTCTTGTAAAATATTTTAAATTGTCATTCCATGGTGATATGGAGTGGAGAAATAACTAACTTGCCAAGTCCATGTAGAGAACAAACAGCAAGAGAATCGCTATTGAGAACTGTTTACTTCGAGTAGAATGGTCCTTGTCAAGGAAGCTGCTGTCCTGGCAGTATATCGTATCTCTCTTACGAATAATCAATGCGTGCCCATTATTGAAAACAGCATTCATTGAAGGGCCGTGGAATTCAAATTGTTTTGAATATTTAAGTTTATTAATAAAAATAAGATTATAATTTACGTTTAAAACACCAAGAAATATGACTATCACCATTCCCAGAAAAGGAAATTAACAATGCATTGCCTTACTAAATAAAACAGCTGGCACACCTTTGTGTTTTTCAATTCCTCAGAAAATATTGCACATCACAACACTATTTAAAAAAAATTAATTAAAAAATAAGTAATACATATCTTATTCGACTGTTTTTGAAGAGTGGAAATATTTCTGAGCGCTCCACAGTTACGTAATACGGTATCAATGTGTTTCTGCTTTTCTTGTGACCTTATGAGAGACGGGAGATTCTCAAAAAAACCTCAAAACAGACCTTAAAAATACACCTATAAATATAATTATTTTTTAAAATATTACAAAAACTATTGGTGAATAATACCCGTTCTTAAAAAAAAAGTGATTAAAAAAAGAACTTTTTTGTGACTGGTTTTGATAAGAAGAAGTAATCATACTTTATCATAAGTCCCCAAAACCCCGAAATAATTATTAATTATATTTATTTCCATTCAATCGTTTCATATTATTGGATTTTACTCCTTAAGAAACGATTTTCATACTTAGCCCGTGGTATGAAAATTTATGATGAGTAAAATCGAGTGTTAAAAGTGTCACGTTACGTTCCTTTCTCGATAAGATTGTATTATTTGTTTTACATAATAGCTCATGGCACAATTTAGTTCCATGATGTGAGAACTTACAGCCACAATTCAAGGATTAACAGGACAAAATTTAACCAAATAAATAAATTCACAATATTAAATCTCAACTGTTAAATTACTCCCTTGGAAACGATTTTCATATTTAGCCCTTGGAATGAAAATTTATGAGGATTAAAATCTAGTGTTTTAATGTCTGAAGTTATTCAATTCTTATTTTTTGTTTTATCTTTGACTGCACCCCCTGACTATTTCAATCCATTTGAATTAACCAGTTAACTATTTTCCACTCAAACATCTATTTTTATATTTATTTAATGTATATGAATGTTGTAAATATTCAAAACAATTTGAATTCCACGCACGGCCCTTCAATGAATGATATATATATATATATATATATATATATATATATATATATATACATATATATACATGTGTGCGTGAGTGTATATACAAATCTATATTTATAAATTTAATTAAAATAGCTCATATTAATTTAAAATAGTGTTTATAAATAATTTACAAATTCAAAAAAATGCGCGATACATATCAGTAGAGAGCGATTAATTGGCAATAACACATTTAAAAGCCATTAGGAGCGGAAAGGGGTAAACACCAGTCGCGTGTCGGAGCTGACACACACACTTTTTTTGTATCACAAAACTATTTCTTAAAATCCAAACACATGTAAGTTGGAATCATTATGGATGTAATTCATATATCCTTCTTCGTGCACCATTATGGAAAATTATTTGACCGAAAGACCAAATCCAAAAGTAGTTGTGTACTCTACTCGAATTAGAAAAAAAGTTTATTTGTAACTTTATTATTATTTGTATTCAGATATTTAGGTTCTTTGCCTATTAAGGTGATTTTTTTCATGTAGTAATTAACGAATTTTTGGAAATACTAAAGAACTATGTCCAATAATATATATAAATTAATTTTAATTATCGTAGATAAATAACACTATACATATATTAAAAAATATTATAAACAATTAATCTATCATTATGACATTTGTATTTAACATTTCTTAAATTGAGGGTGAATTATTATAATGCTGTAGTATTTTGGTGGTACCTACATAAAATGTTTAATCCCTCCCACCATTTATGTTCCAAAAAGGAAATTATTGTTGGTAAACTTAATGTGTTATGCCCGTAAAACAATTAAATAAATATTATTCATTTATATGTGGTGTGAGGGAAACATCTAATAATATACATAATATACTGTTAAAAGGGTCAGATTAAGAAACTTCAGGCACAAGAAATTTTAATATACCAAAGAAGCATTACATATTAGAAAATGTTTGACATATTTAGTCTTTGAGATCGTTTGCCGATTGTATTTAGCTAAGAAACTCATTTATATGACCCTAACTGAATGTTTAATTAAGCCAAAGATTTTTGGTTTGTATAGTTATTGCTATTTCTCCATAACTATCTTCATTCTAGTTTAGCCGGCCTGTAATCTCATTTTCCAAACAATTCCTGATGATCTCTATTTGAAGAAATGGTAACATTACATTAAAATTCACTCAGAGTTCTCAGAACTGAGTAGACCAACTATCAAAGTCATCAGTGTAATGCTCAACATCCCGAGATAATGCTGCAGTAACACCTTAACACCTTACCTACATCCTCCAGCCAGTATCTGATCTCCCCTTAAGCACCTCTAGCACCTAAGCAGTTTAGAACTTGATGGACTTAGAAGTGTACAGGTGATATCAACAATCACTACTCTCATGGCCCAAAAAGCCACTGAACATATGTAGAAGAAAATTATCAGGAGTAAATGTTAAAAGTAGTGCCAAACAGATTAATTTAAATTATTAATATAATAAAAAATGCCGTATAATTTATGTAAAAGTTTAAATGTTTAATGAAAAATATAGATCAACAACAGCCTTAATAACTGTTCAACTAAAGATAGTTCCTAAAGTTAGCCATTGAAGAAATGCATGAGAATCTGTTTTTCTAACAACCAGCACTAACATAACAAAATCGGGACGATCTGTGGTCTGGTGTTTAGCATAACAAACTATAAAGCGCATAATTGCGGGTCCATAGCCGGGAAGGGGGCCCTAGGAGTAAAAAATCCTTGGTTATGCCGTCCTTTGGAAGAGACGTTAAATGGGGGTCCCAAACCTGTACGATGTCACCCGATAAAAATCCCATTTTTAGGATTTCCTATCCTAGGCAAAATTTAGAGTTACCACCGTAGCATCGTCCTTTTAGCCATAGCAGCATACAAGTAACGTTAAATAAACAAAAAAACAAAAAAATTAACAAAACCAATACATTTTTTGGGGCAGAGGTATATATATATATATATATATATATATATATATATATATATATATATATATATATATATATTAAAAATAAATAATGAGATATTTTTTTAAACGCTTTCATCATCTTTCATGCTTTTATGGTTTGTGGTCCTTAAAATCTAAGAAATGATTTATGAAACTCATGGACAAGAGTCAAGATTATACCTATGAGTGTTTTTTTCATTTATATTATTTAGAATTATTTGAATAATATATTACTTAATAAAAACATCACTACAGTATTGAAAATAAATGTCAATTATGAAATATTGATTATGGCTAAATGCTACTAGAAATGCCAGTAACAGCTTCAACCTGTGAATACCAGTAGTAATATTAGTATTCCGTTCAGCATGGGTATGATTTCATTTAGAGCACACATGTATTTATGTATAATAAAAAATTCAATATTGTACAGAATAAATAATAGTGTGGTTTATGCTTATTGTAATAATATTGTTTAAAACAATACTATTATACATTATTGTTTGTTTCTATTGTTTATTGTTTTTTTAAGTTTTCCAAATGAGGTTTTTATAAGCGTTTACATTTTTTTTTGGTACAATAAGTACACATAGAACGATATTTTGGATTCTAGATTTATAAATATAAAAGAAAAACAAAACAAAAACCTGTATTTTGATCAATGAGTCGATATTAAAACACCTGCTGTTAAAAATAGGGATTTTATGAAAATTGTAATGAATAAATAAGTATTATTCCTATGTTCAGACTAGTGTGTTATAATATATTAATGCCATAACTATTAACAATAATTTTCACTGTTACGGAATAATTATGAAAACAACCTCACCAAAATATTCATTGGCTGTGCTTGATAAAAATTAAGAATAAATATATTGATAATTAAGGTGTCTCTAGTTACACTACCGTATTTGATTACTTTGTTTCAATATTAGGACAATCCTAATTTAAATTAAAAAATACTAATATGTAATTAAAATTAAGTTGTATAATAGAAGCCGGAACAACATGGTCTCTAGAGAGAATTTAAGCCTACAGCAAAATAATGAAATGTAACCATCTAAGTACGTAGACAAAGGCTCATTCACAAATAATAATAATAATAAAATAAAAACTCCTAAATTATTTTTTGTTTCAAATTGTTATTGATAAATTAATTTTTTTTTTTTTATAAAAAGCCTTGTAATCCCCATTCACGGTACGCGGAGTCGGCAAAGTGTGTTGTGATCCTAAAAGGCACTCTAATACCAGAATGACACAATTAAATTCTTCTATCACTCTCAGAGTTTTGTTACCTCCGGGCTTTTGCAATACCACAGTGTCAACTCCTTTGTTTTAGGCCATTTCAGATTCAGGTAGTCATTGTCATCAAGGATGAGCTGTTGTTTTTTCTAATCAAAGGCGGAGATTATGTGATTATATTATATTATTTGTCAGGGGCCAAGATACAGCTCACAGCATTTAACATTCTTATAACTTCCTTTAGAACATCTTGGGTCAACTACCACTCTTTGGCTACCACGATGGACACTATACTTTTTTATTCAAACACTAATATACATGTTTTCATTAATTGCGTATGTACATATAGGACCAAGGTAGGACATTGTCTTATCTCGATCTATTCATACCACAAATAGTAAGGCATTTGATGAAATAATTCTGAATATAAGACGTTTCAGTAATTGTAAGAATGTCATAGAACAGTTCTCTTTTGCTTTTAAGACTTTAAAAAGGATTAATCATAGTCTCTGTTGAAAAGACTGTAAATTAACAAAAAAGTTCTTCTGAGAAAGGACATTTTTTAAGTATTTATTTTATTTTAAATATAGATGAAATAAAAGTAGAAACACACAACGTATGTTTATGTGGATAATCATATACAACACACGATGATTTTGGAAGACTAAGTGATCAACAGTATATAATATTAAAAACGTCTTTTATCATTTTCATTACCCATGGCTACAGTGTCTATTGTCAGTTATGTAATGTAATAAAAAAATCAGTAAGAGTATTACAAATTTATATCTGTTTGAGAGGCAGGTGAGGGAGGGTGTTATGGCGGAGGTAACACAAAGAACAAAGAGCAAACAAGCTTAGCGACCACAATGCAAGATTATGCCGTCCATTGTAAGACCCGACCCGATGTTGACTCTTTGATAGACCATTCAAAAACAATCTAGCCTGCCTTAGACCATTGTTTACGCGCTTAGTTAGTGGACCTTTCCTCAGGGTAATAAGTGCAACGTAAACATTCCGTCCCTGATTTGACACAAAGGGCTCTCTATAAAATTAACAATTATAATTAAGGGTTGTTTCGAGTGTTTAATGAATATAGTTTAACTCAACCTTGTCAAGAGTATAAAATGATTACAATTTTAGTATCCTCGTCTTGACAAGGATGAAAAAATCAGCGATTTAATGATTTATATGTTATGATTATGTTTGATGATTTGTATTGCTATGTTTTACGTTTTATGAATTATATTGATTTCAGGATGACACGAGTATTTATTAATGATAATTATTGAACTTATTATTTATTTCAATGTCCTAACTTTATTTTAAATTGGATTATTTTCCAGCAGTTCGTTGCATGGTAATCAATTTACTAATCAGTCAACTTTATAACCTTTATAATAATAATAATGATGTAATAATGAATGTATGGTAAATAAACAAATCAATCATAAAAAAAAATAATTTGTAGATATCATTTTGGCCCTATTAATACATAGATTGAGAAATTACAATTAATGATTCAGATATATAGTGAAGCGAGTGAGTTTCTTTTTTTTATCGCTTATCTAGTCCATCCGGTGCTGCTACCTATCAGTGCAGACCGGAAGGATTTTGAAGCCCAGAATCTTTGATCACATGTTGGGGTGTGCTATCGTTACAAGTGGACGTTTACCTAACCTCAATTTATGGTGGCTCAGTGTTGGTAGTTTGGTGTTTTGCTTGGTTATGCTATGATTCTTTACTAAATTAATACAACTTCGTTTAGTATGGACTTTTTTTCATTTCTTCATTCCGAGCTTCGACCTGAAACCTACAAACCTGGTCACAATAGAGGATGACTATAAAAAACGTACATAAATAAATTAAATCTATCTTCAGAAGATATGCGCACTTCTACAGTTGTTCGTCCATTACGTCGTTGGCTTTCGAATGTTGACCAAACCGACTTCTAGATTGGGTTCCACCTGGGATGAGAGGACGCGGACGACCCAGAAGCAGGTGGATGGAGGGAGTCCAGGAGGAGATGGCTGGTCGAGGACACCAGGAAGATGATTGGATGGATCGGGAAACATGGAACTCCGCTCTGACCAGTTGAGGCAAACCTTGTAAGTAAGTAAATAGGATTAAAATAGTTACGATCCTATGAAATCTTGAATAGGAAAAAAACTGTCATTTTTTTTTATACACCCTATTATGATTGAGAAATCGAGTCATTTACCTAGATTGTTACCTAGGTTGTTAGCGGTTATTCACAAAGAGGCAGCACTAAAACTACTAAAGTTGAAGCAGTTTTATTTCCCTTAGGAGGGAATAACGGCACTCATTGAGCGCTCACCTAGCGATCTTCCAATAACAGGGACTCTATCACAGGCGCCAACTCAGCTGGAATAATCCCTCTTCCAGGTTCTCGGCTGCAGTGAGATCCCACTCCAGTAGCAACGACACCTCCGATACCATTGAAAAAAAATCGGTCTTAGTTTCCCGAATATAACGCTTCAGGTAGCAATCAAGAAATAGAAACTGTAATATTTCTTGATTTCCTTGTAGAATTCTTTCTTATAATATAATTATCGTATATCATTCTATTAAGAAAAATACTCGGACATAGTTAAATTTAAGAGGTATAGCAATTATAATTGATATCTCTTTTTGAGTTGTTGCTTAAATTTATTATACATATTATTATTAATATGCTGTCACTTATAATTAAGTAATCAACAAAATCATTTTTTAAACTATATTATTTATTAGTAATTATTATTCGTTTCATTTTGTCGACAAACACACTTATTATGATGTCTATTCTAAAATTAATTTAATGCATACATAGAATATATGTATATATATATAAATGTACTACTACTACCTATGCCTATGTGCAAAACATGATAGAGACTGTACTGTTTCTTGAACAACGGTTGTGCAGGTAGGTGATTTGTCCTAAATCACGCTCACTGCACAAGGATTATCCACAACATAGTATCGACCAATGTACTGAAACCAAGACCTTCATGGGTTGTAGTGGTACAGTTTTTTATTTTTAATGGGATTTCCTACTTATCGGTACAGTAATTTATCTAAGGGTGCCAGTTGATTAATGGAACTTATCCATGTTAGTGATGCTTCATTCTTCATAAACTTCATTAGCTTGTCTTCCAGTAATTGCTAACGCTAAATATAATGAATTTTTTTCCGCATAGATCGTTATACTCAAGCAGTCTCCATCCCTATCCTCTTTCCTACCGCTGAATACAGGAGTGCCTCAGGGTTCTAGTATTTCCCCACTTCTTTTCAACTGTTACATTAATGACCATCCCAAATCAATCTTCCACTGTTCCCACTATTTGTACGCCCATGATTCCCAGATCTATTTTTCCTTTCCTCCATTTGAGATAATAGCTACATTTGCCAATATTCAAGGGGGCCTAGATACGATCAGTGTCTGGGCAAACTTGAATAAACTGTCGTTGACTGCTGCGAAAACTCAGGCCATCCTAATTTGTTCCAACACACTTCTTAAATCTATCAACTCACTACCCCGATTAACCTTAAATGACCACCCTATCGCTTTCAGTTCCTCTGTTAAAAACCTCGGAATCATTTTCGACCAATCCCTCTTTGACTATGGTTGTGTGGCATATGGTGGCCACTAATTGAGGCGGATTATGAACTGTTCGCTTCGATTAGTCTTCGATGCCCCGAGAAGGTCTCATGCGTCACGCCGTTACTTTGAGTTAAAGTGGCTTCTCCGTAGACTCTATCTCCTTAGTTCTTACTTATATCAAACTATCAACTCACAACATCCATCTTATATCTATATTCTCCAACAATTCAAATCCTCTATCCAATCCCAGGGCACAAGATCTCGCCCTTCCGATCTTTTATCCGTTCCCTTAGAACCAAAACTTTTGAGCGTTCCTTTCTCGCCCGTTCTATATCTCTTTGGAACTCACTCCCACTCGATATCCGGCATGCGTCTTATTTAACCTCATTTAAATCCAAACTTTTCCTACCACATCTAAATTACCAATCAGATGCTTGATAATCAATAAATAATTTATAGATATATTCAACTTGATCGATTGATGAACTACTGTAAATATTCCTCACTCATAGTGATATCATATTTTATTATTAGATGCTATCAAGTATTCACTTATTTTTCCATAAGCCTATTTCTTTTTTTGTAAATTTGTCTATTTATTTATTTTGTTGTTTTAATTTTGTATTACATTTTCTGATTCTCTACCAAAACATACCTGTTTAGTTATTTACTTTCAAGATATTATTTAAATATTGTATTATTCTGATGTAGGCCTTTGGCCAGATAAATATTTACTTATTTATTATTCAGTTTTGTTTTATTCTCAGCCGTCATGATAGCCTAAAAATTAGGAAAACGTTGGTAAAAATAAAATAAGTTGTTATTATTTCGTTTATATTTATTGACTGCACCCCCACCCAAACAAATTTCTAAATTTCCCACGATAATAATTAATGAAAAAGTAAATAACTTCAATACTAAGTACTCGTTAGGAAGAGACATAAGCACGTTTTTGAAATTTTAGTGAGAATCTTAGAAGGCCTGAATACATAAATGTAATAGCTGCCTCAGACAACAAAAATCTTATAGGCAACTTCCGAGAGGTACTTAGGATTAGGTTTCCAAACTTTCTGACCTAAGGGCTACGCTGCTCTACTAAGTCCCAAGAGCCAAGATTTAGCTAAGTCTAGTTAAACTACATTTTTAGTATAAATTATAAGTAAAAAGATAATTTAAATTTTTTTTTAAATTTCATCATCGATATCATTTGGTCTTTGAAATTTTATTTTGCTATCAAAACAAACTTTTGGAGAATTCCCGATCTCTGATTTCGAAAGTATTGGCCTTGGTTTTTTAATGTTATGATAGGCACTATTATCGTGGTTTGTAGAATTGTTGAGACGAGAAATGAGGCATCGAAATCATGATAGTGGTTCAAAAGCTAATTCGTATCTTTTTATCAAAAATAATGTTGGGAAAGCATGCAATACACTTTAAGAAATTTGATTTACAGAAAATCTTGTTTTTAGAAAAATATTATTAATTTATTATTTTTTCTTATTACGTTCAAACCCTTATTTACTTCACGTTCATTTTGATAAGAGTGGACATTTAATGGTACAAGAAATAATAAATTCAACTAATTGTATTAATTCTTAATAATGAAAAAAACATATAAAAAGGTAAACCTTATTTATAAAACGTGGTGTATAAAAATTGAATGATACGAGGTAATTTTGAGATTTTAATCGATATTTTTCAAACTCATTATACTCCTTTAAATGAGAAATAAAAAATCTTTGGTTAGTTTTTAATTAAAAAATCGATAAATTTATTAATTATTAATTAATTCCCTAACAATTTTTTTTACAAGTAACGGGTTTTGAATTGGCTTAAGAGTTAAGGGCTTGTAATAAACTAGTCCTCCAGGTTGGGGGAAACTCGTTATCGGAGGGAGGTATAGCCCGGCTACCATTCCTCAAGAGGGGATCAAAGTATTCTGGAGGCCAGTTGTCATGAAGTTACGGGGCCTATTTGCTAGACTAATCACCTGCAAATTATGTTCACTGAGTCAGAACCCCTCAATTGGCCTCGTACAAGGCCCTCCAAGCTTATAGGCACTAAGAATAAAGGAAAAGAAAAAAACTGTACCTACACAACCCATGAAGAGTCTGGAGTTCAGTACAGTTTCTAAGACAACGGTTGTTCAGGGAGGGGATTTGTCTATGTGTGCTCAGAAATGTGGCTGATTTTCAATGGGTGAATTAGTTTATTATTGACCTCACCTACAATAAAAAAGCGTTTTTAAAAATGTTTTTATCCTATTTTAATTAGGTAATTATTCCAAAATTTACCATTTTACAACGTTTTTGATTACATAGACCTAATGAGATTCAGACGAAGCATAAACCCGCGCTGTTTGCCTATGAGCTTAATGCAAGCCTGTATTATCCTCCTAGGCCTCTGTAGACCTTGGGTACACAGAGGCCTCGTTCTGGTCTTTTGGTAAACATATATGCTGATTGCACTTTTTCTCTATCACAACATTAATAAATTTAATTGCACTTTACACTTATTATAATCGAATTGATTAATCAGTCCTTCCATAAGGCATAATATTGCTATTATGGACCGGGGATCCAATATTAAACAATAAGCTTATATCAAATTTAATAATCAAATACATTTCCTTTGTTTAATATATTTGAAATGTTATTTTTTGTTAATGGTTTATATAGTTAGTTTAGTAATTTTATGCTGCAATGGAAAGTTCGGAAAGTGTTAAAGTAGGAGTTCTGAATTTTCCTCCCCAGATATATGGTATAGGATATTTAACGAGAATCTGAAACAGTAGAGGCTGAGAACCAACATTTTACTTTAACTCCGAAGGACGGCATAATCGAAGATTTTTCACTCCTTAAAAATCCTGATGCCACCGGCCGGGCTGCTAATCCACGGCCTTATGCCTAGAAGGATGTTATTTATTAGTAATATTTTTTTAAAAAATTAATATTTACAATATTACAATTATAACACCTCATTCAGGAATCATACTCTCTTCAAATTCGGGACGATCTGTAAACATAAAATTATATTTTCAGATATGAATCATGTATTGATGTTAAAGAAGAGCTAAAATGAATTTAACTATAATTACTGTAGTAAAAAGTAATAATATTTACTCCCTCTAGTCTATTTATATTTAAAAAAATCTGATCTACTACAACCCATGATGGGTCTGGGATTTATTACATGGTAGAGACTATTCTGTTTCTTGGACAACGGTTGTACAGGGAGGTTATTTGTCGTAGATCACGCTCAATCGCCAGATTTTTTCCCTTATTATGGGTAAGCATTTACAGAGGCTGCGCTAGCCCCAGGAGAGATCCTAGATCCCATAGGATCCATCTCCAGCCGCTAACATATTAAATAAAAATATACCAAAGAGCGGGATTTGAACCCAAGACCTTCGAAATATCAACTCAGCATTCTACCACTACTGAGCCAATCCGCTCCCTTAGTCTATGTATGATTACTTTATAAGAGCTGTGAATGGAGGACGTAAATAAATCAAAAATAAAATAATTTCAAGATTTTTATGCTGTATCGATTTATATATAAATTTCCGCCATGTTGTTCATAACCTTCCTAATGATTTGTAATTTTGCAATAATTTGATGTACATATATTCATTATTTTCATTATATTTTTATCTTCAGTTTGAATAAATAAAGGATTCGGATTTGGTAGTGGTCCGTGGACAGAAGATTGTAAGCAAAGAGTGGTCCTATTGGCATCGAGCCCATGGGTTTGCAAAGCCTCATTATTGAATATATAAATTGGGACGTTACATATTCTACTATTACCAATAGTCCTCAAGTGTAGTAGATCGAAATAATAAAACGAGTTACTGAAAAGAAACTCGTCGTATTTTTATTTAGAATAGAATATAAAAGTTATTTTATTCTGTGACATAACAAACGTGGAAAAAAAACAACAACATAATAAATATCTAGCCATAAAGCAACATTTGAAGACTATGATGTATTCACATATGACATACCTATGTATATGACACATACATATACATATGAGTCTAAAAAGTAATAGAAAATAATTAAAAAGTACATGTCGTGAAAAAAATTAAGAACTAAAGAGAAAAACAAGCGAATATAAACGTAAAATGTAAAGAAGTTACAGGAAAAAAGACTAAACAATTACAGACATTTATTACTCTAGATCGATTTAAGTAAATGATGCGTAAGAGATTGTCCGTTTGGGAATTAAAGAGGTGTACGATAATCTAGAGTTTCAATGAGGATAGAATGGAAGATTGACGGAAATAAGGATGGTTTGAGTTCCAGATGACTATGTAACGTACGAAAAATAAGTTCTTCATTGTTTTGATTCTGGGTGAATGGGCATAAGGCGAGATCTTGTTTCCTGGTGCTGATCTAAGGACTTGAATTTAAGGAGACTACAGATATAGGACGGGCTTTGAGATTTGATGGATTGGTCTACAAATGGGGCGAAGGCTTTACTTATTAAGGTAACTAAAAAAAACTACTGTTGGTGATAATCAATCATCTTCTGTGGTAATATTAGTCAACGAGTTCCTAAGTCAGCTATTCTTCTCGAATGTTTTTCATCTACTATTATGACATTTTTGTGCTGATTCTTATTTTATAACAACAGCTTGCTTAATATTAAACGAAGTTTTACAGGAAGTCTCTTTTAATTTAAGTCAACCGAGTGAGGGGAAAGCTAGAAGTGAAGTGCACATTCATTAAACAGGCTTGGTTAACCCGAAGGTACGTTGCCGCCACCACTAATTGTTGTTCACATACCTCCGGTGACCTCCAATTACAAAGCCTTAATCAGTCTTATCGCAATCCTCCCACCTACGCATTGGTCTACCTCTCTGTTATTCACCATTTGGCTCGGTGCACAATATTTTAATAATATTAATAGATACTGTTAAAAAAAGTGAGACTGTACTGTTTCTTGGAGAATGGTTGTGCAGGAAAGTGATTTGTCCCAGATCACGCTCAAACGTCAGATTTTTCGCTCTTATTTTGAGCACCCAATTTATAGAGGCTGGGTGAGCCCCAGTTACTAGATCTGATATGATCCATCTCCGGCTGCTAACAAATTATATGAAAGTCTTGCCGACAGCGGAATTTGAACCCAGGAATTTCGGTATGGCAACTCCACTAGTTAACTACTCCGCTCCCCCAGATACTGCTTAACATGATGAAACCAATTGGCGTAATCATGAGCTGTAAGTGAAATTAATATTATTTATTGTATTATTACTATAAGTGGAAGATTCCCCGAAGAATATCTAATTATTATCGTTGACTTGCCCCATCTAGATGGTTCCAATTTAAATTGAATCTAAAGTCACGATGTAGTTGCAAATATCTTAAGGTAAGACCGCCTTCGGTCACGTTCACAGACTTAGAGTTAAACAAATTTAGAATAAATTATGCAAACGTTAATCGAAACTTTGATACTACTCTCCTTTGGGCTTTGCGAGTTGGAATTAGTTGCAATTAACTTAACTAGTTATCAAGGAAACCTCTCGTTTTAAATTACTGATTATTTACATCCATAGTCTGCAACGGGAAAAAATTCCAAAAACCCTCAAAAACAATGTACTCAACTCAAGAAAGAATAACAAACAAATCACACAACTCAATGGACTGTTGAAAATCTTAGAGTGAATTTGCTGTCTCTATTTGATGTGACTCTTGTTGTGAGATGTACTGCACTTTAAGTGGCTTTTCTTTTAATGTATGTGCTGATGATATATCTATATGTGTATATATAACGGGTCTAGGGTTTAGTACGTGTTAAGGACTGTTTCTTGGAAAACGGGGGGGGGGAAGGGGAGATTTGTGCCAAAGCCCGCTCTACTACCAGGTTTCTCCTCCCATTTTTGGTACTCACTTTGATGAGACTGGGCGGATCCCTGGAAGGATTCATAGGATTCATCTCCGGCTGCTAGCAGCTTAAATAAAAGTTTGCGAGCAGCGGGATTAAAACACAAGACCTTCGGCACATCAGTTCAGCGCTCTACAACTGAGCAATTCCGCTATCTCGATGTCATAAGTGTATATGCAAAGCATCGCTAGGTTAATTTTCCTAGTATTTCAAGGCTTTGCATTTGGGTATTGATTCCTAGTTCAATTTTATATAATTAATAAGTTGAACGAAATAAGCTATGTAACTGAACAAACTGTTCCCTTATAATTTAATATCGTTTATTATAATTATAATTATTGCCTTCTTGTATTACTAATGGTACTGTAAATTTGCAATTAATTACCTTTTAATATCAATCTATTATAATTAGCTATTAGAGATAAAATTTCGTTTCAAAAATTTATTAAGACGGTTTTGTCAGTAGCTCGAGTTTTTAAAAACTTTTCATTTTTGAGGATTTTGTTATAAATTACAAAATGGTTTTCCTACACATACTCTCGTAATTAACTCAATTTGATTAAGTAATTAAGTTATCCCGATAAGAAATATGTTTTTAAGTCAATCATTCAAGTGAGTAAAATAAAACCTTCTTCCAGTCATATATTATTTTTCTTTATTTAAAAACGTTTCAACAATAATATGTCATTCTCAATTTACATTTCTTTAAGTCCTTTAACGTTATTTAATTTATAACTATTCTCTAAAAATTTTTTATAAATTTGTACATTTTCAACCTTTTTAGTTGATTGTCATATAATTTAAAATATTTCTTATAAAGCTTAGAGTTACAATTAGAGTTACAGTTCATCATTAACAATCTTTGAAAACTCTAAGCTTTATAAGAAATATTTTAAATTATATGACAATCAACTAAAAAGGTTGAAAATGTACAAATTTATAAAAAAATTTTAGAGAATAGTTTTAAATTAAATAACAAGGACTTATAAGAAATGTAAATTGAGAATGACATATTATTGTTGAAACGTTTTTAAATAAAGAAAAATAATATATGACTGGAAAAAGGTTTTATTTTACTCACTTGAATGATTGACTAGGAAAGATGTACTCCAGTAACAAAAACAAGATAATTAAAATATGTTTTTAATTGAACTAAAGAAAACCAAGATCTATGATAGGGGTTAGTGTAATTTAAAGCTTCAAATAACGAGTTAGCTTCAATTTACAAATATGATTAATATTAAAACTTTATTCCGAATCATAAAAATACTACATTTTTTGTTATAAATATTTTGTTTTAAAAATTTTATTTTAAATATAATGTTTTCTAGTTTCACTGCAATAAGTATATAATATTAAAAAAGTACCACTTAAATCTTAAACAATATAAAAGGTTGTATCAAAAATAAACAAATAAATAATAAAGTTTCGACCGTTTCCAGACACGATTTATATAATATATGTATACACACCAGAATCTATAAGAACAAATAATAATAATAATAAACGTAACATTATGTCAGCTATTTATATAATACGAAAATATATATTTTCATTTTCTTTGCTATTTTTCATCAATGTATATTTATTTATTTAATTTTATTTTTTACTAATTCTATAATTTTCAATGAAATAGTGAATATAATATTGATTGATTCTAACAGAAAATCATATTAGTTTTTTTCATAGATTGGATTTAATAGAGAAGTTTAAATAAACTTCTATACTTCAAAAAAACAACAGAAATTATTTCATTAATTTGGTAAAACCATTTTCCAGTCAAATTTTCTTTATTACTACATAGTCATTTTCAATTTTTCCTTTTTTTTCGTAAGCATTAATTTTCCACTTACAAGTCAACATTAGAATTGTCATTCTACCAATTCTGTAATTTAACAACATAAATAATATAAAAAAACTACAACGATACAATATATAACAGTTATAAAAATATGTCCTGAAAGACTAATTAAGTGAAGAGTGAAAAATTGAAAATGACTATGTTGTCGAAACGTTTTTTGAAATGAAGAAAATTAGACTAGATAATAGTTTTACCAAACTAATGAAATAATTACAAATGTATAGTCCAGTGGTATCCACATTAAAAATTAAAAACAACAGAAATTTTGTATTTTGGATTAATTAAACTTTTATTAGGACTTTTTGGAGTAATAATCTGACTAATTTAGTCGAATTGTAGATATCGTAAACCTTTACAAATGTTGTAAAAATGTTAACAAAATTAAATATTTGTGTTAAGAATAATATTAACACTTCCAATGCATTTATTTTAAGAAGGAATTCAATGCAGCGTACAAAGCTATTTTCCTCGTACAACCGATTTTGGGCAATTGTTTTCAATTCCTCATCCGCTATTCATGAGCATCCCTGATTCGTGGGCAACCTTTGTTTGTTCTAAATATCTGGCGTATTCCTCCTTGATTTCTCTTCTTCGACTATCCTTTCCACGCGAACCATCTACTCAAATCTTATATTGCTTGATCACGTCAGGCCGTTTAGGAGATAATAGAGGTACTACTTGGCTCAAATGTTTATTGATATCAGCTATTCCCAAAGCGTATCCATTTAATAAAGAAGAAATTTTCATTTTATAATTTTGGGATTCAATTCGTTCATTTTCAATACCATCCATGAAAGAAATTAAAATATTTATTGGAAATATGTCAAAGTTTATTTTTCATTCATCCTCATGAAACTTTGAGGAGTGTATACATTCAAATAATTATTGTTTAATATTATTTTAGTAAATATATCAATAAGAACGCAATGGAAATAATCCCAAATAAGCGAAGACATAAGTATCTTAAAAACTAACCGGTCAACGTTTCGACAATTCAGGCATCATCAGGACAAATACTAAAAGCAAAATCATATTAAGTCGATATAGCAACTGGACAGCAACATATCCTTGAACTATCCTTGTGTCAAACATTATTAAATCTTCTTTTTTAATTAATTTTATTTTTTAAAAACTTAACGTTATGGTGAATTTAGATTAGAAATACATAAACCAATACTATAAGATAGTGAAATATTTAAATATTCACAAAAAAGGGAGGATTATTATTATTTCTGCTATTCTAGGTTAATTTAATGTTACCTTCAGACTGCTCTTAGACCTTCAGAATCCATCTGGTTTCTAGTCAGATCACGAAACTTCAAGGTAGAACAAATCTTCAAATTCTGACTTGATTGGGGAAAACCGCTGTTATAAAGGGCCATTCCTGCTAGCTAGATAAACATTTTCAATTTTGTTCCCATAATGTGCTGCACCCTAACGTACAGATATGCCCGATGTCTTTCGATCGAGACTTCATTACATCTTCGACAACCTTTACCGAACTGGAAGCGAGAAATGATTTATAAGCAAGTCTCTACCACATGAGAACCCTAGCAATATAGTTTCTTACACTAAATTACAATTTCATTTAATTTTCTTTTTAGTTTCTTACGGGAGCGGAGTGGCTCAGTGGCAGAGCGCTGAGTTGCCATGCCGAAGATGACCCATGACGGGTTCAAATTTCGCAAGCTGGCAGACTTTTATTTAATATGTTAGCGGCTGGAGGTGGATCCTATGGGATCTAGGGTCCCTCCTGGGGCTTAACCAGCCTCTGTAAGTGCGTACCCATAATAAGGTGAAAAATCTGGGTGGTTGAGCGTGATCTAGGGGAAATCCTCTCGCTGCACAACCGTTGTCCATGAAACAGTAATGTCTCTACCATGTACTGAACCCCAGACTCTGTTGTAGTTACAGTTTTTTTTTTTTTTTTGGTTTCTTAAAATATAAAATTAAAATGAAGTTGTTAAACAATTTATTACTTATTATCATCCTTAACAGATAGTCAAGCTAGTACTTTCATAAAAATAAAGTATGTTGAAAAAATATTTTGCAAAGTTTATTAAAACAAAAAAAATAATTCATCAGGCGCAGAAATAATAATAGTATATAATAGAAATGCAAATATTTCTGTACTTTCTTTGCTGTATCTGTACAACGAAGTTACAAATACCGTTCAGCATAGGAAGCATTATTTGGCTAGTGTTAAGATGAATAATATAGTGATAGTAAATATATATATATATATATATATATATATATATATATATATATATATATATATATATATTATATTACTTAAATATATATATATATATATATATATATATATATATATATATATGTATATATGAAATGTCAGTGAAGGTGTAAATTTAAATTATTAGCAAACAAATTATTAAACAATACTTTTATAAATTAATTTTTTTTTTTATTAATCAAGATAGGATCCTTCACTTTCAATACACTTCTCCCAACGTGAAACAAGCATTTATATCCCCGCTCTGAAGAAATTAGGTGTCAATGAAGAGACGAAGTCTTGGAAGGCCGATTTCTGGGCAGTTTCGTTTTCAAATTTTTATTTCTTAAAAAATTATCCAAACAACGGAAAAAGAAAAAGTCAGTTGGAGAAAGGTCTATTGAATATGGTCGTTGAGGAAGGACATCTATATTAAACTCCTGAAAAAAAAAATCGGGTGAGCTGCTGGGCCTCGGTTAATTCATGCGGTACCCACATTTCCAGGTTTTTTGTCTTATCAAGCTCCTTAAGGTGCCTGGAAACAGTCATAGCACTTGCTTAAAGTTGTGAACCTAATTAAGGAGTGGTTTGGGAAGGGCCCTCTTCGACCAGCTCTTTCAACTTTTCGTTGTCCAACTTAGTCTTCGGCCCACCACGTTCTTTGTTGGTAAAGTCATAATCCCCAGACTGAAATTTTTCAAACCTACGGAAGATTGTTCTTTCGCTCACTGTTTCTTCACCGTAAACAATATTAATGTATCGGAACGTCCCCGTGACGCAATGGCCAAGGTTTAATTCGTAGAGAAAAATTATACGAATTTCCGCGGAAGACATAATTTTATTGTTAATAATTTTTAAAACGTTGCTTCACTCTCAAAAGGAAAGTAAGACTGATTATGCAAAATGATTAAAGCATCTTTCAAACGGTATACATTACATACTTGTTTTGGTACAATTTATCTAATCCCTAATGAAAAGAAAACTGTAAATAAACGAAACCAAAGAAACTGACATTTCATTCGTTACGACCCAATCCTACTAATATTATAAATGCGAAAGTTTGTTACTCGTTCGTGCAAAAAACACTGAACGGATTTGGATGAAACTTTACAGTAATATAGGTTATACATCAGAATAACAAATAGGCTACAATTTATAATGATTGTGTATTTTGGTCATAATATAACGATAAATATCATTAAAAAGCACTTGGATATTACACATTACCAATATTACCTCCAACATATGATCAGTAGGTATTCGCGATTATTTAATTTAATTGTTAAATTAAAAGCT
Source organism: Arma custos (assembly GCA_037127475.1). NCBI lineage: Eukaryota > Metazoa > Arthropoda > Insecta > Hemiptera > Pentatomidae > Arma > Arma custos. The sequence goes on from CM073763.1 coordinate 60,838,650, forward strand.
AGTATGTATATATATATATATATATATATATATATATATATATATATTTGTGTGTGTGTGTGTGTGTGTATAATATTAATAAAATAAAGTTAAGTAGATTGAAAATAATAATCCCATTCTAGTCCCACCCGAAATCCGAACAACAACCACGGATTCCAAATCCGAATGAATTCAAAAGCTCCCCGTCAATATGTCAACAGCCATTAGGAGTGATTTAGGTCGACGGTGGCCAGATTCAATTCGTCAAATGGATGGATCCTGGAGATTGATTGATGTACAAATATTTTTTCCGATTTTTTGCTAAACAATTTTACATATGTCCATCAAATTAAGGCTCTTCAGTGAAGTATGCTATAATTTATGAGTTGATGTTGAAAGCTATCTATATTTTTTTTTTAACTGATGAGTGATAAATACTTATATAACAATTGGTGTATATTAAATAGAATAAAGGATAGACCTGAAAAAGTTTACTGAAAAACTGTCTATTAATAAGCAACAGAATGAACATTCAAATGATTCATGATTTAATTCAATAACGCTACAAATTTTTTTTATTTATTTTAATTATTATTACTACTTAAAATGTGTTTATATTGTATTGCTATGCAAATATCTTATCAATCTTTCATCTATTGCAACAGGGTTATTTGTAAAAAACAAAAAAAAGTACTATATTGAATATTTGTATATTTTTTGGGGAGGCTGCAGTTATATTTGCAAGTTTCACCCTTGAAATTACCGAAACATGCTTAAGTATTTTGTCAAATATATTCTTAGCTTCCACAGTTTAAGTTTGGATAAATTAACGACAAAGACATATAGAAATTGTGATTACTGAAATATTCAGTTGTAAAGTTATAAACCTTTTTGTCAAAGCATAACAGATGTTTTGTATTATTTACATAAAATGATATTTTATTATATTTTATACTGTAGCTTATATGTATATCAAGCAAACTATAATAAATATGGGATTGATAATTCGAGTGAAATAAGTTTTAAAAAAACTATATGCGAATCGTTACGATTTATTCTAATAGTTGGTTATACATTTTTTTTTATAAATATGGATCTAGAATGATGAATATATATATATATATATATATATATATATATATACATTTGTCTTAATAAGAAAATCTTAACTACCTTGTTTTAAGTCCATAAGCCTTTCTCTAATTTTCTAAAATAAGCTAAAATCTAATTTTGACAACTAGTGTGAAAATCATATTCCTATTCTACATCCCTCACAATTATTTACTCAAGAATTACATTATTTATTGAAATTTTGACAAGTAACTAATGAAAGTTATAAAAATGTTAAAATTTGTTTAGATCTAAGTAATTTTAATTATAATTTAAAATAATTTCATTAGAATCTTAAAATATGTCAATATTATAGTATTATCAATTGTCGTAGATATTATGAACTATATAATTTAGTTCTTGTGTAATTTTAGTTGTCATGTAATTATAGGCAGATATTTGTTATTATTTTCGTTTATATTCATCTTTTTCTTCATAGTTGTCATTATCTGTTTTCCTCATTTGTTTTCTCATATATTTTTATTTTCATTAATTATTTCATAAAATAAAAATGTTTTCTTCATGTTTCGTTGTTTCATTATAATATTCTCCAAGTTGTTAACACGTTTTATTACTGTCTTTGGGACATCCACGGTTCATAAAGTTTTATTAATCCAAATGATGACTGTAAACTTTGGTCAAAACTTGGGTGCACAATGTTACGTTTGTCAGTGTGTTGATTATTCAGTTACCGAACCCCGACTAATTATTACATAAGGATTAAGAACAATTTCCAGGAACATCCCAGGCAGCTAAGAAACTATAATTAGAATCCTTAAGACGAGGGTTGTTGATTCAGGTCACGAAGCTTCAAGTCCTGAAGTTTGCCAAGGAGATGGGTCGCAATTGCGACGGAGTTCGGAGGAGGATCTCAGTGCGGTGCAGTGATTGCAAGGATTATCAAGTCGAGAAGTTATTTCGATGGGCTTTCGATGCAGTCCTGGGACTATTCCATTACCATACCTTCTACTTCGTTTGATTCTATCTCTGAATCCAAACCGTCGATTTGTCTTAGTGGTATAAACAAAAAAGAAACAAAAAAAAATCAATTAGGATAAATAATAGAATAAATAACTACAATAGAGTTCACATAGATTTTTTTATTAAATTTGAGTTACAAAACGTTGTATGTATCAATTGAGAATTATGACACGATTGCAGCTAAAACAGCAGCTGTGCTTCAGTGGAGCGGTATTCTTACAAATAGAAAACAAAATATAACTATATCAAAATTGATGGTTATATGAATGAAAATATTAACATTTATTAGATATTAAAATATTTGAACGTCCAGGAAAATTTCTAAAATACCAAATTAATCATTAAATGATTCGACAAAATTAAAAATATTCGGAAGAAAAGTAATATAATATATTAGTACAAAGCTCAATCAAATATACTGTAAGTATTACAACAAACGAAAATTAGAAATAATCACAGGAGTTGTTTTAAATTCTTCAAATAACGAATAGAGTACATATAACATAACTCTTTTGAAATGAAATCAAGTTCATCAGTTTAAGTTCAACAAATGTTTAAAACAAACTAAATAATTAAATTCTAAGTAGTAATCTAAAAATCTAAGCGGTGCTCTTTTTTTGTGTTGTCGTTTTCATGGAAATAAAAATAATATGAATATACGGTATATATATATATATATATATATATATATATATATATATATATATATATATGTATATATATGAAAGTACAATTGTATGTAATGTACTATAAATGTACGGAACATGCAGAACAATAAACGTCCTTCGCGTAGGGGTACTGCGTGAAGGGAAAAAAAATATATATATATATATGTATATATATATATATATATATATATATATATATATATATATATATATATAGAGAGAGAGAGAGAGAGAGAGAGAGAGAGAGAGAGAAGGAGATAGATAGAGAGAGAATTTATATTTTAAGCAATATTGATTTGCCCCGCTAGGTTAAAATTTACTGATACATAACGAAGAGATTTTTCAGAGCACATAAAAATTAAGAACAGAATTTTTTTTAATCTCGTAGGCGACTTTAATAGTGATAACTGTGATTATATATCAAAACCTTACTTCAAGGTACTTTTATCTATTCTGAATAATAACTTAAACCTCTAGCCGAAATATTTGTATTCATTTAATTATAAGCTTACATTTGATAATAAGCATAACCATGATAACTTCTTCACTAAATATTTTAAAAAATCTACCCCTTATATGGTAAATCCTCGGTTAATGCCGGTGAATTTTCCCTCTTATTGTTGTAGCTGTGGTCGGACCAGAGACTTGAGGGAAAAGTTGAAACTTTTGGTGGAGAGGCCTCAGCCAAGGCGTTCTCGAATCCACTAACAATGCATTCCATTATGCATGAGCTCTGGAGGAGGAGATGTTCTATTCGGGTAACTACAGTAGGTACCTCATCTTATTACACAGGAAAGTGGTTTGACTTATTGTTATATAATTTAATCATTTTAAAAAAAAAATAGTTAGTAACAATTTTTAATTCTTAAACCGAATTATTCCGATATTATTGAATAATTTTAATCCAATAAGTAACGTTCCTTCTTTAATTTTTTCTTGTCTTTTGCCTTATCTGAATACTTAACATAATTAATTTAATGATTTTAACTAATCGCCGTCAATTAATAATACTCATGCCAACTGAAAGGAAACTTGCAATACGTCAAGAAGGGTTCATCTCTTTATTATTTTGAAATTTTATCGAAGATGGATTGTAAATTTATATTTTGTTGTATACTGCTATGCTCTCTTCACATACACAAGCAATGAACTAAGGGAAATCAAGATCTTTTGATATGAATATGTTTTAAATAGGAATATGCTGTGTCGTCCTGAGGTACTGGGCATATTAACTTGCATTTTATAATACTATACATTTTATATTTTTATTATTAATACTATACAATTAATTGTTTAAAATATATATCCACCTATATTCCAAAGTTTTACTAGGAGTTTCAATTGGAGTCGTTTTAATAAATGGAGATCCTTTCATATCAGATAAAATAACTCTACTTTCAGTATACACTGGCAATGGTTAAAAAATATTTGTCTTAAAATTCCTACAAGTTATTTGAATAATAATTGATATTATGATAACCTATAATTTAAAAAAAAGTGTAGTAAAAAAACTTTTATTAGAAGACCATATTAGAAAAAAAAGTGTGAATGTTATTATGAGGACATGAAAAGTTTTTGAAAATGAAATGAAAATTTTGCTTGAAATATTATCTAATATATTTGGAATGAGGTGAGTCCAGAGGTATGTATTTTAATACATTTTCTTGGAAAAATGTAGTTAACAAAATATACACCTCACATCCTTTCCTCCTTTGACTTGGAGTCTCCTTAAGCGTTAGATCTGAACAATCTTTAATCTCTTGCTTTGAGCCATCACCCAATGGGCTATGAGCAGAACAGGGCATCAGGAGATTACAGTCCTGGTAAAGAAAGCGTGCGAAAAAGTAAAAAAATAAGGAAGATCCAATCTAAATGCATGACTTACATCTGCCACATATATTTGAGAATATATCATATATTCAATGTGGTTTTGAATTTTAGTCAGGATGTATACTATGTAAACTAAAAACAAATATAATATATTTAGATAGAAAATGTGGTACAAATGAGTTAAATCGACGGATTAGATTTTCAACCCTGGAATGCTACTTGGGGTACGGCTGTACCCTAATGCATCTGTTAGGTGTTGCTTCCGGTCGGCAAATAGCGCTGCAGTTCTGTGATTTACAGTAGTTTCATGTCTTGAAAAGACAGTATGGGTGTTGCATTCGAAGCGTTGATAGTGTTGTTTTTTACCAAGTTATTTAACTTTTGGAGTACAGGTGTACCCCATTGTAGCACAATCGGTGTAAAATTTTCCAAGACTAAGATTCTTTATTTGGTTAAGTACAGCGTTAAATTTATTAATACTTATTTTAAACAAGGAAATTATAAATATATTTATTTATAAACATGAAATTACTTATTTTTTTCAATCAATGCAGTGGATATTTAGAATTTGTGCCTGTGATTTTCAGTAAATTGATTTTTTTTAGATGTAATACAATGAAATCTCAAGAAATTACATTACAGGATACAATCCTATGTTACTGTTAAGAGGGAGTGCTGCAGATGGCAAAGAAATGTTTACAAACCGAATCTTTCCTAAAAAAATTGGCCCTAGATCTGGTTAGACCTCAGATGTCAAGGCGATTGGAAATCCCAACTTTAAGACGAGAACTCCGTCAAACCATCACCGGTATTTCAGATGTGTCAGCGGTAGAAGAAGCCAGAGGAAATCTAGCATCCACATCAGGACGGTGTGATTTCTGTCTTAGGTCTCGAGACCGAAAATCTAGGGTTAAATGTGCTCTATGTAAAAACTTTATTTGTTTGGAACATCAAGAAAAAATCTTTGCTTCATGTATTCAGTAATTAGTTTATTCTCATTAGGTATTTATTTCATTTTTTGATGTACAGCCTAAGAGTGTTTTATATTTATAAAATAAAAAAAATTTAAACGCTCTAATAACCGTATTTTTATTTGGGGTACAAATGTACCCCAGTGTAGCAGACCCGTTAGTAAAAATAAGTCTAGCATTCCAGGGTTAAAAGCGTTTGTTTTCAACCATAAGCCAGAGTTGAAGACTGGTACTATTGAGAAGTATCGTGACCTGACTAGAAGGCCAGATGAATTCCCAAGGTAGGAATTTTCCTTTATACTGTAATCTGGCTTGATTCTGGGAGAAGCCAGATTTAATTTCAGTTAATGATAGTGACCATCAAACATGTTGATTTAAAATTCTTCTTTCATTTTCTTTTTTTCTTTTGCACGTATTGGTCACAAACAGATGGGTGGGTGAATCTGGTAAGTAATTTTTGTTATTATTTTATTAGTCATTATCATTATTGATGGCTTACTATCTTATTATAATTTTTGTTATGGCATCGATTATATCTTTGATATAGCATTTAATTTTATTAGTCATTGCCATTATTGATAGTAGTTGGGTGTATATATTTAAATATATAGTTTGTTTTGAAGATGTTTCGGGGTTTTTTTCCAAGCTTTCTCCTAGATACCCTTGACTATCACAATTGTCTATCCGAATATCAATAAAAATTGAACTTTGAGCAGAACCTCTGTAGCCATAATTTTTAAATTTCTTTCAAAAATACATTTTCTGAAATATGACCCCTGAACGGATATATGCTGTTCTAAGCTCCGCTCCTCTAATGGAATCCATTTAAGAGGAGGGTGAGTTGTTGCGGATACTGAGTTGAGAAGTTGCAGGGAGTAATATCCATTGGAGGAAGCAGTCCTGACACTAGCGGGCCAACTTCTTCCCTCCTTCTGGATAAAGCGCATTAGTGGTAAAACCTCTCCTGCATGGAACCATGTCAGCGGAATAATCGTGGAGTCCTCAGTACCAAAGTTAAACCATAAAAAAATAACGTCATTATTAGACCGAAAGGCTTTTATTTTGTATTATTATAAATAATTATCAACACTGTTAGTTTCATGTTGGTATGCCCTAATAATTGAAACATGGAAAAAGTAGTAAGTAAAAAAAAAGAAGTTTTTTCATAGAAAAGTATAGAAAGGAAAGTGAGTTTAAACTGGAGGTAACGGTGCTCAGAGTCCAATGTTCAAAGTAAATAAAATAAAATTACTAATTATTTAATTTAGTAATAAAAAGTAATAAAATCCTTAAAATTATCATACAAGATGTAGCATATTAATCAAACTGTAACTTTTAATTATCTAAATACTGGGTAGTGATTGCTAGTGAACATTTTACGTATACGAGGTTAATTAATAAAGTAAAATATAATTATAATTTATTTTATTACTAACTGATATATATTTTTTTAAAATATTTTATTACAGTATGAATGTGTACAGTATATTTCTTTTATGTTTTATTTATTATTATTATATTTTTTTATTATATATATTTTTTTTCTTTACTATATTTTTGTATATATTTTTTCGCTTGTATATATTTATTTATACATTTATTTCTTTTATATCATTGATTTTTTATGGAATGATTGTAAGCTACATAGCACCATTACTTATTGCCCACAGGAGACAGATTGTAATGCTTCAATAAAGTGTTTTCTTCTCTCTCTGAAATATTTTATTTGAAAAGAAAAGATATGACCAGGATCGGGACTCGAACCCGGGTCTCCCACCTCTCCGTGGTGGCACCTTAACCATCTCGGCCATCCTGGCTCGCTTCTCGGCCAGTCATATCTCTTCTTTCTCGGATCCTATAAGAAGAAATATTTAAAAATATAATTATTTGATTTTCATTAATTTTAAATATACGTCTGTATCTATAATCTTTTGTAATCGGATGAATATTTACAAATGTAAAGGCTGCTCATTTAACCCTTTATGTACTCATATGTAAATAACACAATCTGTAAGTCTTGTTCTTTAAGTGTATATTAATTATTAATTGAGGCGTCTAAATGGAATAGGTGTAAGTCATGAAAAGGTAATTTTTAAGGAGAAGCACAAACTATTTTGACTACATTAAAACATAGTTTCAACAATTTCAAGTAACTTGCACCATTTATAGGAACCTAACCAATCTCAGGTTGGCATCAATTTCGAAGAAGTCAGAACAATTTTTAGCTTTTTATTCATTTCCTTTTTAATATTCTTGAAAATAAACAGAATCCTAAATTTCAATATGGAAAGAAAAGTGCAACTTTGGGTAATGATTAATTTTTGGTAATTATGTCAAGTTATTGTTTCAACTAATATTTTGGAGAATAGATGATGTATGTGTTAGTTGAAACGTTGATTTCATGATGAAATAAATACCGAAATATAAAAAAATTCCCATAATTATACTCTACTTTCCATGGTATAATTCAGTATTAGAAATCGAGGTTATTAGAAATGAGAGAAATAAAATGTTAAAAATTGTTGTGGCTTAAAGCAACAACCTGCGGAATCGTTACCAAGCTGGTGGTGCTTTTGTTTTCTAATGGTGTTAATAATATCCAATGGTGATAATTACTATTTTCTACTTAAAAATTTCATTTTTAGTTGTCAAAAAAGTTTTTGCTTCTCCTGTAAAATTTACCATTTCATGTCAACGCCTCGATTAATGTTGGTTAAAACAAACTAAGAAAAAAAAATCAAGAAACACTTAAAGAACAGGACTTACAAATCGATGTTGAGTTCGTCGATTTAATGAGCAGCCTAACATGTGGATGTTTCACTTTAAATAAGGTTATGGAAACTCTTGGGTTTCAACACCGGCCAGATAGAGTGGTGACTATTCATAGATTCGTCTAAAGTTAGTTTGAAGGCTGTGCTGCTACATATAAGCAATGAACTTCCATCAATACCTGTAGCGCATGCCGCTGATATGAAAGAGACATATCAAAATATGAAATAATGGAATATCTGTGGTGATTAAGAGGTCATTTCTTTATTGTTTGGTTTGCAACTTGGGTTTACCAAATTTTGGTGGTTTTTGTGCTTCTGGAGCAGTAGAGATAGGAAGTCTCCCTATGTTACAAAATCATGCCCTAAACGTGAATCTCTTATCCCTGGCCAGAAAAATGTGTCATATGTCCCGTTAGTGAATCCTGAAAAAATTATGTTATCTCCTTTGAATATTAATGTTAGGAGTAATGAAAAATTTCTTCAAACCTAAGGATAAACAGTCTGATGGATTCTTGTACTTGATATTGAAATTCCCCAAAGTCAGTGATGCTAAACTGAAAGAACGAATGTTAATAGGACCACAAATCCGGTCATTAATGGGTGATGAACATTTCGAAGGACTGTTTAATCCATTGGAGAAAGCAGCCTGGCAGTCTTTCAAAACTTTATGTTTCAATTTTCTTGGAAGCCATTAAGCAGAAAAGTATCGTGACATAGTGAACCAAAATCTACCACTCACTCTTAACGCATCCTCTCACGCCTCGGTCTACTCCTCTAATGCTTCCCAGTTGGCACATCATCTTCGTTTGTCACTAAGCCCAGCCACATTACAGGGCCTTAATCTCCTTGACGCTATTACTTGAATAGCGAATTGAATGAACATTAGGATGCATGAAATTCAGCTATATTAATATATCATTTTAATTGATTCTTTCAACATCATAATCCATCCTCTCTACCGCTCATGCAGTGTGAGGTTTAATTTATTATTTTCACTAAAAAATGTAAACTGTTCAAAGCCAATTACTGTAACGTAGATAATGTAGTAATGTAAAATATTACCTCTACAACCCATCAAGCGTGGTAAAAAACATTTTCGCCAACTTGCAACAGAAGAGTTTAGAGATGTTCTTTCCCTTGTGACCATATTCTCTGAAATTGAATACCTGCGGATAACAAGGAGGAAACATTCGACGAAGGTTGGGCTTGAATGGGGAAGCTGACAAGAATCCCTTCTTCTTTTATTTTTACAAAACATCTGTGTACCACGTCATTGACACCAACCTTCCACGGATGAGAGAAGCCAAATTACGATAGGAAAGGTGAATTGGAATAACAAAAGTTTTGGTAAATGAAACCTGTTGTATGCTTAGAACCTACGATGAACATATTTTTATTTTTAATTCACAGATGAATTTATTGGCATCAGTTTACAATTGGTAAAAATAAATCACACTATAGTTATCAGTAGTAAGGTTAACTTTTTTATCTCTTAAATTAGTTTTTATATTAATGTAACTCCTATAACAAATTATGGTCATTCTAATCTTTACCATTTCTATAAGAATGTTTTTTTATAGTTACCCAAGATTGATAATTATAACGAAAAATAAAAAATAGCTCTAATCTGAAGTTGTTTTATCAGGATACGGAGTGAGAAAAAATTCAATAGTACTGTTTTAGTTAGATATTAACTACCCATAATTGGACAAAAACTTGAAAAACTCGTTCTGAAACGTCTTCATCCTATCATAGAATCCAACCAAATAATCCCAGATCACCAATTTGGTTTCCGAACATCACATTCCACTATCCAGCAGTGCCATCGTGTGGTGGACGTTGTCTCATCCGCATTAGAGCGTGGAACTGCACGGGAGCTTTTCTCGATGTAGAACAGGCTTTTGATCAAGTCTGTCATCCGAGTCAGCTGTACAAACTCCGTAAATTCTTACCTTCTACTGACTTCCTTATTATTAGTTCCTACCGCAGTAATAGAACCTTTAATGTAAACCATAATTTTTCCTACTCTTCTCTCTTTACCCAGTCTGTCGGTGTTCTTCAAGGGATCTTGGGTCCCATTCTATACACTATTTACACATCTGACATTCCAACCCATCCAAGCACCGTCCTCACTACGTACGCTGAAGACACATGTGTGTATGAGTAAATAAGGATACATTTGTTGCATTCCAATCTCTTCAAACCTTCAAGAATGGTGCCAAAATTGGAGAATTAAAATAAATCCTAATAAATCCCATCATTACCTTCACCCTTCGTCGTAAACCTACGAATTCCTGCCCTACTTTATCCTTTAATAATATTCCACTGATCCCTGTCGAACAGATAAGTTACCTAGTACTCCATCTGGACAAACGCCTCACTTGGAATCCTCATACAAGATTGAAAAGACAAGAAACTGCTCGCTTGACTTTTTCACCTACTTCAAAATTTACTGGGCAAACGCTCTAAGCTCCCAATTAATTACAAAAGACTCATTTACATGACAGTTATGAGACCTATTTGGACATGAGACGGATTTGAGCTTTGGTGCTCTACTGAAACATCCTATTCAACTCGTATCAAATCCGTACAATCCAAAATCATTCGTAAAACCCTCAATGCTCCTTATTATGTCACAAATAAACTCATCCATCATGATCTTAATATACCACATGTTGCTGATTTGGCCCAAACTAGATACCTATCCTTCCATGAAAAACTCCATACACACTTGAATCCGCTAGTCTCTCAACTTGCTTCCCATATTATTCCTGATAACCCATGTGAGATAATTCATAAAAAGTAATTTTATAGTTAATCATGATACGTCGGGTTTATTCGTTCTAAGATTAATTATTATAATTAACTAACTACAGGTACCTGAAGGTTTGTTTACAATACGGTCTGTAATATATGTTTTAAAATGTCGTAAAATATCAGTCATTTTACAGAAATTGTAATGTTGTAAAAAGAGGTAATTGTGTCAACGGAAAGTCCAGCTTCTAACCTTAATGACATAACAAAAAGCTAGTTAATTAAGTCGCTTCCTGATTCCAGTGATGTCGCCATCAATAATCAATTTAAAACAAGCATTATGTAATTTCAATTTCTTACATCATTTATTTAAGAGTAGAAGTAATTGGCAGAGTAATAATTAAACCAAATCGATTCATCCTGATTAGTTAGATGCTGTAGATTTATAAACTTCAACTGCTTTAATAATAAGTGAACTCAATTAAGAAGAAAGCTGTTGCGAAAGGACTGCTATAGATTTAATGATCCTCTTCTGGATTAATTATGAATTCTGAGGCTTATTTATATTGTAATAATACAATTATTGCAAAACAACTTGTTTGAATGCTGGCGAAGCGAAAAACTCTGGAAAATTGCCATTTTATTTGCACTTGCGTGAGAGATGAATATAAAATGGTGTATTTAAAGCACTCATTCTCAGTTTTAATATGTATTGAAATGTTTTCCACTGCAATGCATTCCCTGTGGTACAACATTTATTTATCAGTTGTTTTTTTTTGTTTTTTTTGGGGGGTGAAGGGTAGCTACAAAGCACCCAGGGAGATAGGCATCTCTCAGTCCGATTGGTCTTGGCTTCTGAGAAATTTTTATTAGTACCAGAACCCATGCGAGGTGAAGAGCCTCGTCCTGCACGTGGTACCCCTGCACAGTGGGGAGTTCCTCCTCACTGACGAAACCCATCGGAACTAGACTGGGAAGTCGATAAACATCCCCCAATCCAGGCGGAACTGCATAGGCTATTGGATGAATGGCTGAGGGTGATTCAGTCCTACTATGCGAACTCCGGACACCTGGGCGACCTCCGGTTTCAATAAATGCCTTCCTATAGTAACAAGGCTCTGCTATAGGTGACCTTTTATTACCTTTGCTACTCGTGGGAACAAAATGAACCCAAATTATATAAACTCTAAAACAAATGAGGACTCCATGGAGTCCAATACGACTGACTCGTCAGTAATTAGCCAATCGGTCTCTGAACTGATGGCTAACCTAGAACAAGAGGTCTCAGACCTCGCAGAGGAAAGGGAACCACCTGCACAGCAGCTGGCAACCACCTCTGAGGTCAATATAAACAAACTTCCAGACGAAGTCTGGAAGAATATGAGGCATAGCCAAAGGAAGAACTTTCTATGGCAAAAGAAGAAGGCGACTCCCACCGAAACTCAACCCTCAACATCCAAGGATGAGAGGAAGAGAGGTAGGGAGAAGCAGGAGACTCCTTCACCTTGCAAAACGGTGAAGAAACCAAAAATGGATTATAGTGGAGCAGCCGCAAGCATCAAGGTTGCAGTTGCCCACACAGATTACCCTCATCAGAAACTGAAGGATGAAGATTTTCAGGGCCTTATGTTCAAGCTCCTGAAAAGAATGAGGGAGAGGAAGGTTGAACAAACCCCTGTTGGCTTCAACGGTTACTCCCTGAGAGACGGAGCACTCGTGGTGAACTGCAAGGACGAGTCCACCAGGGAGTGGTTCGTTAGCAATATTGCGGAGCTCTCCCCATGGGAGGGAGCACCGCTGAAAACCTGCGACCCCAAAGAACTTGAGGGTTTCAGGAAGATAGGCATCTTCATACCAAACCCAGTGGAAGGTATTAAGGAATGCCTACAGAATCTGCAGGTACAGAATACGGGCCTGCAGACTGAAAGATGGAAGATTCTTGGTAACAAGACCCATAAACATGGGATGTACTTTGTGGCATCCATTCCTGAATCTGTGGCTAAAGCCATTGAGGAAAAGAATGCAAGAATCTACCATGGGTTCCACAACCTACAGGTAAAATCTTTTCCAGGAAAAGACGCACCCACACCGGAATCAGCTGTGGATGATATGAAGACTGGTGAAGAGGTGGGAAAAACAACGGACGGTGAGGGTGCGGCTGTGTTGGCGGCTGGCGTCACCATGCCCGGAGCCACTTCGGGCCAAAGTGCATCTGTCACTGCCAAGCTTGGTACCAGGCGGCAGCGAACGGAGCACGGAGGCAGGAGGGATTGCGGGGTGGGGCGTCAGGCCGTGGGCGCGGCCGGGCCCATGTACCGCAAACCGTCCCCGGTCAGTGGAAAGGAGGAAACTCCACCACATCCCGGGGGTGATCCCCCCTCATCACTATGATCAAGCTGCTGCAGATAAATCTCCATCACTGCAGGGCAGCCAGTGGAACTCTGCAGCAATATGTGGTAAGTCATGGCATTGATATTATACTTATACAAGAGCCGTGGATTAACAAAAATAGCAGGATTGCGGGACTGGACCTGAAGGGATATTGACTTATCCAAGCAAACTGCCCAAGGCCCAGAGCCTGCATCCTTGCAAAAATAGAATTAAATTGTTTTCCAATGTGTTTATTATGTTCCAGAAACTCTGTAGCAGTAATGATCAATTTAGGGGGCCAGGACGTCATCCTGGCCTCATTGTATCTCCCATTTGAGGAACAAGTCCCAACGACCTGCCTTGAGAGTATAGTTGACTATCTCAAAAGACAGGAAACGATGGGAATTATTGGGGTGGACGCCCATCATAACATCTGGCACAAAGCTGGTATCCAACAAAATAGATCAAGGTTGGAGAAAGTGCAGCGACTTGGGTGCATCATGATCACTGGACCACCCATGAGAACCACCCCTACCGCTTCACTGGAAACTATAATTGATTTAACTCCTCTTGACATTCTAATTGAAACAGAGGCATTGAAGACAGCCTACAGGCTAGTAAAAATAGGAGGGGTCAAAAAACCCACCAACGATTTTGGACACAGAAGTGTCTTTGATATAATCGAGCAAAATGCAGATCTAAAAAAGCATTCTGATTCAATGCTGAACAAATATAACTTTGACAAAAGATTTCACGTTAATATACAGGCGATTTGCAAAAGCAAGAATGATTGCTTTAATCCACCCAATGGTCTAAATGTGTATACGGATGGATCCAAAGGGGAGTTTGGTGCCGGCTCGGGATTCTGGTTTAGGGGTTGTCAGGGCATGGGTCATTACTTAGCTCTGGGCACGACACCCACTGTATTCCAAGCGGAAATATGGGCAATACTTGCAGGTGCCTTCGCTATGAAGGACCACAAGAATAAGGTAATTAACTTTCTCACTGACAGTCAGGCAGCATGCAATGCATTACAAAATGCAGTAACAAACTCCAGACTAGTGGAGGAATGCTGTCTAAGACTAGATGAACTAGCTGTACATAACAGAGTTAACATATTTTGGATCCCTGGGCACAGTAATATTCCAGGAAATGAAAGGGCCGACAAATTGGCGAAGAAAGGAGCAGTTACTGCTCCTATTGGACCAGAACCATGGTGCGGGGTCCCCCTTCCCCTGGCTAAGGATACAATTAATAAACTAGCCAAGAGGAAGATAAAACACGTTGGGATAGAGCCAAGATAAGGCATACAAAACTTTTCATAAAGGATCCCAATGATAATCTTTCTGATAAAATCAAGAAAGAAGCTGCTCACTCGTCGAGAACCGACCTCAAAACTATGGTTGAAACCATCACTGGGCACTGTAAACTCAGGAAACACATGCATCGTCTTGGCATTGAACAAGAATCTAGGTGCAGATGGTGCAAAGAGGAGGACGAAACCCCTTGGCACGTCCTCTTTGAATGTATAGCACTAAGTCGAAAGAGGACATTTGACCTTGGCCCCGGTGGATACAAGGAACTTCAAGAACTGAGGTTTAAAGACTATTTAAAATTTCTAAGAAGTCTAGACCTATGTTAGGGATTTTTAGGACTCAAGCACAATGGGCCTTTTTAGGCCGAAGTGCATAGTAATAAGAGTCACACACAAATAATAATAATATCAGTTATTTTGGTCATATGCTATCAAGTTGATGTTTAAATATAGTAACATATTCCAAGTCTATTTCCTATTAAGAAATAAATGAATAAGAAATAAGACATTAATAAGAAATTGCACATGTTCTGATATATTATGAGTACTTCAATTAAAAATAGTATTCGGCATTGATGGTTTTGCCAGGATTCAAAACGCTCTTATGAATCAGACCAAATGAAACCCACCAAAAACTAATTTTAATATTTTTTTGACGATTTAGGCTTTGAAAAATGTCGTGTTGCTTGCCATGTCAGGCCACTGTCCAGTGGATTTGTTTTTGTCGTAGAGGATCCACAATTTATGGTAAGTCACCATCCTGGACGAAAAAGGATCGCAATTATTTTGGCAAGGAAGTGTAGCACAAATATTATTCCTTTGATCTTTTTGGCGATCGTTTAATGAGGGAGATACTCAAATTGCAAGCTTTTTACCCTTCCCAATCGCATTGAGATGATCATCGAAGGTATATTTGTTGACTTTGGGCTTTTCTGCCAGTTCTCAAACAGTTGTCTCAAGAATTTCTTCCACCAAAGCTCGGAGAACAGTATCATCAAGGGCAGAACTTCTTCCATGGCTTTTTTTTCTTCAAATCTCAACCCTCCCTCTCGAAATCTCTGGAACCAACGTTGAACAGTACTCTCACTTATACTGCCTTCGCCCCAAACCAGATATTTCTGGCTTTTGGACTCGAGGTCGACCGGTCGAGGTCGAACTCATAAAACATAATTATGCGAAAAACGCGCTTTGACATCTTAGCAAAGACTTCGGTCCCACAGAACCAAAGCATTCGAGCGTTCCTTTCTTGCCCGCTCCACCACAGTGTGGAACTAAATTCCTATTATCATCCGCCATACTTATCCACTGCCTTCACTTAAATCCTTAATTTTCAACTCCTAGCCCTCCAAAAAAGGTGTTTTCTTAGCAGGTCAGTTATTTTCTTAAATGAATCTGTAATAAATAATTAATTCTGTTGCTTACTTGTTTTTTTCGTAAAGAAGATATACACTAAGTAAAGGAATCATTGAATTCTACCTTATGCATTTATTTTATTAATTACTTGTTGTTATTAATATATTAATGCTCTATAATTAGTTAATATCCTGTCATGATTCGTACATTTTAGTTATTTCATTTGTTTTTAGTACTTTTTAAATATTGCATGATTTTTATTATTATGTAGCCTTCTGGCCGGATATTTTAAATACTACGCTTCTTCTTTTGTTCATTTTTGTTATTCAAATGGGGCTTGGTCCCAAAATAAAGTTTCTTTTTTATTCCAAAGACAGAATTATTTGCAAGTAGCAAAATGTTACAGATGTAAAAAATATTTTTGTTTGCAAGAGGATTAACTTTAACAGGTTACTATTTGGAGAGGTAATTTAGAGAAACATAAATTTCCACATTAATTTCTTGGCAACCCAATATAAAAATGGAAGACTAATCACAAAATTATAAGTTCGATTAGTTTTTTTCTTCAAAACTAACATTGTAGAGAATCTTTTGAAAACCTAATGAGATATTATTTCAAGATATTTCGCTAAAGGAGAGGGTTAGGGAATCGGAAAGAATTTATGATATAGTCCCCTAAGAACCATCCATCTCTTCGACTCCTACATCAGTCATGGAATATTTTATTTCTGAAAAATGCCTAATATCGTTGACAAAGACTCTGGCCCAAGAGGGCAAAGACACTAATCATATCGGCCATCGGAGCCTTGCTAAATTAGCCGGGTTCTATCTACTCACTTAGTTTCTTGTCTTAATTCCTCTCTTTATTTATCCTTTCCCTCGTTCTAACTGATTGCTGTCCATTTCTTCCACTAATTCCCGACCCCTTTAATTCCGAACTGTTATTTAGCTCCGTGCGGGTTGAGATAAATTCTCTCAAATGATCCTTAATTTTTCTCGAATAGCTACTTAACAAAAAAGAAATTACAATTGAAATTTAGTGGAATTAGTTAAAATAAGTGATCAAACATAATATAATGCTTATTTACATTTTTCTTTCTTTTAATTTATGTATTTTTCTTGATTAAAACGAATATATTATATATTCGGCTTTTCAAGATATACTATGTGAGAAAAGGTCCTTAATATCTGTTAATATCTGTTCTTAATTTGTTCATATATTTTTAGTTATTCTTTATTACGAATTATTAAAGTTCCATCAGAATAATATAGGTAACACGAATCGTGAATTTCTCTGATTAAATGATAGAATCTTAGGACAAATATAAATGTTCACCATTAATTAAATTAATTATCGGTAATCAAAGCAATATTATAAACCTCCTGTTGCTTCGGAAGGTCTCACTTTAAATATTTAATCTGGTGCTCCATTTGTGCTATTAAATTTAACTAAACCAATTATCGGAAAATACGGTATTAATTAAATTATTAATGTATGTTATATATAATGTCTGTCATAGAAGACGAAGTCTTTATTTGACAATGGGGTTATAACGGAAAAAAAATATAGTGTTTGCATTTGAGTTATGCACTAGATGTAGATTCAGTCTTACACGCAGGCAGAAATCCAGTGATTACTTGTTTCAGTTGTCAACAAGAGCTTAAGTTCACTGTCTCTTGAGAGAGTGGAGGTTTTAAAACGTGGTATGCCTATCGATCTCTTTTGCGATAAGACAAATTCTGACTCAAGATGAGAAAGAAAAGCAAACAAATCTACTAGAGAACTTTTGAGTGAGGAATAGTGAAAAATAATGCTGTCGGAGGAGGTCCCACGAAAAAACATAGAAGAATGGAACGTGCAGTTGGTTATGATTCGGAAAGAAGGTATGACACTCCTTGAATCCCCGGACTACTGGATCTTACTGATAGATTATTGTAGTAGATGGAAACAACACTGTCCCTCTATACCCCTATACCAACATAGAACAAGCCCCAGAAAAAGACACAGTCCTAGAATAAAGTAACTTTTCTTTACTATTTCTATTCTACCACAACATACATCCCACATGCACTGCTGATGTGCCCCTGAGAGCTAAGTCTTTTAGCTAACGGAGAGCGATCTCCCACATAAAGTGACTATGAAGCACTGCTCATATTCACAAAGCCTTTGTGAACGACTGGAATGAGGCAGTTGGCCAGATCCACTTAATGCCGAAACTTCAACTTATGCAAATAACGGTATTGCCTCAAAGGCATAGTAGAATTGTGAATACTTTAAATTGTCAAAAGACCAATAATATTGACCAGAAGGAAAAGGGAAGCACCAATTTCAATAAGGTTTAATGGTTGGTTTAATAAAGAAACAAAGGATGATTATATGATTCCGAGTAAATTTAAACTTTAATGACAATTTTCTGAACTGCTCCTCTTTAATGATTTACGAGAAATGTCACTCAGCCAAATGAAGTAGCTCGGAGGACGGTAAACATGCTTTGCCATGGACTCGTTTATAGCGAAGGCTCCATCTTAAGAAAGAGTCACAAAGGAAACGGGATTTATTAATTTCATCATTTTGCCTTAGGGGGGGGGTTCTCTACTCAGTCAGTTGTCACGACATTGGAATATTTAAATTTTTAGGGCGCCTATTCTACAAGCTCTGTTCAGGAGGACAATATCTCCAGAAATTCAGCTTGCTGATTTTATAGTCTATATTATCTTACACCATATTATGCTACTAGCTGAAATGATATAGAATAAATAATGACTAAGAGATTCAAATTATTAAGGAAAAAAAAAAAGGGAACTACTAAATCCCTTGAAGGATCTAGGGTTCAGTGCATGGTAGAGACAAATGGAGAAATAATTTATCTGCCCGTTTCCTCTTCGTCTATATATTATTATAAAATACTAAATTGTATACTGATTTAAATAAAATGCTTGGAATATAGAGCTAAAACCATCAAGTACTAAAATTTTAACTACACTCTTCAAAGATTTTTAGTTTGAATTTCATATCAAAATTGAGGTATTTCATATTATTGAGGCCGACACCTTTATCAACATTTTTTTATGTTTTTGGTTTCTTTTATAAAGAATGTTTTGTCACCTGTGGGTGTGTGCGGGATACTCAAGCGGGTGATCCCGTGCTGCTCGTAAATTGTCGGCCGAGCATTCGTGAATCCGATCAGGTGAATCAGCCAAAAGAACTAGTGGTAAGGAAAGTAAGAGTACTGCAAACGTTGCTTTCTTCCTCAGACCCTTCTCGATATGGGGCAATCCCATTGCAGCGCAATGATGCAGGTCCTGCAGGCCTCCTCTCAGCCCCCAGTGCCACGGAGCGAGAAGACGACAAATGCTTCAATAGAGCTGGCTAGTTTACGGTAGAGGCTGCACTGTTTCTAAGAAAACCGTTGTGCAGAGAGGTAATTTTTCCAAGATCTTGCTCTCGTCTTCCATGTTCCACCATTTAAGCATACCCAATTTATAGACAGTGGGTCAGCCCAGGGCCTGCAGATCTCAAATGGACTATATATAAATGGCTGTTATTATAGAATTAACTCAGTGTTACGTGGTTTCTAGAGGATTCCTTGGACTCCGACTGAAAAAAAAAATGTTTTTCCACAGAAATACTCAGTCTCTCGATCATATAAAAATAATAGGTAGGTTCTTGATTCATCGAAACGGGCTTCTGCACATCTTGCATTTCCTGTATCTTCTGCACATCATTGTATTTATTAGATATTCCTCCTTCAAATGCCTACCCACTGCAGTAATGAAAGATGTATTTGAATTTTAAATACGGCCTTTGACGATACAACAATAGCTTTAGATGAATAGTGAGCTCATAAAATTAAAATGGGTTTCCTCGGACTCACTTTCTTGCAAGCCCTCCCTCGTCATTTTGATTATGCATACTAAAATTTAACTTTCGAAACAATTAATAACGTTGCTTCATGCCATGTAAAATTATCTTAGAATAAAATCATTTACAGCAAAAAAATCACTACCGATTGTAAGATTAATGATTTACATGGCAATTCAACATCTGTAAATGATGAATATTATTTCCTTGTGATGGAATTTATTCCCTTTTTCATAAACTTTCTCTATTCTCAATTCGAAAACTCCTTTCTCAGACCCACCCTTCTTAAATTTAATATCAGAAAAAAAAAGCAAGAAGTCGAATGTATATTGTTTCTTAATGGCACGTATAAAAATCGTCACTCCGACGTTCTTTAGAGGAGATATGGGAATATGTGAGTTTTTAACGATTTGTTTTAAATACTAGTTTTATTTTATTTAATTAAGGCATTGTTGAATTGAATTGACGTCAGCCGAACACTGCCGAAAACTGGGTATTATAATAAAGTAGTGGTTAAATTGTAATACACTATTCTATGGATATATAAAGTAAATCAAGAATAATTTTTTATTAATTGTTTTAATTTTTAAACATTTTTTATTTTGAAGAGAAAAGATTTGCCCTGGCCGAGATTCGAACCCTGGTCACTCGCCTCTCCGTTCTCTTCACCAATCAAGAATAGCATGTAATATGGAAAATATTATGTATTTTTTTATTAACTTATAACAGTCTCTTGTAAATAATAAGTTTGAATAATGATTTTCATTACTCAAACTAAATAAATAATAAGATAAATGATTAAAGGCTCTTAAAGTATAGAACATGACATTTATAAAATGGCAAATATTTATTAGGAATACAAAATAAGTATAATTGATAAAACTTTTTTATATTATTCAAGCGTAGCAACACTTTTTGGTTTTACAATTGTATTCCGTAGTGGAATAGCCTTTTCAATTAGACTCCGTAACGACTCCCCTGAATTTTCTCATAAATTAACTAATGCCAATGAACTGCTAAGTGGAAAGCTTCCCAATATAGATAATGAGCCTGATGTGACGATAGGGAACTAATTATGGATCGATAATGCCCTCCTAGGAACACATCTAGGCTAAGCAATCTCAGTCACGAATAGTTTTCTCTCCGCCAAACTAATGTAATTGGGTGGTTCTCCCCCAACTTTCTTTTATTAATTGAATCTATAAAGGTAATTTAACCCTAGAACGGTAGCATTATTTCTATCAACTTTGAATATGGCCTTTAGACAATTGGTTTGTTTGTTTATTCAACGTCACTTTTATGCCATGGCTAACCAGAAGAAGCTACAGCGGGAGCTCTAAATATTGCCTATGCAAGTTTAATTAGGATAGAGATTTTAAACGAGTACCTGACATGGTATAGGCTCGGGATCCCCGTTTAACGTCCCTTACCAAGGACTGCTTAACTAAGGACTTCTTACAGCCTTTAAAAAAATTGTAGGGTCACCTGCCGGGCTGCGAATCCTCGATCTTGGGATTAGTAGGTTGTTATGCTAACCGCTAGAACCCAGGTCTTCCCTGAGAAAATTTTATTCTTGACGCTTTTTTGTCTTTTATCTCTATTATTTAAAATTGTAATCAGTTTAATATCTTTTAAAATTTTAAACATTTGTCCAAAACATTTAAGCATGAAATCTGATGTGTGAAGACAAGCAAAAAGTAGTAATTGCTTAGGAGAATTTCCCCAAATTTGGTGTTATCCAAAAAAATTTACAATATTTTCCCAGGTCTTCTTGTCAAGATTAATTTCTTCATTCAGAACGTATTCTTACATGTCTACCTGAAGTTGGACAATCCATGGAATTCTTGGTTGGCATCTTCTTTCTTCAGGCTCAGAAAGTGTTCAAATCACTCTAATCGCTTGATGGCAATTTCTTCGAGAATGGTATTACAATTACCCACTATCTCTTGAACTACTGTATAGGGTGTCCCGTAGTAAATTATTTAATATAATTAAAATATACTATACATTTTTCATGCCTGATATTAATCATTAACCATTCATAAAAACATTGCACAAATAACCATCCATACGCAGCAAAGTGATTTTACATTACAACTTTATTTATCTAGATAGTTTTTATGTTTATCTTTATTACAACTTAGGACACAATTGTTTATTCCGTATTAGTGACTTCCAGACAATATGTCATGGTGTAGTGCTGCGTTTAGAACTGAAAATAACAACGAGTTCCATTTTTTGGATTTAGGAAAAAGATAAAAAAAAGTAAAATATAATGATCATTTTTAGACCCTATGGACGAATGAATATCAGATGAATTTAGAAATAGCAAATCAAGAAATAAAATAAAAATTATTAATGCAACTGACAATGCTATACGTTCATTTTTTTTTTCATTTGGTGCTGAAAGTTTAAAAAATCGCATTCAATAATGCGTTGAAATGTTCTCATTTTAACATGACTCAAACATTTCCACTTTACCCCAGCTCAAGAGTGGTTTGTTAACATTGTTTAGAATACAGCTTGGCCAAACTCTGGCCCCCGGGTCATCTAGACATAGCTGTTTTCTGACTGGTATCAAACTTCTGACAGCAACTTATTATAGAAAGACACTCACTACCACTAACTCAAGTAGTAACCTCAACGCAATAAAATATATATAATTTAACTCAAAAGAGAAAACTTATTGGTTTCTTTATAACGATGAACACGGGTCTCCTTTATAGTGCAAATAGATCATTGACTTATCTTCAGAAAATTTTTAGCATTTGTAATATTAAGTAGACAAAAGAATTTTCAGTGTTCTTAGCGGTATAAATTAATTTTTGTTGATGCGCAGTTAGGAAATCAAGAAACGAATGGATATCCTAATAAGGGGAACAATTTTAATGATTCGAAATCCGTAGGTAGGGATTGGAGAAAGAAGAAGCAGATTATCATTACACGTGAGGCGGATGAAAGAAAAGATAGCAAGACTTAGAATGGATCGGGGGCTTAGGATGGTAGAAAGGGGTGAGAAAGAATCTGAAAGTGAAGTGATTGGGGGAGGGGTAGCTATAAAGAGACAGTGGAAAAAGAAGAAGAAAACAGAAATTGAGAAGCCAGGTGAGATAAGAGGTGGTTATTTTTGAGAACTTGATATTGAAATTATTGAGAAAAGCCGTATTTATGAAGAAGTAACTAAAAAAAACATGGCATAACAATCGAAAAGTTAAGATTGCTGTATCGTATGCATAATATGCTTATTTGAACATTGAGGGTATGAATCGCTAACTCTAGGAAGAAAACTAGTCCAACTTTTAAGATTTTTTTTAAACATTTAACTTTTACCAGAGACAGAAAGCTTCGTTTACTAAAGAAAGGACACTTGCCCGCAAGATAGCACAGTCTTGACAACGCCTTCAATATTTTTTCTACTGCAGATAGGGAACTAGTCCAGGACAAGATCCCTTTTTTTTTCTCTTGTAAAATTTGGAGAAGTAGACTAGTTGCATTTATGTTGTTTGGGTTCATGTATGTTACAAATTAGTTCAATAAGTGTTGAACGGAAAGATCCTACACTTCACAAAACAAAGAAGAACCTTGCTCATTTCTTTTAAGACGTTCACTAATTTGAAAATTTTTCAAAGAAATAGAATATTTGTATGTACTTATATGCGCTTCATGAGAATTGGAGAATCTAAAAAAAAAAAGTTAAAATAAATCTTGTATAGCAATATCCAAATCTCTGTGATACTCGCCAGATTATGCTATATGAAGTAACTTTACAGGTGAACACCCCTACTGACCCACAGTTTCTTCCATGATATCTTATACATATCTGTATCAACTTACTCTTTCAAGAAAATTATATTCATATCCATCCATTTTATATAACACTAGTTGTAGGCTGAAAGATGATCGTGGGGAATATCCATCTTTAATAGCGTATTGTGAATTGCAGGCATTCAAATTGAATTCGTTACGCAGTAAAACCTTGTTTATATTATGAGAAATATGGAATAACGATTTATGGCGTATTTTACGTTCGTGTGCAGTTTGTATTATGCATTTGAAATATATGAAAAATGTTAGGTATATATTATATCTACAGCCCCGGTGAATACGTTTAATCTTCTTTCGAAAATCGTGTTGTTCCGTGTTGTTCGCTTAGTCATCATGCCTTATGTTACAATTCCATATCAAACCAAGAATTACGGGAATGACACGATTGGGCTTCTTTTAGTGCAGTTAACTTTCTGTAGACAAAATAAGACTTAAACACTTATTCACCAGGACTATATATATATATATATATATATATATATATATATATATATATATATATATATGAATTATGAATTATAATTGATTTCAAACATGTTCTACTCTCTTTATATAGCCTCGTTTTTCAGCATTTACTGAAATCTTAAATGATAAATAGCTCTATCTCTGTGCGATTAGAATAACGGTAACAAATGAACCCGTTGCTATCGTTTATTTCATCGATAAATCTCCATTCCAAGGCCTGCCTCATCACCAATCGACTCAGAATCAATTCTCTCCAGAGCCCGAAGACGAATGTGGTTATATCACAGTCAGCCTACGCACTAAATTCACTCATGATTAATCGCAATATAAAAAAGGCACAGTCCGGACGTGCAAGCTGCCCTTGCGAAAGTGGGAACGAACATGCTCTAATAAAATGTAGTAATATCTAGCTCCAGCAAAGAACGGGGCCCCTGTCACATTCCAGGAAGTGTTTCTTTTTCTCCGTCGTATTTGTTTTTTCACGCCAGCCGGGCTTATCCAACTGCTTTCTGTATTCGAAGTATATATCCTGAGAAAAGAAACCAAACCCACAATTTAAAATAAAAACCAATGTTACTTATTCCGCAGGTTGGTGGTAGGTATAGTTAGTCCTGTTAAATCACGTCATCTCTGTTATGTTTTGTTGCCTATAAAATTGGAATGGTAGGAAAAAACTTGACTTGAAAATATATCTCAATAAAAAAAAAAGTGACAGCTAATTTGAGAATGAATAGAGTAGCCAGTAAAGGGTTAAAGATGAGTACTTTACTGGCATGATTTATTTTATATGATAAGGCTAATATCACTCCTTCAAAAGGACAATTTCATAACTCAAATAAGCTAATAGTTCAATAGAGCTATTTTAATGTTCCATGTGAATAAAAAAAAAATCGGTTATTGGTAATGCAAAGTATTCCTATTCTAAAGATTTTGTTTAAATTCTATTATTATCCATTAAACAATTTTTTAAAAGCTTGAGACTTTTATTATTTTAACATCTCCCTTTATTCACAGTAAACATCAAGCTAAAACATGATATGACATGATACGAATTTATTTTAAAAAAATGTTGGAAGTGGAAATATCTGCTATGTCGTTCTAAAATTAAAAAGCTGCAACCAATACAATTACTACTGAAGGTTTAACTATGCCGTTCTTTGGAAGGAGCAATGGGTGATCACATATATTTCAATGATCAATATCAATTTTTGAGTTATATCATTGTTTATTCGAAGGAGTTATATGATCTTCATTATATGTAAAGGAACATATAATTATGTCAGATTATAATTTTAAAAAAGTGCATATTGCTTTTTTTTTCTTCTTTTTCACAGCCTCCAAAATTTTATTTACAATATCATACAAATTTACAATAATTACATGCAAATGCTTCTATTTAAAAAAAAACCTTGTGTTACCTTTCGGTATTTTAAGGCGTTACAATGGGCTGAGTCCGCTGAACCGGCTCAAGGCCGCTGACGTTATACAATACAAAACAGGGAGGACCGTTTAGCGGGATCAAGAAATTGTAATATTGCTTGGTTAACTATTACTAGGTTATTCTTTTTAATTGTTTTTATTTATTGGGAACAAGTAGTGGGAACACCGCCGATACTGATAAGATCGTGATGTAAAATGACGTCTCGAAAAAAAAAATTAGTAAAAAGTAAACAATAACCTAGCCTATATATTATATATATATTTTGGTATCAGAATCTGCCATAATTACTGTTCCTTTACACAGGAACTATATCAGCCTTTACATATTACAGGAATGTATTTTAATTGAAATTACTAATCTTCAATTATCCATTACTTGCTATGTTATTCATTCATAAATAATCTGACACATTTTTTTATACAGGTATGTGTTCAAACCAAGTTTTCCTGACCATTCAAATTTTGACGTGAATACGCCTTTAAAATTGCTTCAACAGTGGGAGACAATTCAAAAATAGGAATGATAACAAAATCGGGGAATACAGTTTAGTGTTTCAGGTACATATCTACCATCTCCATCCAAAATCCACTTAGATAAATAGCTTAAGGATCAAAGAATTCATTACGATAAGTGAGTTTTGTGATCCGTCTCGCGTGGTGGATGTGTAAGCTCTACAATTTTGAGATCATTTCGCTGCTTATCGAGATTTCTATTCTGTTTAACTTTTGACTCGGAGAAGCTATCGATTTTATATAAACAAATTAAAATGGTGACAGTGGATGTAATTAGGTATTATAATTTAAAAAAGTATTGTCAAAAGTATATGTCGGCCTTTACCAAAGGCCGGAAAAGCCAAATTCAAATACAGGGATCGCATACGGTTGGAAAGGGCTTCTCAAGAGCGATCGAATGGTGACAATAAAGCATCATGTGACCGAGTAAAACAGACCTATAATTAAGAAAGTTATATTGTAGCACAATAATTATTTGTTCACTTGATTTATCCCTGAATACATAAATACTAATATTTTATTTTAAAAATATTAACCATTACATAAACGCATTCACGTACAACGCACTGCCGTGTCAATGACTCATAGATTTTTTAGATTTTATAGATTACTAAAGGTATAAGGCAGTATTAAAATGACGTAATTTAATGGGACTTCAACTACCTATACCACCAAGTTGGCAACCTGCATAATTATTACGAAACGAATAAATAAACTTTATTTGTTACTATTCGGAATAGTTATAAGAAAGAAAAAAATAAATAGAAAATGCGATGGTAATAGCCTTAGTAATGGCTAGGAGAGATGTCGGGCAGTGTAAGGAGCTTGATGGATGACGCAATGTTCGCCAGCATCCGACCTCTTTTAGCCAACCTATTAGAGATCCTCTTGATAGGCCGAATGGAATCTGTTGCTCCACTACTATTTCTATCCGAGATATAATTACACAATAAATATAACTTTATTGTTTATTTTTCTATGAAACTACTAAACATTTATATTTTTCAGACTTATAAGATATCCCTAAAAAAGGGTTATTTGAACTGATTCCTTCGCTGAATAACTCATCAAATAAATAATTATTACATCAAGGTCTGGACGTACCACACTTAGCTGACACAATCAGGAAACGCTACGAAAAATTGTGACTCACATTTTAGACACCAACCTTACTAGTACATACATTGGTGAAAGATTCATTACCATAGATCCCTTAAAGGAGACTGAAACGTCTCAGGAGCTGGGATTTACTACAAAGAGATAGGAAACGATAGAATTGCCTTCAATGGGAAGTTTCTCTATAAACGCTTCCACGTGAATCGCTTGGGGGGAGCTCACAAATAAAATATACGTCACATGGCATCTGTACAATTTCTTAAATATTTATAATTCTTTTAACCTTAATTTACAGAATATTTTGTAGTCATAGCACCTTCTGGATCTTCGAATTACAAACATTAACTTATAAATAAGTAAGCTCAGAATTATCTAAGTCTAAATAATTAAAAGTAGTCATATTTGTATTTGCCATTAGTTTTTAATCAAAGTAGATCTCCTAAATAAAATAAATAATTAAAATAAAAATAATAACTATACATTATAAAAGAAAAAGGATAAACGCATACGAATTCTTTATATTTGTATTCTATTACCTGTAACCTAATACGATCCTACCACATTAGCTATAACCTATCAAAAGACAAGAAAAAACAAAAATACAATAGAAAGACCCTAATCGTATCAATACAATGTTCCTAGCTATGTTTACCCTTGGGAAATTACCCTTCCATTTGGTACTGAACGTTATAGTGATTCGTTCGTATCTTATCTTGCAACTTTCAGAGGTCGCTAGATCCAGTCAGCTTTCTGCAGTATTCTAAATTGTGTTTGATAAACATTTTACCTTTATAAATTTCAGGCTAAACAAAAGCAATCCCGATGCATGTTAAAACCAAACATATCATGTCTTCAGAAATTATTATATTGTAATTGTTGATTGGATATGTTCTCAGTCCTCATAATGGACCTCAGCTGCATAAAAAGATATTTTAGAAACGTGTAATTGTTCATCTATTATTCATAATCATTAATGTATACAAAAATTAACTAAAAAAAAACTATTCTACTACAACTGATGAAGAGTCTTGGGTTAAATATGTGTTAGAAGCCGTACTGTTTCTTATACAACGTTTGTGCAGGGAGTTGATTTACCCTAGATCACGCCAAATGGATGGGCTGACATGGATGGATGGTAAACTTACTCCTTTTGCCTTGAAAGTAGCTTGCTAGTTTAAGAGAGTTTCCAAATTGAAAGCTTGGCAATTAATACCACACCAAAAAAATATTGCAAACATTTCTTTAAACATCGTTTTTTAAAAAATAATGTTTTTAACCATATTGCTTTTAGGCCGGAAACATATCTTATGTTAAACATTTTACCATGCAAACATACTCTATTCGTCTTAAATGTTTAGTCTATGTCGAAAGTTTGAAAATTGATACCACACAAAATATTATGTATCAATTTTTAAGCTAATAAATTACTTTTAAATTGTTAATAATTCAGCTTTACTGGACGACCATTAGCATGCATATATTCCACGACACATTATGTAGAGTGAAAATTCTTTTTTTAGGAGCAGCTAGAACCTCAATAAATTGAACACACTAGGGCGCTGATGGTAGGCAACTCACGCAAAGCAGTTAACCCCCACTCCCACCCTAATCATTTCCCTCCCTCGTTATATTTACAAGATCGCTCTCAGAATTTTCAATGAATTTCCACTAAATCTAGTCCGCAATGTTTCCATAAGGGTTTGATTGCATGTGGCCAAACGCTTTCTTTATTATGGCTACATAAAAAGGTTATTTCAAGCAATATTAATACACTACTTTAAATTAACTTCATGGAAATTGAAATTTTTTTTGACAAAACAAGCTACTTTTTTAATTATTATATTTAATTCATTATTTTCTATTTTAGAACGAAAAACCGAACAAAAAAATCTCAAAGCGGTTACTGTATTCCTGCAGTTTTTATTTTTATTTTTAGTGCTTATGTTTGGGCCTCAAAATATTTCTGTTTTTATTTTTAAATTGATTTATATAAATTTACAACTGTATTATAATACAACACGTATATATATATTCAACGCTACATAATGACAAGGACAAAGGGAAATAGAGAAACTACACGGTGGCAGCACTTGAACAAATAATTCACGAAGCCATCTTCTTTTCAGACGTCTCGGGGGATTATCAAGAATCTAATAACTATTTAGATTTGAAACTAGTGGGAATAAAGTTTACTTTTAAAGGTTTGGTAAGTTTGGATTGTAAAGTTGGATACGAGAGGAATTCGATGGTTTAGTGTAGCCCCAAGTCCAAATATGTCTTGTATTATATATTATCTTTAAGCATGTATTATATAATTAATTGGAAACTTAGGACGTTTGTACAGTAAGTTTTGAAGGATGCTGAATTCCGAGTTGATGGGAATAACGATAATTTATTTTCATCTTGTAGTTTTGATACTAATCTTCAAGATCGGTGATATGGGATTGAAGACTACGGGATGCTACAGCTATTGAATGATGAATCACTCTATAAACTGCGTGAAGGCTTGGAACGAGGAGATTGCCTTGAGAAAAAACAGAAAATTGAGAAAAGAGGTTTGTATATAAATAATTATGGACCTGTTGGTAAGATATGATTGGATAATAAGAAAGTATGCTGGAAGTAGGACAACTTAAGTTTACAGACTTACGCAATCCTAAGAGTCAGATTCAGTCAAAAGCCTGTTCTACGTCTTAAAAATTCTTCGTAGAGTCGTAATTCAAAACAGACATATTGTCTAATTTACTGCTGGATTATTTAATTAACGCCAATTTATACTGCGATGGCTAATCAGACGATGCTACAGTAGTAGTCCTAAATTTTGTCTATTCAGGCATAGTTAGGATCTTTTATAATTGGAGTATCAGGCACCGTAAAGGTACGTACTTTCTGTAGGGAGACTATAGATTTTTTTTACTCAGACCACATGGCGGCCACCAAACAGTTCCTATGGGCATAGAAGATTGTTATACTAACCAATAAAATCACAGGTGAATCCTTACTGTGGTAATAATTTGATTGCAAGCATAAATAATTAATTTTCTCTATGTTTCACGTCAATGTTGGGTATCCCATAACCATTGTCAGCGTATATATGTTAAAATAAATAATTTAAAGATGCAGTCACTGAGGTTTGTTCACAAGCTGGCCGAATATCTTTCAAGTGAATGAAAA
This sequence comes from Arma custos, assembly GCA_037127475.1. Taxonomy (NCBI): domain Eukaryota; kingdom Metazoa; phylum Arthropoda; class Insecta; order Hemiptera; family Pentatomidae; genus Arma; species Arma custos. The sequence goes on from CM073763.1 coordinate 60,869,147, forward strand.
TTTTAGAGTTGGTGGAGATAAGATTCATATGTATTCGGAAGTGAGGAATTTAAGTCTTTATCTATCAATACACAATTATTTTAATTTATTACGGATCATTTTTAAGGACGTTAGAATAAGTTAATATCCTATCGCATATTTGATTGAATCATTTAAAATGCAATACTTTTTTAATATTTTCTTTCATTGAACGCTTTAGAATTATTAATTTAGTCATGCGTACGAATGTCAAGAAAACTATAGATTAACCTACAACGTGGGTCGAAACTTTGGTTTCTAAAAAATAGTTGATGAATATATATGGAATTATTTTTTTACCTCAACCGGGACCATTTTCTTATCTTTAATAATTTTAAATCAGCATGATGTTTCCACTGTAGATATAATTACTAACTGGCCTCCATGAGAAATATAGCGGATCCCATAGGGGATGATGAAGGGTAGTTATAGTTGTGCAATTAGCCCTTATCAGCCCTTAGCAACACACTGTTCTATACAACGATACCTAGAAACTTGTTATCGACGTTCGTAGAAGTTTCTCCGAGTAACTAGCATTTCCGGTGTTTGACATGAAAAGCCGTCGGTGCTATTTAAAATAAATCGAACCAATAGAAAATGTGTCTCTTATACTCTTTGTTGCTGTAGTTAAGTTACCTAACTGTTATAGAAATCAAATTTCATGAGGTAGTACTCAAACAAATACATCTTAGGTGTAGTGATTATCATAACAAACATTTTGGCCCATGGTCACGGATTCTAGGCAAGTGGCTAACGATTATTTAAAAGAAGCCAAAAACCGTTGGTTATGGCAAGCTTCAGAGGGTGCGCGAAATGGCGGTCTCGTTCCTTCTTCGATTAGCAGTAGCAGCATAAAGTGGTGTTAATTAAATAAGCAAAACGTTTATTGAAATGTAAAACATCTTTATGTAAAACATAATATGATTTAGATATAACTAAGGCATAGTAATTTATGCCTTTATAGATATATATTTCACTACAACTTACATAATATATTACTGTTATGTGTACATATGTATCTAGATCCAATCTCATTTGGATTCACACGTTTTTCATAATAAACATTATTAAAATATTCTCTTCTAATTATATATAAATAAAATATGTGTATTTTACATTTTAAATTAATCATTTATGATTCGGCGAGAAGTTATCTTAGATTCTAAGAAAAAAAATGTTGAAAGCACTCATCAAACTTCGTTAAAGTTGAAAGGGAAGTAAAAATTCTGAGAAAACTCAGAACTAAAAAATCAAGGCCAACTTTAACTTCTCTAAACATTATACTCACAACGGATGGGCTCAATCTGTGCCTTTTTTTTCGAGTTTCTGAAAGGCTTGGTACTAACTGTGATTACGACTCCTTCTAAATTTATTTGAATACAGTTCATAACGAGTAAGAACCGCATTAGTTTGTATTCTTCTTTTTTTATTCGCTTTAGATTTTCTGAATGTATCTTACATATCAGCATATTTATCTTTCAATCCCAATAAATAGTCATTTATATAGAAGTAAGTTCGTTATAATTTTTTTCATCACGTTCTTTATCCTTAAATATAAGACTAGAGTTTTTAAATATGATACAGTTATCTTCTAATATTATTTACTTTCTTCCTTTTAAAGTAGAATAGAAGAATAATAGAAGAATAAATTATAAACTATTTTTATATGTATTTTTTAATGGAATAAAACATTAGAAAAATGAATATATCTTTGAACGAACTATACTGCGCGAAAAGAAATAGGGTTATTGCTAATTTTTTAGTATATACTTATCCTAGCATTTATTTCAGCAGCATGAATTTAAACTTAAATTACCCGCCGGTCATAGCAGTCATAATCAGGCAAATGTTACTCTAGTAGGCTTTTAGAGCGGATGTCCCCCTCTTAGCCGCCCGGCCTAGGATTCTCTTTGCTGTGAGACTTCGATCCAGAAACATCGAGGATTATACTTTTTCTATCCGCCACGAGGAAATGTTACTTCCGCTAAATAGAAGAGAGAAGAGAACGATGGTCATTGTTCAACTGCATGCTGTCGCCTAGCAACCAAAACTGTCAGAGGAATGATAGAGTGGACGTAACGAGTCTCAGGAAGCCAAACTGTAAGTTTCTTCTCATTAAATTATTTTGACTCTACTAACCAGTGATAGCCATAGTTGATTTCGTCGAGTGCCACCTTTAATTTAAAGATCATAGAATCAATTCGCCGTGTCACCCAATCGCCTAGTGTTTTCTCTTTCTTAGGCTTATATAGAATTCGAAGATTCAAAAATATTCTTTTTTCTTATATGACTATTCCTATTTTTTATTCTTTATGTAAGATTCGTTGTTCTTTTCTTTTTGCATCAAAGTTATTCTTTTTCTTTTTAATGTTTAGATAGTATTAGTAGATATAAAAGGGGGCTTCTAGACCAGCATTTTTATAACCTTATTATGGCCTACCCTTAAAGTAGAAGGGGAGCAGGTTATGTTACTATAGTCTCCCCCCTCCCAGTCAGATGACATATTTTGTATTTTTAGTTTCCGCTTTATGCTTATTATTTCATTTATGTTAAAATTGCACTTATGGTTTTATTGAGTCAGTGAGGGCTTACCTTGGTTTTGGTATGATAAATTAATAAGCTTAATGTGAAAATTATTTACTGACTCTAGCTATTATTCTTCTACACTAACGATGAACACGGATATATCATCTGGAAAAAAAAATGTAATTAGTTTTGAATATTCTTTATTTATTGTTTTTTTTTTTCTATTTATTTAAGCCATGTCCAGTTGAAGGTGAAAGGTTTGTTATTTCCGGTTTCATTGCCTGATGTTTTTTTATTTTTTTGTGTTTTTTTATAGCTTATTTGATCAAGATTTGCTATTTCTTTATTCAAACAGCCATTAATTAACTCTGTAATACGCATGTAGGAAATAAATAAAACGACAAATAAATAAAAATATAATCTTTCATTTTTCTTCAAATAATCTTTACAAAAGAAACAATTCATTTTTGAACACATTTACACATTTCATAATAAAACAATCCTTTTTTAAATAGGGGCATAATTATCGATATTTCATTGATTTTAGTGCATATATAATGATTTTATGCGGGTTTTTTAAAAAGTAATATCTATTCCTATGTGTCCTATATATAGTATTCCTGTATGTTATTGTACATTAGTTTAATAAATCAATGTTTCAGCCCCTGGATTAGTTTAATAAAAATTTCCCAGCACTACTCATAAATATATTTTTTTGTTTCTGTTATTCTAATCAAGGTAAGAACATACTACAACATTAATTTTGTATGATTTCTAATAAATATTAATGATTATACCCGATCAAATTTTAACTTCATTCCAAGCGACTCAGGCTCCGAAATAGTCATTGTAGATGAAAACCGTTCTCATTTAAAGTATAAAACGTTGAATCCCGCGTCCATTGAGTACTGAAAATTCCAATTTCAGTCCTGACAAGAATAAGTACGTCACCTAAAATAAAAATTACCTTTGTAATTTTCCAAGACACCTAGTACTATTTCAAGATATCTGGTTAATTATTATTAATAAACTATTTACCACATTAAATAAAGCCGTTGAATATTTAATTTCCATCCATACACAAACCCTAAAGCTAAACGAATTCTCATTTTTGATTGAGTTTGCCCATCATACGAACTTCCACATATTTCAGATAAAATGTGCACAACTTTCTTTAATAATCCATCGATAGAATTGTTTGTAGATACTAAAAAATCCAAGAAGTATTTCGGGACTTTATTTTTATTCAGCCTATTGTTTGATGCAATGGAAGAGTCAACAATGCAAATAAGAAACAAGTATTATTAAAATCTTTATTACACGTATCATTACTAATACCTAAAGCAATTGATGCAAAATTGATTTTTCATTCTTTTATTTTTCACTAGCACCTACGTAATTGAGAATCCAGCAAATTTGATCTAGGTGTTGGTTTTTGCAAATTAGATTTCAATAACATTGCCATCTCAGTCATACCTAAAATAATATTTAAAAAAAATTAAAATAACGTGAATAGTTTTAATATTAAATGTGGTATTTTTCATATACAATATTGCATTAGCAGGATAATATTATAAATGTATTTAATATTATGTAATACAATATGATAGTATAATACTTCGCTGAACGGCAGAATATATTAAGTATTGTAAATAGTATTTTATGAATGTTTGTATTTTTTCTTTATGCTTTTAGATGTTTTAAGGAGCGGGGTTGCTCAGTGTAGAGCTCTGAGTTACTATGTCCGAGTGTTCTTGGGACAAATCCGGTTGTGGCAGATAAATTATTTAAAATGTTAACATAGGTAGATGGGGACAGTAGGATCCAACGACATTCCTGGGAATCACCAACGCTCTATAAAGTGGATATCCTTTACTGGAAAAAAACCTGGAGGTTGAGCGTGATAACAATAAATCATCTTGTGCAAATGTCGTCCTAGAAACAGTAAAGTATCTACCATGTACTGAACCCAAGACGCAGAGTTGCAGCGGTACAGGCTTGCCTTTTTTAGGTTTATTATCTCAATTAACCGTCTGTATTAATCATCATATGAAATAATAAATTTAGACTTTCATAAAAAAGAGTATGCACAATAGTAAAGTGAGATTCTATTTGATTAGAGTATCTTTCATCAATAAAAAAAAAATATAACTTTTGATTTACGGACTAATGAATGACGCATTGAATAAACGTTATGCTGTGTGGGACACGAAAAAAATTGGGGTCTTTTTCCCGTTGATTAAATTTCTTCATTAAGGCACTATATTAAAGGCAATTGATTTAAAATAATTAATAATAAACTATTGTAGTCCAAAGGTAGATAGATATATTGCTAGTGATAAATGGAGCATAAAATAAATGGAATGTGCAACCTTATAGCTATCAATCGCAAATATAGGCTGTTAGTTCTATTATGGCATCTGCACGCAACGAGGCAATATTGTTTAACGACACGTGGGTTAGTTTGACAGCCGGTGACAAGTTGGGTCCCTGTTCAATAACTAACTTGATGTGAGCTTCTACCAAAGCAGGTACATCTCGGAACTTTCGAGAAGGTTTCCAACTTCATGATTATGAGAGAGGATCTCGCTTAGGCCTTTAATACAGTGATTAAATTAAAATATTAGAATTATATTAGAATTCCACTTTTTGGACCAATATTTTTTAAGTTTTAGTTTTAATTTATTTTTCTGTGCATTGGCAACAGAAGAAATTCAATGATGAGTTCATTGATTGATCTAATTATCTTTAGCCCTTAATTTTGTTGGTCCTGTTTATTATAATGACTATAATTTAAATTAAAACGTATTAGGTCAAAAATCTAACTCCATCAAAACGAAATGAAATGTTTGATTTGATTATGATGATTACAGAACCAAACGTTTTTTTATAATTTATTTTTGAGGAACATGGCTTATTATTATTTTTTATTTTCAGTATTATCAGTATTGTTCCCGATCGTTAAGTTAATAAACATTTTGAATTATTACGATAAAGTTCGTTCTCATAATTTTGGAAGTTTAAAAAAGTACATATTTGCTTTTTTACGTTTTTTCAACAAGAAAGAATTATAATAAAGTATAAAAAAAGAAAAATAAATAAGCATCTACAACCCACCAAAAGTCTTGGATTGATTGCTTGGTATGCAATGTACTGTTTAAAAACCAATGGTTATGTAGAGGAGTGATGTGGTCTAGCTTAGGCTTAACAACTAGTTACTTCTTCTAATTCAAAGTATACACTTTATAGACGCTAGGTGAGCCCCGAGACTATTCGCATCCACATGTTGATTCACGGCTGACCACAGAATTGTATTTTTGCTATATCCGGCATCGAACCTTATGCTTAATGATTAATATTAGTACTACTGCACTTCACAGTGTGCTATACAACTCCTAAGAATTAATTTAAATCATATAGCATATAACGATAAGATTTACCTAGTTTGAGTGTTGTCCTTATTAATTCAAAAACATTGTATCTTTAATATTCTTTAAAGAAATACAAATTTAATTGATAAGTTTATGAATATTTTTTTATAATAATTAACACCGATTATTGAGTCTCCATCATCAAAGTAATAATAAGCAATATCTACTTACACAGTGAGATATGCCGCTACCAAGTTTTTATTTAATATTTAATATTTAATTTAATTAGTTTTTTTAATATTTATTTAATATTTTTAAATTTCAATTTAAGATTATGAAATAGGTAATAATTATTCTGTCATATCTGCAACCCAAAGATAAAGGACACCACGTCACATTTATTTATTTTTTAAGACGGCATATTGTTCGTAACTTTGAACTGTTAAAATGTATTTCTTCGTACTATACCTCCGAGGCATAGACATTTAGTTTCAATAAAGGTCTTATAAAAAATCTTGTATTTTTCTGATCCCACTGTAAGACACAATCGAGTGATAAATGTACTGCGAAAAGACAATATCCAGGGAGCTGGGACTAGTCCTCTGACACTGCCATAACACCTAAGGGCTGCCGACAATGACGGGCGTCGTTCAACCGAAGTAGAAGAACCTTTGGAAGGGCTCCGCTAGGAACTGTCAGGTAAGAGGGATTGTCCCTGTCATGGTCCCATATCCAGGCGGTGAAACATCGGCACCCGCTACTCCCCAAGCTATGTTCCCAAGTCTCTTTCCAACACTAGGCCAAACAACATGATTAGGAGTTATTAATCTTAAAAGGCTTCCCTTTATTCGAGATTCTCCGGATATTTGTAGAGCTTCAGCAAAAATAAGTTGGATGTAAGGAATTCTTCCAGTTGTATAGTATGTTGTTACGAAATGATCAACATTTGTACTGAATGAAATAAGAGAAGCAAATGATGTACAATAGAAAACTCATATAAAGCGATATCGTTTTCTGTTTTTCACTTGACTTTTTTACCATGTTTACGGAAATAAAGTCTATAGGTGTCCATTTTTGTGTCCTTGTAGATGCAAACAACATCGCTCCTTTAAAAGAACATTGTCATAACATAATAAGATAGTTTTTCAATAGAGGTTTCAATAGTTTTTAATTAGAGAAAGTACCATGTGATTTAAAAAATTGTGTATTGGTATAGCAAAGCAGTCCTATTGTACTGATAAAGTATATGGTATTGAAATTCTTTGATTTACCATTTGAAAAATTTTAAAAGCATGTATAAAAGAAATTTTGGGGAAATTCATTTTGAAAATACAAAAATTGTAACCTGTAAGTATGAAATAGAACTGCCTAAGAATCAACTAATTTAAAAAAAACGACTGTGTTTCATTGAAGCACTCACCGATTTAAAATGAACATGTTACGCAACAGGGTTTAAAAAAATTTATTTTGGACCATTGCCAATATTTCAGTATTTATAACATTTGTGTACCTTCTAAAAGATATAATAATTATTTCAAAAATTAACGTTTATTATATTTTAATTACATGCACATTTTGAGACTCAGCATCACAGATAACTGAAATTCTATAAATACATGACCTAAATAAATTATTAAAAATCAATAGGTACAAAAGTTCAACTGTTAAGAGAAAAAGTTTTAAATCAAAACAAAAACTATTTTCTAATTACAAAAAATCAAAAATTTTTAAAATAAAAATTATCAAATAGTACGGTTTCGTAAAATAGGAAGTGAACATTATATGACCGTAGAATAATGTTGTACATTTGTAGAGTTCTGATGTCTCAAAGGTAGGTTCATAAACTATTTCAACTACCAATTATTTAAAACAAAGTAATAAAATTAGACGTTAAGAACAACACAATTTAAAGAGGTTATTGTTCTTACTGATACATCTTATTTATAATACAAATTATCTGTACCACATTTTATAAACGAAATAATAAATAAAATATAAAATAATTGCGAAAACGGTGAATGACAATATTTAGTTAACTATCAGCTTTTGTCCCTTATATTTGGAAAAAATACATATTACAGGACAACCAGAACGATTCTCACTTTATACAATATGTTTTTATCTTAATTTTCCGATTCTGTGCTACTATAAAGGGTTAGGAGTACCTTAGACGGCTGGATTGTTATGTCGAGGAATCCGGGTTCTAATCCGGCTGTGGCAAATAAATTATTTAATCTATTAACATCCGTGATTGAACCCTGCTGTATCTGACCACACTCCTGAGGCTTCACACAGTGGATAATTTTAAGCGGTGAAGAACCTGGAGGTTGGGCGTGATCTAAGACAAATCACCTCTCTGCACAACCGTTGTACTAGAAACTGTACAGTATATGAACTGAACCCAAAAACTGAACAGATGGGTTGTTTTCTTTCCTTGTTTTGTAATACCACAAATATTACGGCAGAACTTTATTATTTAAGACTTACTTATTCATCACCGGAAGTAGGTCATTAGCTATTATAAGCTGAATGCGAGGAACCTGCCTTAGATAATTCCAAGAAGCTGTTATTGTAAATTTCTTGGAAAACTGTTTAATCATCTCGGCTTGCTTGTCAATAATTAGCAGGTTGAAGTTGCTTCACTGCTAATGGTTTCGAGATTATCCTTTGCGATAAGAGAAAATACTCGTAAAGTTTTAAGGAAAAAAGGTATAGAGTATTTCTAAAGAAGGCTATGTGTTGAACTAAGCGGCATTATAAAAAAAAAATTTTTTTGCACAAAGAGCAAATGAGCGTTTCAAGAAGTAGGTCAAACAGGTAAGAAGGGTTTGCCCACATGGTCAGGGTGGTTGAAGAAATAACCAAAAGAGGGGAGGGGTTCGGAGACCCATTTGCAAGAGAGACTCTCTGAATAGATCCTGAGGAAGAAGGAAGAAAGCGGCGAACGAGGCGGGCGGAGGAGTAACCGAAGACAGCGAGACCCGGAGAAGACACCTCATCTAGAAGAACTCTAGATGTACCCCTGTTTCACAGATAAGTCGTAATTTAAGTTCTGTTATGTATTTTATGGCAATCCTCTATTACATCTGAGTCATTAAGTGTAATCCTCAATGTATATACTGAATCATTATGTATATTGTTTAAAATCATATTAATAAAGTATATCAATGTTAATTCCTTTGGTGCTCACTTCACCCAGATGCACCATGTATTTATGAATAACATATTGAAGGTTTAATTGGGTAGTTAATTGAACACACGAACAGATCTCTGGAAAAAAACCCAATCAAGATTAAAGTTAGACATAATAATTTGAGTAATTACCTTAAATGATTACTCTGGGATCCCGAAATTAATTAGAATATTTAAAATATATTTCAGCTTATAAAAACATAGCACTATGTTATTGTTTTTTAAAGGTATTTTTTATTTTTTTTTAATTTAAACTTAGTGGTAAAACAGTTTATGCTGGTAGATCTCCTTAAGAAGTACGAATAATAATAATTATTGTGTTTTAATAAGATAACTGATGCTGCAGGTATTCCAATAATTTTCAAAATCTTGAAATCATTAGGTGTCTTAAAGACATCATTCAAAAGTTGAAATTGTTGCCAACATACTATTTCCAAAATAGAAACATAGAGATAGAACCACGAATGTTGAATCATGACGAACAAAAACACTACGTGATCTACCAACTAGCTACGTGTTTTAGTGGAAACAGAAGACTTTTATGTAGCATTTAATCGGTATGTGATAAAACAACGTTGTAAATAGAAATACTTTCATGAACAACAAATATTATTAATATTGGTGAATACAAACATTACACAAGTAAGGACTATATTCATTTAAAACTAAAATTCAAGTGACAAATCATTATAGATCATCACAAATTATAAAACTACTGTAAACTTTATGTTTCTCACTTCACATTATTCAATAAATATAAAATTTATTGTATTCCAATAAATTCATGAGCCATTTATTTGAATAAAGTGTATTTTCATGCATTGTAGTTCATGTAATGGCAAACAGTTTACATGATCTCTCAAATGCATAACTTCAAAACTGAAAAGTTCATGTCTCTTACATCTATTTGTAGAACAATTTCTTTTTTCGCTATCAATACGTTAACCTAAGACCAAATTAATATGGAATAAATAATTATAGTATATAGTATAATAGTAGCCTTCGTGAGCCGGCTGACCTCCAACAGCAACCATCCATGGATCTAGACCGATTTGTCTATGCCCTTGAACCCGATGGGAAGAACATAGGTGAATCGGTAGCAAAGGGTACGGTTATGAAGCAATGGACAACCTGCGGTAGATCAATGGAAACCGCGGTTCCCAGCCACGTGAGGTTGGGTGACCTCTCTCTAGTCTGTTATAAATAAAATATTATCAAAATAAATTCTACTATTTACTTCTTAAGTTATTGCAATATTAAAAAAATATATTGTCTGAAATAGACTTTATATTATTTCTATTATAATTAAAGGATTCCAAACATGAAACCAGTAATATGATGATTTTTCGACAGTAAAAAGATCTTCCTTTACGTATTTGATTTCCCAAGGTATGAGAATTGTATAAATGAAACATTAAAAAAACTGTCAAGTATATGAAAATTAATTTTAAATAATTAAAGGAACATTTAATATTACCTCTAGAAATAAATTTAAAAAAAAGTTCAGAACTGGTCAAAATTAGGTATGTGAGTAAGGCTTAGCATTATAATACGTATAGTACTTAAAATATGTTTGGCATATTTATATATTATATTCATACCATGACAAGTATTTTGTTATTGATATAGTAACGCATATCATTTGTGAAAAAGGTTATCCTCATTTGCGTAAAATAAATAAAACATACCATAAAAAGGACTAAAATATTTCTGCAATTTGCTTAATGTGATGAATCCATACATTTTTGAACATATTGGTTTATCCGGGGAATAAAAATAAAATGAACATAAGTCCCTGAAGGTGGTTGCTCAAACCTCAAGTTGGGACTCCTCAATCATTCAGAGACGTGGAGGTGGCTCTCCCGGGACCGGGTGAAGCTTTGATGTCGAAGCCACTACATGCATACGTAAAGCTCGATAACCAGCCATGGCGAGCATCTTATCTCAGCTCCTCGAGGAGGAATTTCATCTCAGATTCATCACGTCATTTCAGGGACACAGTACATGTGCAGATATTCAATCAATCGTTGGATATTGTTACGTGGTTCAAAATGTATTACGCTTTACCTTAGGAGTTCATAGGACTAAAGACTTCAGAAATGCTTTGAACACTCAGATCCTTGCTGAATAACAGTCGAAATTAAGTTCTATTCGTTCTATGACTAATCGACGGTGCAGCAATGGGATTTCTAAGTTTTCCTATTCTTGGCTAGATATTCCGAGTCCCCTTCTCATGAAATCATCTAAATACCGAATAGTTTTTTTTAGCTACACTTCCCAATTTCCGTATTTCACATCCATACATTATATGCGTTACATTAGCATGAAAAAAATATTTTGTGTATTCTATTTTTAGGACGCTTATTTCTCCACAGGACTGAATTAAGCTTGCCAAAAGCGTTTCATTCTTCGCGCTACATTTCCTTCGGATGTTCCATCTTTTAGGAAAATAGATCCAGGATACTTGAATTTTGATCCATTGATGTTTATTGATAAGATTGATCCAGGATAACTTTATCAAGTTTAAAACTTTGACTTTTAAAGATCCACATTCTTAACTATCCAAGCGTTCAGTTTTTGGAAGTTCGTTTTCATTCCCCAACTATATTCTTTCAGAACTTATGTACACTTTTGATATTATTTTCATTATTTCTGACATGATTTACAGTGGTTTTCCACGACAGTTAAATGTTCACCTAAATTATTATTATTTATTATGTTGATAACATGTATATAATATGCCTTTTTCGCGATTATGCTTTACATCATGGCTTAACCCGACGATTCACTTTCAAGGAAATATTCTCAACTCTCCAGCGAATATCATCCCTCCCCAGTACAAAGGCTTCCTACTCGTAAATTCCCATTCTTGTAACATTAATTTATAGCGGAATTTCAGAATTTATAGCATTGCGAAGAAACTGCGATGTAATTCATTGAAGAATTAATATAAAGTTATCATCTACCTAGAAACAGGGCATTAGAATGATTAATGACTCATGCAATGGTGATATCTCTCACAACATCCTGAGTGGGATGGAATGTTGTTGCTATTCATTGTTTATCAACTAATGATAAATGAAAGGTACATCGGGTTAACCATTAGCCTATTATTTGATTCCAATCGATTAGTGATCTTTGTTTAATTAGAACAATTTTACTAATTGCAATTAAGAGATAAGTTTTTCTTCAGATGTGGTTCAATCGTGTATTTTATACCAGTCCTACACAATGACAATAAAGCAGATATTTAAAGGTAATCAATAATATTCATGCAGAGAATTAAAAATCAAACAAAAAACATGGTGGGATCTGAAAAGAGTCTCGGTATAGTTTTTGAGACAAAATGCCACATTTTAAGCAATTTTATGCATTAAAATTTACATTCAATGCCCATGTAAGGCTAAATATAACTTTGAAAAAATTATTTCCGTCAAAATGAGGCTTAAGGATTATCTCGAGGCTTTTCTAAATAAAATTAATGATAATAATTTCTTTGTATACATCTTTATATTAAATTTTTAGTTACAGAATAATGAATATTTATTACACATTTTATTACGGGGATATGCTTATTAAATTGTACCAAATAAAATTTTTCGTTTTTTGTCCAGAGACCAAAAAATATTAATTTCATTTCATTTCGAAAAAAAACTCATCAAGTATTTCTTGATGGTCAAAATCACAAGAGGTAACTTTAGTCTCTCTAGTAAATGGAAATAAATATCTAAGATTAAATATAGACAGGTACGTTTCTTTATAGGAAGATACAATTTTAATGGTTAAAAGCTATAATAGTGTTAATAACTGAACAACTTATATTCATAGCCTCAAAATGATAATTCGTGAAATAAAATATTGTCATGTTTATCGCCCAAATATTTCCATTTACTGTTATATTTTATACTCAACCCGTAAGACTGAACAGTATTGCGTAAGTGTAGGTTCTATTCTTGAAGGGGCAACATTCTGTCAAGCTTAACACTTAGATCGGAACATCCGTCTAATAGACGGTTACACCTTACCTTTTTGTCACTAGTAGCGCTGGAAGATACCTCCAGAGTCTGTACGACTAAAAGAGTCTCAGTTGGGAATGCATCTTTCAACAGTCGTCAACAAACATTTTCTACAACGATTTTGCCATTTACAGACCTTCAAGTCGCTACGTCTGACAGATATTCCATTAGATTCACTATTTTTATAGTACTTCTTAGATGGATATTCCAAGTTAGTTTTTTATAAATTTTATACATTTATAAATTAAAATATACTGTATAAAAAAAAAATTTGAGGATTTTTAACATTTTAAACATTAGTAAAATAGTTCTCACCTCTTTATTTCACTTCATGCACCGTCTTCATGATAAACTTTAACAAAGGAAAAATTGTCGATTTCGCCCCTACATGAAATATTTAAAAAAAATTATTTTATTGAATTGTAAAACTGTAATATGTACATCTAATACAATGGCTATATGAATAAATAAATAAATATATATGGCCATAAATAAATATATATAATATATGTGGCCTCGGGACCTTCTATTATAGAAATGTTATTTGAGTGCTGCCAGTGGGTAGTTCCTCTACATGTCCTGTCATGTGAAATTTGAATAATTGTATTTTATTTAATTATTATAAAGAAATGAATTCATAATTTATACAGTAAAATATTGTATTTTTAAAATTATTTTTGCACATCCTGAATATTTATTAATAACATAATTGAACGTTTGAGTGGAAGAAAAGCAATATTTAAAAAAAAAAAGTAACAGGCACAATCACTTATAAATATAATTTTTATTATTTGCGATCGATTTTTTTTATGATTATATAATACTGTTTTCTCCACTCGAACATTGAATTATTAGATATTATTATAAGTATTATAACGTAACAACTTGGTTTGAGTGAGAAAAATTTATAATTGACGCATTGACGGAAGTTTCAAAATCCTATCCGTCCACTAGGTGGATGTTCCTCTAATCGCCATGCAAACAGATGTTCCTACGTAATTTTTAAACATGTCGGAAGCAAAATATGATTTTATCGTTTGTAGGTACTAAAAATTTTGTTCATAATGAAAACTTACATGATTATTTTTTCTTAACATTAACAGTATGTTTTAAGTAGCCTTACTGATATAGCGTACTGTTCAGGATTTGTTATTTTAAGTCGTTTCTAATGGTTGTTATTCAAGGTGTTTAGTAATTGATATCATTACTACTAATAATAGGATTCATTAAACCCATTGGCTTTCAGTAAAATGTCGCTTAACGGAATCATTAATCTTATAGAATATAAGTTTAAGATGGACAACTGTAGTTTAGTCCTGACATTTTATTCTTCATTACTTTTATTTAGTTTCGTTTATTATTATCAGAGAGCTATGTAGCTGAGTTTGAGAGTGCTGAATGTTCCAAAAATAGTACAGCCGCTATCATGTGCCAAACCCAAAACACTGTAATGTATACTGTAGTAGTGGAACATTTTTTTTAAACAAAAGAAAATATAAATTTTATCATATATTGCTGAAAAAATTTAACGAACATAAGGTTTTAATACTGTATATAAATATTTAATGAAACAAAATTAAAATGAAATGGGATTATTAAAAATTAAAAAAAACTGGGCACACATTCATAAAGAGAAGGCCGTTAATATTTCATTTCAATCTCGTTTTGGTTTTTAAAATTTAGTATATATATTTTTTTTTATTTATACCTGGATTTTGTCCTTTAATTTGCGAAAATCAGAGTATGAGATCTTGATTTAGCCGTAGATAGGGATTTCAGTCATTAGCAAGATTAATGCTCAACAAACACCTACTCCGAAGTTTTAAATTATTTTCACACGAGGGATCACTTGAGCTTCGTATTTCTGAAGGATATATATGTTTCTTATAGCCCCCTGAACTTTCGGATCATGTATAGTTGATATTTATCTAAGTATTTCTGAAGAAATTTGGACTGATTATTAGATTATCAGGATAACATATTTAACAAAAAAAAAAAATATATATATATATATATATATATATATATAGAGAGAGAGAGAGAGAGAGAGAGAGAGAGAGAGAGTGAGAGAGAGAGAGAGAGAGAGAGAGAGAGAGAGAGAGAGAGAGAGAGAGAGAGAGAGAGAGAGAGAGATGTACATATACATGTACACATATATATGTATATATATACAACTCTTCGGATAGCTTCAGTATATGTATATATCTCCGTGTGCGTGTATTTATGTATTCATTACGCTTTCATATATGTAATCTGATGTAATAAATGTTAATTTCACAGTTTAACAGACTAGAAATCACGTCAACAAGATAAGGTCAAGTGTAAGCAATCAGTTGATATAATATCCTCAGAAGACTATGTGATTGTGGTATTTAGTACCAGAATTAATTAGAAACGGATATTGGAATCTACCTGCGCCAGTCATCAACTCCTGATTGGCTTTAATCACCCTTAACAAATCTTGTGCTTAAATGGCATTGTCTCCCTATCGTGTGAACCGGCTATATTACCAATTTCAGGTTAATAATGGAAAAAATACGTGTTAGCTCAATGGTCGAGCACTGATTTGCTTGGTTTCAAATCCGGCTGTGTCAGATAACTATTTAAATTTGATAATAACCAGAGATGGACCCTGTGGGATCTGGAGACCCTTCAGGGATTCACCCAGGCTAAAATCTTAATCGGTGGTGAAACCTGGCACTTGAGTGTTAATCGTACAATTCACTTCCCGATATTTACTTGTACATATTATATGTTATTACAGAGTATTTTAGTTGTTCTAACGGGATTCAAGTTTTTGATGGTCTATAAAGTTTTTCGGAATATGTATGAAAACCTAGATTGAAATAGTTATTAAAATACTAATAGAAAGATATATTAATAATTAAACAATAATATAATCACTACATAAGTTTTATCTTTACTAAAAAAAATGTTTTCCACTCTTCTTAATCAAGCAGGAAGAAGTATCATCTGTACAAACATCAATAATTTTAAATTTTGCTAGCCTGCGGATTCAAGAGATTGGACTTTAAAACGAAGTTTGAAATTATTAGAAGCATATGAAAAGTAGATGAGGAAGAAAGTCGAAGCTTGTCAAAGCAGTATAATCTCTACCGCATACTGAACCCAAATACATGGGTTGCAGTAATTGCGTTGGTGGTGCAGTATTGTTTAAATAACTAATATCAAAGTTTAGTTTAATTTATATTAAAATACCGAAAACAGTTATTAACAATGTCTACATTTTCTGTTCATCGGATTATTTTGAAAGGATTGGTGTACACATCGTTATAAAAAGTAGGTACCCCTAACAACTCGCCTGTTTTCCTCTTCTCTTATTTTTAATGTCCCCCGAAAGGCGAGGGGCCTAAGGAATTCAATTCCCCTGATAAAATTCTGTGGGGGCTCCAACCGAATAAGTGTTCCAGGCACTTTGCAATCCATCAAAAGACCTGGGGTATTTAAGTGGAATCATTCTTTCGTTTCTTACGATAATATTTTAAACCCGACACATACCATTAATTCTTCCAAAACTGGGAGTAGGATTATTTAAAAATATTACAATAAATCTTCTATATGTAAAAAATAAGAAAAACTACAACTCAGCCCATTGAGGGTCTTGGGTTCAGTAAACAAAAGGGATTGAAATGTATAAATAAATGTAATAAATGAAAACAGTCAGTTGTCCCCTTTGAAAATATACACATTTTAGTGGCTGGGTGAGTCCTGAGAATGTTTAGGCTTCACAGGATCCATCATGACTTTTAACAAATTAAATAACTTATTTGCAATTGCCCTATTTGAACCGGACTAAGTCCTACACCCTTAGCTAACAGAATATTTTAAATAGTTGGCTCTTATTCCGCAGATTATCAGCGGTGGTGGTGATAGTTAAAGTCACTTCACGTCACGTCATTTCTACATCACGCCACGTCATTTCTACGTCACGTTTCCACTATATTTCTTCCCAATTAAGAAGTCAAAAACAATAACCTAGGATATTTAAACTGACCAATAGGAACTTATTTTGGTGTAAGGATCTGGCATAATTTCCCGAACCTTTGAATATGATGAAGATTATATATCAATCTTCTCATATGATAATAATAATAAAAATATTTTGTATGAATTTATACAAATGCATTTTGCACTACATTAACAAATTCTTAATAACTTCTTTTTGTCATAACCTCCTCTATGGGATTCACGTGGAAGCGTGTATAGAGAAACCTCCCATTGAAGGCACTCTTATGGTAGTTATTCATCTCTTTGTAGTGGATCCCTGCTCTAGAGACTTTTCAGTCTCCTTGTCGGATTTTGTAATGAGTCTGTCAGTAAGTTTGGGTGTCCAACAAGTAAGTCATGAAGATTTTTTTTAATTTTTCTTGATTGTCTAAGTAAGTAAGTGGTATATTGAAATCTTTGTGTAATGATTTCTTAGTAATTTAAAATGTCATTGAAATATTTAAATGGTCTGTGATTAAGATTTTTTGGGTGAGCCCCACATCTTCGAGGCATAGTTCCAGATCGGTTTAAGTAGCATATTGTATATTGTAATTTTGATAGTTAGCGATTTTTGTGGAGAAGTAGAGTCTTAGGAGTGAAAGTCGGTGATTCAACCTTTTCTTCTAATTAAGCTTTCTAATATAACATGAAATTATGCCATTCTGAATTACTTATTACTCATTTCTGGATAGTTTGTCATTTTCTTTAACACCACTACCACAAGTTGGCAACCTGCGGAATAAGTACCAAATCTTCTACAAGCAAGGTTAAAGTTCACCGAATGGTCAGTTGGAATAATAAGATTAATGCATATACATGATGGGTATAATCATTTTTATGGTGTATTTTTTTCTTTATATATGAGTAATAAATTCTTTATTATAATATGAGACTATTGTTCCCTTGCTAAGCTATTATTAATACGAGCACAGCACCTAGATAACTTAGAGACATAAAAGCCTGGGGACAAATAGTCCATAGCGAGCCCATTATGAAAGAGCTGGCTGCCGCCTTGATTTAGTGGACTACGGCAATATCTTTTTCCAGTTTAGCGATACAGTTCCTCCTAAGTGGAAAGTTTTTCACGGGCGAGAAAGTCGCTGCTTGGCTCACTTGATTTAGTGGGGGCTGTAGTGGCTCTGGGCCAAACTGGCTACAATTAGGCGAGGGGTCACACCTTACTAATGCGCCCTCGTTGCCAGTTTCCTTCAGGTGGTGGTCTCGGTTATTGAAATCTAACATCTCTAAAGGGTTGGATTGAAAAGTTATATAACCTTTTAGTGCAGGGCATTGAATACGTCAATAGTTCCTGTGTATACATGAAAGTGGACAGAATAACAGTTTGGGTATTGCCGCCTTCCGAAGAAGAAGCTTTGGAATACATCCAGAAGTACAGATTTATTCCAAAGTAATTAACCTTACGCGAAAAAGGTCGTCAATTGTATCGGAATCACCTGTAAAACGTTGACCCTTCTTCAAGTGAGACCCTTACATAGAGCCAGGAGTAAAAACATTATGTAATATTAATTCTTTATTAATGTAATATTAATTCGCATTCTTCACTAATTTAGTCAAGCAAAGCTATGGCCCCGAAAATTCAAGGTCAGAACCGAAATAAAACCATGTGAAATATGGCGTCAGTGTGTCGCGTTACACAAGATGTTTGACTAAACATGTGAAAACGTTAATATGTTTAAAAGTAAGTTTAATTTAGTTCACTCAACTTTTTTGTTTTAAATTTTTTTAATTATTTATTTTATGTTTATTTTGCTTTATAAGTTGAACGGTGTATGGTAACTCAGTATATAGAGCGCTGAGCTGTGGGTCATGTACACAAATCCGGTGTGTCAGATAAATTATTTACTCTGTTAACCGGCAACAGAACGACCCTTTGTGATATGCAAACTCTGTTGAGGATTATAGTAGTTACCCTTAATTATGGGGTTGGGTTCACTCAGCCTCTATAAAATTTATACTCCTATTTGGAGGAAAAATCTGGTACTTGCATGATTTTGGTCAAAACACCTTCCTGCGCAATCGTTGAAACGGAATGGTTCCATCCGCTAAACCTATGTATGATCCTTGCGGGTTGTACAAAATTATTTTCGTATTCTTCACTAATTTAGTCAAGCAAAGCTTTATGCCCCCGAAAATTGAAGGTCAGAACCGAAATAGAAACATGGCGTCAGTGTGTCGCATTACACAAAATGCTTGGCTAAACAAGTGAAAACGTTAATATGATTGAAAGTAAGACTTTTGAGAGGAAAAGTGTTGTCATTGCTTGCTGAAGATTCAAAGTGGCTCACACATATGATAAAGTTGCAGAAATGATAGCTAATATACATTCAGACCATGCCCTGAACATGTCAAAAGTTGTTAAAACAGTTACAGATAACGGTTTAAATTTGGTTAAGGCTTTTGAATTATTGGGAAGTTATTGATTCAGAGACAGTTGAAAATGAACATGTTTCACATGCGTAGGATTATGAGTATGATTATAAGGGCCCCATCGAAGAAAGATGAGTGATAAAATGTTTGAAGAAGATGACTTAAGTCTCAATTATAACCTTAAAAAAATTAAATTTTGTCTTGTCCCATATTCTCGATCAACGCAATCTAATCATTAATAATTCATGTTAAAAACATAAACTAAATTCAATAAAATGTTGTTTTCTTACAAAAGTATTTTATCTTTAAAAAGCATTGGTATCTGGTACCTGAAATACTTAATTTAAAAGTATCTTGCATTTTGTATTCCAGATACTTTGTATAGGGTATCTTGGACATCTGTGTGTATATATATATATATATATATATATATATATATATATATATATATATATATATATATAACAAAAACAATGAAGTGAAAGAAATTGGTATCCCACAATAATACAGTAAATAATGTTTTGTTCGTTTATGTACATACTGCTTTGTACTATTTTTAGTATAGTTCCCAATATTTTTTATAAGTGGAGTTTTATTGTTAATGATATGGTAAATCTAATTTATATTATATATAATTGATTGATTTTCTAAAAATTTAGATTTATTGTTTACCAAATTTTTAAAAATATAATTTCTGTTCAGTCCCTAAAGATCAGTGCCCTACAGATAAGCTCTCCCACTCTTATCTGACCGTGAAGACATCGATAACAAAAAAAAATAAGTAATACAAGACTTAGATAGATGGATAATAAAGTAGACTTGGGCTATGAGTAAAGTAAAGCAAAAATAATTCGCGATAAATTTTCCTTTCTGCTAATAATTATATTGTTACTATTAATCACATACTGATAAAAATGTGAAAAACGATAGTCCGAACTACAATAGTAACCTTGGCGATGATTCTTGCTTCCTTAATATGTGAAGGGAAAACTTCATTAGCCACATTGAACGATTTTCGGTAGGGAAAAAACTTGCTGGTTCGCGTCACCGACATGAGCAGCATCATCATGACGTATTGCGCGGGTCTCGAAGAGTAGTGGTCTACGAGTTATTCAATTTGTTTTAATCAATCAAGATTTATCAAGGTCGTTTAATAGGTATGCAGATCGACTAAAAATTACTTAAAATATCAATAACTATATAAACTTTCCATAGTTTAATGACTCAATTAATTAATTATTCAGCTTATTTAGCCCATCCTATGATTGATTAATGAATAAATTACTAGAAAAGGTACATTATTACTGCTTATAGTACCAATACTAGACAAAGCTAGACAAATGATAACAATTTCATTTTAAAAATTGTAAAACATAAGTAATTAAGCCTATAATTGATTTATTAATTTTAAAAAGGTGACAGTTATTCTAAAGCGTCGAGTTTTCACTTCTGTTGGCAGTCCTCATGACCATTTCATTTTATTTTTTAGTATTTCTTTAGGAAATAACTTATAACAATAATAATAACTATAATTAGTTATAGTTATAATAACTAAGAAGTTTATAAGCAGCAGAAGGTAGAGATTTTCTCCCGAAAGGACACTCTATCTTCATCCTTCGACGCCTCCTGGTGTGCGGTGGACTTCACACCACCTCATAAGCCTCCAAAGCCTTTATATTTATGTTTTGTTTGTTTTTAATTATAAAGAATAACACTTTTTTTACAACAATGACTTAATAATTTAATCCAGTTATATTTTTTTATTTAATGGGTCCTGTATTTAAATCCTATTATTTCATAAAACCTGTACCACTACAACCCGTGAACGGGTCTGGGGTTCAGTACAAAGATACTGTCCTGTTTTATAGAGGCTTTAAGTATTGAACTTGTGCAGTCCATTATATCCTTTGATTAATAAATAAACTAATTGAATATGTATATAATTATTGCTCATAATACCAATAGATATAAAAACTAGACTAATACTAGTAATTTAATTTCAAAAATTATTAAACTTCTTAACGTTTATGAAACGCTCAACAACCAGATTTTCTATATCCTTCGTAAAGTCCTCTATGCTTCTTACTTTGTTACGAACAAAGTAATTTGCTGATTGTGTCTGAATCCAATATCAATATTTTCATGACAAACTTTAATCCCACTCAAAACCACTAGTTTCAGACCTAGCAACCTCTTCAATTCCTGATAATGCTCCGAGGAACATCTGAAAATAAGGTGGCCTCGTGACCTTTTAAGTTAAACTTGTTATTTGTGTACTATCACTGGGCAGTTTCTCTACTCGTCTTTATTCGTATGTACCATTTACATGTTGTATTGTTATAATGCAGTTGTAAATTTCAATGAATAAATTATAACAAAAAAGGATACAATTAAATGAAACAACAATGAAATAAATAAAATTAATTACATTATACTAACGAAATACCAATGAGAAGAGTTTACATTTAAGCAGATTTAGTGTTTAGTTAGAATGTTTAGTTTTAGATTTAATTCAGGATGGTTACAAAAAATACTGGGGATCCCCACGATTGAAAGTCAGAAGATTAGACTTAACAATGGCGTTAGCAGTAATAATGAAAGAAGCGCTTAAAATATTATAGGATTACATTACAATAACTTTCATTTATAGGAATTAAGGGAATATAAATCCAAATGAGGAAACCTTATTAAAACAATTATTGAAATTCGAATCGAATGGGGGTTATAGGTATCTGATTTTATCTTTAATTTTCATGACTAATATGATATTATATAATATTGTATACGCTCATAAAATGAATTTTTATTATGTTTTTTTTCAATACAGATGAATATGGCACTGAACTCTTATTAATAAGGTTAAAGTTTCTTGCACGATTCAGTGTAGGATAATTAAAATGAACTATAATTCATGCATTCAGCTATACATGCTCAATTTTATATATATTTTTACCTAACAGTTCTGATGAAAATAATATATTTCTAATAGTAAAATTACTAATTAATATTTATTGATTGATTATTGTTAAAATTATAATAATAAGGATTATTTTAGTTGACTTTATTTTTAATAATTTGAAAATTTGGGTTTTATATAAATATATATATATATATATATATATATATATATATATTTTTGTGTGTGTGTGTGTGTGTGTTTGTGTGTGTGTATGTATTAACTGAATAATATAACTTTTAGTTTCTATATTTTTTATATTGAGTTGTTTGTTAAGGAATGGCAGAGCAAATTGATTTGGCCGAGATATAATAGAGGCTGGATGAGCCCCAGGATGGTCTCAGTCTTATTTTATATTACACTAAATTATATATTACAGTAACTTTAATTACTGTTCACAACAAAGAATTTATCTGTCCAACCCGGTCTCGAATTCAGGATTTATAGGTCAGTACTCAGAAAATTAAGTACTTAGCTATCTGGCTTTTAGATTTTTGAGTTTACTTATAAGATTATCATTTACATTATGTCCATACCTAGAATTTGATCTTTAAATATGTGAAAACAGCAACGTTAAGTTCATAACGAAAAACTAACTTTTAAAAAACAATCTTTCATTTCCTTTTTTAAATTAACTAAATAAGAGAATTGTACAGTTCGGTAAATTCAGTTATGTAAAGTCTAAAGTAATGCACCACAGTTTGACATAATTTTTTTCGGTCGCTTAAAGTCTCCGCTTTAAGTCGCTGAAGGCTGAAATGAACTTCAATATTTTAAGGGCGAAATTCCCTTGCAGCGAGTTTTTTAGGTAAGAGTATAGGAAACTCCTTTCTTATTAAAAAGGACTTGAGCTGACGATCCTTAGAACAGAATGGGTATTAAACTAAAGGCTTTCGAGAAAAAATATATCCACCAAAATCTTTACAGAACCCGTAGCGTATTAAATTCAACTTAGCCATAAATTTTTCAATATACTGAGAAGGTTATTACATTGGAAGGCGATAAATATTAAATTAGAAAATTATTACTACTATATAATATAATAACAAAGAAATAAACGAAACATATTAAATTTTGCCATCATAACAAATGTAAAATAATATTTATTGTAAAAAATAAGCTATATATTCCTAAACATTGGATAAATAAACTCATATATATATATATATATATATATATATATATATATATATATATATATATATATATACATATGTGTATAAGGGGCTAAATAATAAAAATCAAATAATATTTACCAAAGTACATAAAACTTAAATAAAAACCAAATGTCATGAGAAAAACGTCTACTCAAAATAACAAGAATCAAGACAAAAAACACAATAAAATATATACAAAATAATAAAGTTATAAGATATAAAATTAGCAATAGGGCATTAGTTACTTCTGATGGATATGAGCTTATAATCTAACTGAAAAGCATGGCTTTAAATGAGGGTGGGGAGAAGCATGGCAGATACTAGGAGGGAGTGAGTTCCATAATACCTTTGAGCGGAGAAAAAAAAGTTTTTTCACACTTTTAAATAAATATATACCTAACAAATAACTGAAATTTATTATCTTTTAAGCCTGCACCACAACAGCCCATAAAGGGTCTTGAGTTAGTACTGTTTCTTGGCTAATGGTTGTGCAGAGATGTGATTTGTTCTAAATTAAAAATTAGGGAAATAATCAGGTGGTTGAGAACTGATTATTTCCCTAATTTTTATAGATGCTAGGAGAGCCCCTGGAGGGTTCTAGATCTCACAGGATCCATTTCCACTTGCTATCAGATTAAATAGAATCTGCTAGAAGCGGGATTTGAACACGGGTCCTACAGCCCGGCATCTCAGCGCTTTACCACTAAACAATTCCGCTCAAATTATATACAATCATCACTTTCCCCATAAGAATTATGATAGTCAATAAAAATATTATAATAATATCTCACATTATATCATCACATTTCACATTACAACAATAACAACAATAACACAATACTTTTAACATATGCAAGTTACTTAATAGTTGTTTAATCAAGCAAAACTGGTTAACTTCAAATAAATGAAATAAAAAAAAGTACAGTTTACCAAAACAAGAGATACCAGTGGGTGTTATCATATCGCAGATCATGAAAAGTTTTAGGAAACAAGTGGTGTTTGCAGAAAACGCAATCTACCCCTGATTGAACTGATATTCTTCCCAGAGGGTTGGCAATGCCAAAAAAACTTCTCGAGTTTGCAAAGTGGGCAAGTTAATTCCAGATGGGAGAGATTTAAGTATATTTGGGATTAGGAATTAAGACTCGGGGCGGAGAGGCTGTTCACACAGAGCCGAGTCTAATTCAGTTAGCTCTATTATCCCGCAGCAGCCTCCAGCCCCCCGATTAACACCTAAGCTCTTTCCATGCTCATTACCTCCTAAACGAATCCCTTCAGTTTTACCTGCTGAGGGAAATAATTGAAAAGATTTAATTTGTCTAGCTTCAGCTGTGATTTGACTATTGATCTGTTCTTCTGTTACTTTTGTATTTTTACCATGAGTTACCGGTCATCAATGCTTCCGTATTGTCAGCAATGTAAACTTCCTTTTCCTCCTCTCTTATTTTACATGTGAATACAAGCTATATGATTAGGATAGAGAGATGGTAAAAGATAGGAGTTAAAACAGCAGAGAGTAGAGATGTATTAGGTAGTTCATAGTTTCCACGAGAGTAGTCTCTAAGTTAGATGTAGTCCATTGTCTGACCATTAGTAAACAATAATTGAGCTGTTATATTTTAAAGTGGTATAAGTTCATTTTTTATATTCGCGATTCTAAAGGCTTCGATTTGAATTAATTTAAAAATATAGGCAAACAGTCACGTTTTAAACACTCTACACCTTTTATATTTTATTATAAAATAATAACCATTTATAAGAATAATCGATTTTTTTTAGATCTAAAGGGACTTATACAACTATCAAATATAACAGCCCAATTTACTTTGTCGAATAATAGCTAAAACATTTATCCAGGTATCTTAATTATATCTGGATAGAGAAATTTAGGAGTTCCACTCCTTAATTTAACTTAATTTATGCATCGTCCTAGCGTAGCATAAATTAAGTTAATTAAACAAACAAACATCAGTAAATTATGCAATACATCTGTTATAATTACGATTCAAGTAGTACGAAACTGTAGAGTCAATGAAAAAACGAATGACGCTTTTTGACAGAGTCTGGCGTCCGCGATTGCTCAACAAACTCCGAATATTCCTACCCCTTACATTCTTTCATATTATCCAATCCTATCTCTCTAACAGGTTATTCAATGATAACTATAATAATGTAAATTCATCTTTCTTTTCTCTATTTGAAGGTGTTCTTCAAGGCAGTATTCTCGGCCCAATCTTCTACTCAGTACCTCACAACCCATACCAATACTATCCTTACCACGTATGCTGATGACCAATGTGTATTTTCAGTCAACACTAATCCAGTTTTTGTTTCACATACTTCAATCCTATATCAATGACTTAGAAGAATAGTGTCAAAACTGGAGGATAAAAATATACTCTCTCAAATTCCTTCAAATTACCTTATTCTTCGTCGAAAACTAATGACCTTCTGCCCTAAAGTATTCTTAATATCCCACAATCGCTTGTAGTATAATTCAGATACTCCGCATTACAACTTGACAAACATTTAACTTGAATCCTCAAATTTGACAGAAAAGGTAAGAAACTGCTGACCGTTTCGGGCATCTGTAACACTTACTAGCCAAGCTCTAAGCTTTCTGTTAATTACAAAAGACTAATAGAATGCACTTCAAGCTTATTCTATTTTTCATCTTCTTCAACGGCGCTATAGTCCTTTGCCTCCTCGACAATTTTCCTCTACTCTGACCGATTTTCCAAAGAGTTCACTTTGAAGTTCTTGATCCTTTTTGATTTGGAGCCATATACTTTTCTAAGGATTTTTCTTTCCCAAGTATTCAATAAATTCTCTTGCTGCTTGGATATAGTCCACGCCTTCCTACCATACATGAGGACTGGACGAAGTACCATCTTATATAACCTTATTTTGAGGTTTCGGGAAACAGTTTCTGAGGGACCAATAAAATCTATTACCTTTCTCGATTCTAGCCTTTATTTCATGTTACAGTTTGCTATGTTTTGTTGAAATGGTGCCAATATATTTAATACTACATGTTGAAAATAAAACGTAGACAAGATCAGTAATGGTATATAGTGATGATATTTACGAGTGTCAACAACATATTGAACGTACTGAATGAAACATGACAAAGAAAAGGCAGTATATAGCCCACATCATTTCAATGTACTTCAAACATCATGCCGAACCAATACATGACGAAAATCTATTTTTAAATAGTTTTTTGTGTCCCAATAACGAGTATTGTGATCCGTCTGCTGTGTGTACCTTAAACGTTAAACAAGTGAAAACTTCATACATAAGTTTACTTCTTGTAATCACTACTTGTCATTACTTTATTACATATGTTTTACATAAATAAATGGAAAATATCGCTCTCCATAACTTTTCTCGATGGTCTGTTCCCATATACATACTTAGATCCTCCACGTTAAAAATAAATAAAAAAATCTTTATTTGCAATTTTACATGTACAAGCAGCCTAAGTGTAAATACATGTTCCGGATTTCCTTTACATGTTTAAAGAACAGTGATGATAATTAGATAAAGTTATCTTTTATAAATAAGTTTTACAATTGCAGGAAAAATGCAGAAAAAAACGTTTAAAAAATAATAATTATAAATACATAAATAAAAATAATGATAATAAAGTAAATAAGTATAATGATAATAATTAAATAAAAAATTAAAAATAGTGATTACAATACCTGCGAATAGTGATTTGTTAAGTAAGAAGTATATGTTTTGTTCTTTTGTGCGTGCACTGTCGTAGCGAATGTTTATCATACACGTAGTTACCGATTTCTCGGATTAATGGGTTTTCGGAAGCTGGAGTTTTTTAGAAGTATGCTTTTGTTTGGGCTGAAACATATTGTTTTATAGTGGGAAGTTCAACATCTCTAAGCATAGTCGATATTTTCGTGTAGCGGGAATAATTATTAATAATCCTCATGCATAGGTTTTGTACCCTTTCACACTTTCTATAATTTGTGGCGCAGGTTGAACTCCAGACGGATTAGGCATGGGTTATCAATGAGCGGATTACTGTTTTGTAAAGGATTAGTTTGTTTTTGGGGCTTAGCCTGGATTTTTTATTAAAATAAGGAAACATTTTGTAGATGTTTTTTTCGCTTTTTCGGTTATCATGTTGATGTGCTCTGCGACCGAGGTATGTTGCGGATTTAGACCATGGGATGTGTTCGGACTTTAAAATGATGTACTTATCTATGTTAGGTCTACGCTTTGTGAAGATTATGGTGGATGATTTTATGGGATTGATTTTTAGGTTCCTACTTTTGACAGAATTTATGGATTTTTTTAAAAGATTGTTTAAATCGGTTTACTATTGTATCGATTCGGTATGATGCTGTGTACAAAGTGGTTTGGTCTGCGTAAAGCGATGTGATAATTTGTTTGTGTTTTGGGAGATCTGATATGAACAGGTTGAATAGGATTGGGGATAGGCAGGAGCCTTGAGGAAGTCCAGCGGGTAGAGGAAGTGCTTCGGAGCTAGAAGTGTTTATTTGAACATAAAATTGCCTATAATGCCTTGACTGTAATGCCAAACTGTAT
Source organism: Arma custos (assembly GCA_037127475.1). NCBI lineage: Eukaryota > Metazoa > Arthropoda > Insecta > Hemiptera > Pentatomidae > Arma > Arma custos. The sequence continues at coordinate 60,897,351 of CM073763.1, forward strand.
CGAAAGCTTGTTCAAGATCTAACATAAGCTTCAATAATCATTTAATTGATTTAAATAGTGGTTCTATAAATGGCCAATCAGAAAATTTGCCTAAAAATCGAACCATGTAAGGCTTCTCTCTACGCAAAGCTTCGTGTCAAGCAGTCAAAATTGACAACCACCAAGTACCTTCCAAAAATTATGTACGTTATCTCGAACTATACTTGGACAAAACTTACATGGAACATACATACAAAATTAAAAAAACAAGAACTAGACGGTACAAACAACTATCACATCTTTTGGACTACAGATGCTCTCTTGACACGAGGAACAAACGACTTATCTATAATTACATAGTAAAACCTGTTTGAACATATGGAGCAGAACTTTGGGGTTTAGCAAAAAAAGTTCACATACACAAGATACAAACAACACTGTCCAAAATTTTCAGAAAAATTATTAAAGCACCATGGTATATTTCGAATCACACTATACACAATGACATGAACATTCCCGCTATAAAATATTTATAACAAATACATAACATTCCACTCATCGACATAATATCACCCACTCGTTCTTCCGCTTCCTACTCCCTGTTACCAGGAATTGATAAGAAAAGACTTGATAAGAAAAGGCATTGGCCAAGAGACCTACTCCACTATTTTTATTTTATTGTTATACTTTTATTCGAAAACTCGATGATCATTTAGAAAAGCGAAGAGAAAGATACTTCGATCAAATCTGCTGGATGCGCAATAGCGCAGGTGCAAATGAAAATTAAATAATACATAAACATAGGTATGTATGTTTTTTATCGTTGAATCCTTGTGTTATGAATTCGGTAAGACGAGCTGTCCCTCCACGTTAATATTCACTAAATATTGTAAGTTACCAGTGCTTCCCAGCGTCTTAAATATATTCATAAATCAATAAGATTAAATTTCAACTCTGTATAATAGTGTATATTCCCGTGTCTAATAAACATATATGAATGTTAAGAAAAAATGAGTTAAAGCTCAAATTTCAAAATTCGGGTATTTTCATCTTAAGTTCTGAAAGACGAAGATATTTATATTAGTAAATGGTGTAACTCTTAGAACAATTTTCTATGTCAGATGTATACATTATTTATTTTATTGTAGTTATATATTATTTATTGTTAACATTTAATTTAAGAAATATTTTAAAAAGTTGCTTATTGAGCTAACTACCTGGAAAGCTTGAGATGATACTCAATGAATGACTAACAGAATGTTACCTGGAATGTTAGGCATGAAACTCAGCTGAGATTTCCATGTAGTTTAGTGTTAGTTTGTGTTCGTTCGGTCGCCGTGGCATGGTTACTAAGTAGTTTGATTTGTTTCTAACCCAAGTACTTTCATGGATTATCAATAAGGAAGTTTACTAACTTTAAGTTTTTCAAAAATCCTTCGAAACACTTAATACTATATTTTATCAAACTTTTAAATTTTATCATCAAGAATTTAATTTTGTTTTTGAATAGTAAACAAATTCGCATATCAGATGATGTATATGAAGTAAATCGGAAGTAAGTTTTCATGGATATTGTACTCATTTTTATATTTTTTTAAATACTAACTTATAGGTTATTCTTGGCGACGCGTAGCGGCCTTTGTATGAATTACACGATTTGTATTACTACATTTTAGTTAAAAGTTTATAATTCTATCGGTACACGAACAATAATGTTTAACTAACAGATCGATAAATAGTTGCGAAATTCATATTAATAATAACTTAAAACATCAATAACTAGTTAAACCTTTCGTTTTCCCCATAAGATTTTATTTGTCATAGTTAAATATCTGGTTTTAAGTTGCTAATGGGTTCAAATACGCATGAATTTGGATGATATAAATAACATAACTGTATACTGATTATTATTTCAATTAAGTTGTATTCATATTTTATATGGAATTTGTGCAGCCCATAAAATATTTTTGTGCTGAATTATCTACTTGAAAATGTATATAATTATATGTATATAATGCTCGGAGTGCCTGTAAAAACCTGACAATGTTAGTAATTTCCCTTTTTCAATATTATGAAATTTAAATAATTCAGATAATAATTTAATTTATTTATTCATTTGCACCTGCGCAATTGTGCATCCAGCAAATTTGATCCAAGTGTTTTTCTCTTTGCTTTTGCACGGGAACATCAAGTTTTGGAATTGAAATATCAAAAGTTGAGTAGGTCTCTTGGCCAATGTCTTTTTATTCTTGTCTTATCAAGTTCAGGCAACAGGGAGTAGGAAATCGGAAAGGCGAGTGGAGTTGGGTGATTTTATGTCGAAGAGTGAAATATTATGTATTTGTTATGAATTTATGATTTTATGGCGGGGATGTTCATGTCGTTGTGTATGGTGTACTTCGAAATATGCCATGGTGTATTAACAATTTTTCTGAGATTTTTGGACTGCTAATAATTTATAATGACAGATAATAATTGGTTCAGAAATTCAAAAAAGAATATGGTTACATGTTTTGAGTTTTCACTTCTGTCGGCAATCCTTATGACTGCATATTTAAAATTTTTTTAGGTACTTTTTTATTACTAAATAAATAATTCTAGTAAAAAAAATAAATAAAAAAAAGTCCTTCTAAGAAACCATTCAGGACAAATAACCCTCCTCCTCTCTCTTGGTATTGAAATCCAATGAAAGCTTATCTCCCGAAAATAGGTCATAAAAGGGTTTCCATCTCCAAAGTTCTTCGAACTCCAAAGAAAACAATTCAAGTCAGAGATAACTTAACTCATCTCTCTCTATACCTCTTAGAAAATGTTAAAATAAGTTAGTTTGCTGCTTTAGGCTGAATGTTTGTTGGTTATGGCGGTCATCGAAGAAGTTGATTGCACAAATGTGTATATTTTCGTTTTTAACACTTACATCATTTTGTGTTATGATGAAAATATTGAAAAAATTCCGTTTCAAATCTGCTTATTAAAAATATATATTGAGTTTAATAAGAAGAATCAAATGAGATAAATTTAAAAAAAATAATTAAAAGGGAAAAAAACACAAATAACATCAAAAGCTAAACAATAATCGTGTTTTCAATAAAGCATATTAAATACGCACAACTGAATACTGAAGTATATGTTTTTTATTTAACAAACATTAAACAAAGAGATATAATCAAATGGATTTATAAGGAAATACGAATTTTAATACAGCAATTTTATTATAAGTATTTAATAAAAAAAAATTGCTTTTAAATTGGCCATTGAATAGCACTGTAATATTTGTAATCAATAAATAAAAGTTGGAAGAATAAGTTACAAGTGCTTTGAATATCCCTATTGCTTATGGGTTTATAAGAAAAGTGTAGTGGCGTTCATAATCAGAAGCGGATAACTCAAAATTACAAAACTTGACTTGTTCACAGTTTTCGAGAGCTTAGTCAAGCAAGGTCTTATGCTTTCGAAAATTTAGATTCATAAAGGACTAAAACGATGAAAACTAAATCGGGAAAGTGTTCTTTATAGCTAAAATTGTTTGACTAAACTAGCGAAAAGTTTTGCAATTTTCGAGTTATCCTCTTTTGATCGCGAAAGCCACAAATTTCACTTAATCACAGGCATATAGTATTGCGCCACTGGTGTTCACTGTTAACCCATATATCTATAGTCCCGGTGAATAAGTGGCTAAGTAGAATTTTCTCCAAAGTGAGTTTCTTGTACTTAAAGGAGCGGGATTATTTTCGGAGTGAATATAAGGCGAAGTAAAGGATTGGCCAGAATGGAGTTAGAGAGAAAATACAAAATGAAATGATTCCACTTCCTTCAATTTAATAAATTAATTTTGGACTATATTCGACTTAGCCATTTATTCACCGGGGTAATAGGTGTGCACATATGTAACCATATATAAGAATAAATTAATTTCCAATCCAATATATCGAACTTCTTGCATATCTATTTCCTTCTCGGGTAACTCGACTGCTGAAAGAAGGGTGGCTGATGAGATGGGAAGGTAGAAGATTGGTCCCTTGGCAGGCGATACATCCTCCCATGCAATCAATCGCGTCCCCAATCCTATCCTCGTATCGGTCCAGTAAATGTAAACAATCATGAAAAATGGTGAGTCTCTACAACAATTGGTCAACAGGAGAATTGGCTTACTGGTGACTATTTTAAATAAAATAATTGAAATAAAGACAATATTAAGCCGGGTTCACCTTGAAATACTGGTTGCTATAACAACATCATCATTAACATCAAGATCTTAAGGTTCGCAGTCCGATAGGCGCTGTAAGGAGTTATTGAGTGGAGTCAATAATCTCTTGTTATTCCGTCCTTCATAGGGACTACAATTAGTGGGGTCCCGAGACTATACGGTGTCAGGTACTCGTTAGAGATCCCTATCCTATTTACACTATGATATCCAAAATTTACAACTCTCATTTTATCATTTACTAGCCATATCAGGATAAAGTGATATTAAATTTACAAGCAAGCGGACAAATAAAAATCAAACTAACACATATTTACCACTTGTAAGAGAATTTAAATTAGATGCAATAGAAATGTGCATAACAAATTACAAATCACAAATTAGTTCACAATTAAAAATCACAATACAAAAGAAAGTTTTTTCATGGATTCGAATCGGGATCTTGATTGTTTCACAAACAAAGCCGTATAAAAAATTTAATTGAAGATTTTTTAAGATGTTAAAGGGCTTAAACTAGCATAAGTATTCGTCTATAAGCTACAAATCTCTAGGTACTCTTGGCGGTGTTAAAACGATAAACATTGTATAATTTATTTTATTAAATATTTTTATTAATTATTATAATTTTTAAATATCTTTATTTTGAAGAGAAAAGATTTGTCCAGTGCCGGGATTCGAACCCGTGGCTCCCACGTCTCTGTCGTGGTGCTCTAACCAACTGAGCTAGCCTGGCTCGTAACAGACAAACACGCAACACAGCTAGCTCAGCTGGTTAGAGCACCACGACGGAGACGTGGGAGACTAGGGTTCGGATCCCGGCCCTGGACAAATCTTTTCTCTTAAAAATAAAAATTATAACAATAAAATAAGTTATAAATAATATAATGATGTAAGTCAACAAGATCCCAATTAAAGTAATGTTTAATGAACATTCTTCCCCTTGTATACATCGCAAGATTGCGAGAACACGGGGATATGGGATTGGTGAAGAGATAAACAATGTAGATTGTCTGTTTCATTAACATACGGGTGACCAATCCCTTAAACATTTTCCGAACCGTGGGATTCATAACACGTATGCAAGATTTCTTTAATTTGTTTTACTCAAAGTAGAGTAAACCAGTGTATACTAAATACATTATTTTTGCACTTAAGGTTGCAAAAACAAAATTTCATAAACATGAGATAAAATATGATAAAGATATTATTACTGCATTAAGTATGCATGTAAGTACCTTAGTAAACACGATTATAACTTATTATGCTTTAATTTTTGCATTAAACATGCCCATAGTGAGTCCGAATCTAATATCGAGTTTTATAGGCGGTCCGTGTGGTTACGATGCATTTCTAAAGTAGAAAGATCGTTGCGGTTGGGCAACCCTGCATAAGCCGATGTTCCATATAGTTTTATGAGGTACTAGAATTGAAGTTTATCATATTTTTTCCGAAGAGCCCCATTATTGCATGATAATCCAATATGGCAGCCAATTCGTTTTTCCGGTCATCCTGATACAATGTTGCACTTTTTAGAGAACTTACACGAGGACCTATATTCGTTTAAAGGCAAATCAGGTCGTTCTGGAACCAAATCTCAATAAAGCTATTTGATATCTTGGAATATTACTACGCCTGGTCATTATAGACGTAAGGTTATAGATATATCACATACCTTATACATCCGAGTGCATAAACAGAAAAGTTGGTGTTCGTATAAATTGTCGTAGTATGGACCTCACACATATACACCAATAATAATAGTATTAAAATTTATTTATTCATCAATACACTCGGACATCTGTTTGAATAAAATAATTATTAAAAATTTCTTTTTATGAATACAAAGAGGTTCTATGAATATGAAAAAGTTTCGATTTTGGTTTTTCTCAAAGGGCTATTGGGAAAGGGATTATTGTTAAGGCGGGAAAATTAGACCGGACTCGGAAGCCCTCTTTTTGCCCTTTGATGAATTTGAAAGAGAGCGATTGAAATTAACTTTTGGATTGGTTCCGCAGCTAACGAGTTGTTTCATGTTCCATCGATGGCGCGGAATAATTTAAGCAGTAGCTATAATACTTGGTCAGATTGATAAATGAAATATTGAAAAAAAGTTGTTTCATTTTTGTCTGATTTTTATTTTATAAATGTATAAAAATAGATTCGCTTTATTAGTCAATCCATTTTGTATAAAAACATATCGTGCGGTTTAGAATGTTATAATCAAGTTTTAAGTAACTACCAAATCGTGGTTTACCTTTGTGACAAACGAATTGGATACAATCCTTCTTATATGTTATATGTATATTTTTATTTTTTAACGCAACTTCAATTGCTAGGGTTATTAGCGTTATTAGGGTTATTATACAACTGCTATTCTTAAATTTCTTCAGTTGCCAAATTTTTAACTTAGTTGCTTTTCCAACAGACATGTTTCTATCTCCTTTTCTTTCTTTATTTTTTCATAATTTTTGCAGTCAAATATATGCCTCACTGTATGTTTTGTGTTGTCACAACTTTGTAATAGGTTGGTAGATGCTGTCCTAAAAGTAGATAAAAGATGTAATATGTTTGGGTGTACTGTTTGTGTAACTGATTCTTAGGTTCTTACGATTTAGCATTTTTCTATCGTTTGGTCATTGAGGGTCCAAACAACGTTTTAATCTTTTATTTGAAGGAGGTGACTTTGCAGGGGCACTTCTACTGTTCATCCTTAATCTTATTGGTTACAACTTTTAACCATTCGGATGCAAATATGGATCTTAAAGGTGGAACCTTTTCGCTGCCTTAGCTACTTGTTCGTTGCCGCTTATGCCGGTATGCGAAGGAACCTATAATAGTGTAAATATTTGGTTGTCTATTTCAAAGCCTTATTTATATTTTTAATTTTATTTAAAAAGATGTTTGTTGTCCAAAGCTGTTCTCAAGCATATATGACTGATATGGAGTTGTTCTCTGTAACTCATTGTGAAATGTTAATATTTGTTACATAAATAATCATATATGTTTTTGCTATTGTCTATGTTTCAATCGTGAATATGGGGTTAAGTTCGTTCAATATACAATAAGATTTATGCATATTTGTGTCACTACACAACACTCCGTACTTACAATACTCCTCAATAGTAATAAGTTCAGTGAAAATTATTTCATGATGGAGGAATCGATTGAACATGAATTCATTTTACCTAAATTTATCTGTACATGTTGTGGAGTTCTTCGATATTTTTCATGGCGGTAAATCCCTTATTATCTGGAAAAAAATATCCGCAATACAATATTTTCAAAATAACCTATATCATATTTCATTCAAACTAAAAATTTAGTGTGTATTTTGGCATTAGGCTGTTATTGAGAAAATAGTATAAATGTCAACAATTCTCTAATTTAAATAGTTTATCGACCTGCTATTGTACTCGTATTCACCGTAATGTCGAATAATGCTGGCGAACATTATGTTATTATTTACATATTAATAAAATTTTACACGCACAAATTTGTGTAAATTAACTAAATAAGTTATTGAATTTTAACGCATAAAAGTATTTCTTGTTAAAATAATTAAGCTCTAATAATTCCTATAAACTTCTCCTTTTTCTTCTTCTTCTGATCCACTCCTTCTTTGCCATTCTAGCGTCGAGGAGCCTCCAGCGAGGCTATTTTGTTTACTTTGAATTCCTACAATGCGGGTTATTAGCGCAGAGATGGAGGCATCGTATACTCGAGACAACTGGTCTCCTGAATATTTATATCCCTCAAGAGAAAGGGTGACCGAGCTATACCCCCCTATACTGAGCTTCCCCCAACCTGGAGGACAAGTGGCTGATTGCAGTCAGATTAATGGGCGATGGGGTCACCAACTACCTACGCCAAATAAATTTCTTCCTGGTTTCATAATATTTTTCCTTGAAAGGTAAAAGGATAGTTATAATTCAGGCATTTAATGTTCTTTTATAAAAGTAGAGGACTCTTATCTTAATTTTAGCTGATTTATTCCTCTTACGTAATTATTTATTTTTGGATTTAGTAAGTTATATACGAAAAGGAAAGGTAAAATATATCTCGAAACATATTCAATCAAAGTACAAGATTTAATTAGAGTAAAACATCATTAATAACTAAGCCTTTAAGTAACTTTGAACATTTTCAGGAAGGACAGGACGTGAAAATATTAAATAAATTCATTAAGTAATTAGTTATTCATGTCAACAGTTACTTAGCTAAATTGAAATATATGGGAAATATAAGTGTGAAGAACTTTGTAACTTTGTGGCACGAATTTTCCTAAAAAAATGGTAAGAATTATATATTTTTTTTTTTTAATTTTGAAGAGAAAAGATTATGTCTTGGCCGGGATCCGAAAGAATTACTCTCACACTTAAAATAATTGAGTTGTTTTTGAGGGTTGATGAGGGGCTAATGTTTTAGGATTTAAAAAAATGTCTGTAGCACTACGGCCTTTTTCACTTCGATGATGTAGAGTGTTGCATATCTAGGACAATGGTTCTGTCTTAAAGAATTCAAATCAACTCTCTGCACAACCGTTTTCCAGGAACCTGGCAGTTTCTACCAAGTCCTGAACCCAGGGAATGATATTTTCAGTATCATTCCTTCTCATACTCTCAGCTGTCATGATAAACTACTAGGTTGGTTTAGTTTTTATTAATTGTCTGTTCACTGTTTATTATTGGTACTGAACAAGCAGTTTGTTTCCAAATGAATTTTTTAATATCATTTAATGTAGAAAACTAAATGACTAACAAATTTAAATATTTGATATTTAAATATTTTGATCATTTATATTTCCAATTGTATTGATTTTTTAATAAAATATTAACGGACCTATGCATGGAATTATACTCTCATATTAGATATAAGGATAATTTTACCTCGCCACATAAATAAACTTCATTTAGAGTTTTAAATTGTCTTTTTTATAACAAAGGTTTATTTTTTTGAACATTTTATTTGAAAAGAAAAGATTTGGTCAGGATCGTGACTCGAACCCGGGTCTTCCACCTCTCCGTGGTGGCGCCTTAACCATCTCGGCTATCCTGGCTCGCTTCTCGGTCAGTCATATCTCTTCTTTCACTGATCCTATATATCTCCGTGTTTTTTGATTTCATAAATTTCACTCACATGTGATTCCTTCAAAAGAGCAGCGACACAACTCAAAATTGGCATCTTTTGGGTTAAGCCTTCAGTACCAATTGAAATTATTGAAGCTTTTTAATTCAGGTACGACATCTCTGATATTCCATTTCTAGAAGTTTATTTTTTTTTATAATAAAGTTTTATTATGTTTAAATTTGAAGTTTTAAGCGAATAAGCTTTTGAAATTGTTCTATAGTAATTTCAATACCATCATTACAAAAGGAACACTAGTCTTGGGGAATTAATACCCAGATTTTTTTGATTTTTTCAACTTACATGACGTTTTCAGATACCTTTTATGAAAAACTAGTTGTTGTTTTTTTTGTTATGCCATTCATTTGAAGGAGCGATGTTATTGTTATGTTAGGAAAGCATTGTGTTTTTTTTTTTTTTTTTTCGCAGGAGGAATAACAAAAGCAATATTCACAACCTTCATTAGAGCTGCCTATAAGTTTCAGAATTAAATAAAATTATCGGAGTTTCATGGCTGATTATTGGTGAATTATATCAGTTCGATTTAAATATACTAATGCATGTTCATTTTAGAAATAAACAGAAATAACACATTTTCTTCATATTTAGATTGATTTTTTACCTTATTGCTACACATCTAGTTCGTTAGAAAAGATAGCATCGAGACCTAAGATGAATTTGTTGTTTCTGTACTACCACTGGGTATTCCTCTACATATCATTGCCATGAAATTATCCACCATTCATTATACTTAATTGTATTTACATTGTACTATTGTAAATTTAAAAAAATAAAAAATGACGCAATTCGGATGCAAACCGAAATTTTTACATCGAAAAAATATATATATATATATTTCGAAAGATGTAATCGAACGCAGAATCCTCCGAAAATATTTGGGCCGGTCTCTATTGATGGAAGGCGAAGACAAAGAAAATAAATGAAGAAATATATGATCTCTTGGGGAGCATAATGTTTTTAATCTCGTTACACGATCCCGACTAAGATGGGCTGGGCATGTGAGCAGGATGAGCGAGGAGGAAATTCCAAAACGTTTAATGACAAAGGCCATCCATGGACGGAGGAGAGTCGGCAAACCGCAACTGCGGTGGATTGACTGTGACAGAAGACGCGGGGAACCTGGGGGTCCGCAACTGGATGGCATCAGCATTCATCAGGAAATACTGGCGATTGAGGATTGAGGACGCCTGGACGCGGCACGTGTTGTTGCGCCGAATTAATAATAGTAATAAATAATGGTTTTATTTCAATATCCAGGTTTAGAAACATTGCTTATTACATTTCAAATAGTATAAATATCGCTTCCGGATTTGAAATTTCAATTAATTATTTTGTTCCGGGATATACATAGTACCTGTATTGTGCATCCCGGCCAATACCAGATATCTCGAACAGATAAAACTCGGATTTCCTGTACAACGCTATATACTTCTAATAATAATTAACAATATACATGACCTAGCTCATAGGGAAAACGGGACCCACCTGTAATCAATGCTTATGAAATATTCTAATAATGTGTCATTAAAGGATGTACCACAACAAAGCTCGAATTTCCATGACAATAGGACTAGCAGAAATAGAATATCATCTGGGTTTAATGAACATTGAGGGAACATGGGGCGCATTGACGTGCAACATATTAGGCAACACATTAGGTGCCATAAGGAAGAATGAGTTAGACATGTTCCAAGCCTCCGAATCTTATAATTTGTAAAGAATGTATGAGGAATTCTGGATAAAAAATTAATAACTCCGAAATTCTAAAAATAGACTTTTTGGCATTTTCGCGGGTTTAATCAACCAATTTTGTCTTTAAACACACTTAGCCGCCTTTTTTCACTTATTTTTAGCCGTTTCTGAACCTGAAGTTTTGGGAAATTGAAAAATGTAAAAAAGTCAATTTAAGTCAGTAAAGTCTGAGTTTTATATTCACATATATATATATATATATATATATATATATATATATATATATATATATATATATATATATATATATATATATGGGAGACAGTTGTCCATTAATCACAGTGTACTTCGGATAACCCATCATTTTTTTCATAGGAGTTGCTATCTATGGGAAAAGTAGATTATAACTTCGTGCCTCGGACAAAGTTTATAAAATATCTTCCACGGAAACGATTCTTGTGGGCCGAAAACATTTAGAAGCTCTGTGAATGATGAACAAGAGGCATCAAACTCAATAGTTAAGGAGTCATCGAAAAGGAAGAAGGGGTGCTTCTTATCTAAGAGTTGTTCAACTAGTATTTCCAAAGATACATTTGTCACAAATAATATTCCGTATAAATATCTGAACCGAGCCGTAAAATCAATATGAATGGTAAACATTGTATAATTTTGGACAATGTTTTTTATAATACTTTGTTTGTTTATTTTGTGTTTCATTCTGATATATGATTTTTGTTAATGATAGTAAATTTAGTTTTAATTTTTTTACATGTTTCTGTGTTGTTTTTTTCATCGTTCACGATTTTATTTATAAATAATTAAATTTTTAACTGTACCTATATATAAGTTATATATTATATTACTCTAGGGTATTTTAAGGTTGTATACATATTTAAAAATTATTTTATTTGCAGTACAAACATAACCTCAGGAAAAATATTCAAAATTTACAATTTGTAAATTCAATTTTAATTCAAATTTGTTTGTTCCATAGTTTACTTTTGTTTGTTTATTTTCCCTCAAATATTTAAACAAAAATATAATTCTTTTATAGTATCTTTCTATACGCCACGCGTCAAGTAGTGTTGACTCTAACCCACTCTAGTAACATATAATAATTTAAATGAGATACATAAAATAAAATAAAAAATCCATTTAAAGCATAAATATTTAGCAAGGAGTCAACAATGAATGTACTTTAACAATGTACCTTTAACATAAAGAAAAACTATGTTCTTACACAAGTTAACATAATATTTGTTTTTTTTTAAATGAGACATGTTGAACATACAAGTTAACAATGATGAGATCTTTGATCCGTGATAAAAGATACGTTCTGACCTTGTATGCAAAGACCACTTTTAATAAAACATATTTTTCTTAGCGACCACCGAATATGACATAAAATAAATAATATTACTTACAATATCTTCATGTTATAATTATTTTAAAAAATGAACGTGACCATATATATATACGATAACCTCAATCTCTCTCTCTCTCTCTCTCTCTCTCTCTCTCTCTCTCTCTCTCTCTCTCTCTCTATATATATATATATATATATATATATATATATATATATATATGTATGTATATATATGAAAATATTTACATTAAAAAGAACGTAACATAAATATAAATGTAAATAAATAAGTATAAAAATGAAAACTTGTTTTGTTTATTTTATTGCGATTTTCTCTAAAACTAAGCAAAAACGAGCAAATCTTTAAAGTACTTTTTGTCTTAGTTTTTCGGCCCCCTATAAGTACCTGAAGTTTTTCCATTAAATTCGGGACACCCTGTAATATATATATATATATATATATATATATATATATATATATATATATATATATATACACACACACACACACACACACACAATTCATTTTCTAAAATAAAATAACACGAAGATACTTTTCTGGTAGCTAGTACTATTATTTGTTAATATTATTTATTTTTTGAGGATTTGAATATTTAGTGGTCTTAGAAGAAAATATGTTTTATTAACAGCGGTCTTTGGAAACAAGGTCACATAATAGCTTATTATATAACTGGGAGCGGAGTGGCTCATTGGTAGAGCTATAATGAAAATCCTGGCTCAAATTCCTCTAGATCTAAGACCCTCCTAGGGCTCACTCTGCCTCTATAAAGTGGGTACCCAAAATAAGGGGGAAATCTGGTGCTTGAGCGTGATCTAGAACAAACCACCTTCCTGCACAACCGTTGTCCATGAAACAGTACAGTCTCTACCAGACTCTTTCACGTCTTGTAGTGGTACAGGTTTTTTATTCTTACATAATTAATGATCTATAGCTGTTAATAAGTTAGTTAACTAAAGCTCAACATAAGCGTTACAATGTATTAAAGGATAGGGATCTGATTCAATTAGAATTCTATCGGACAAGCGTTGACAAGGGCCAGTGATGTATGAGGCTTTATCTCACATCTTGGTTTATGGCTCAACTTTAGCAGAGCCGAGTTGTATTTAGCCCTCCAGCAAGGGGAACTTTACTCGGACGATGTGTTAATAGTTCGGGCTTGTACATATTAACGTTAGCTCTTAAATCAAGCATGGTTCGGTTACTAGATCAATTGTGAAGATCTGGAGTACTTAATTAAATGCTTTAAATATATATATATATATAAGCTCCATCGTGAATGGAGTTTCTTTTAAATGATTTTAGAAAAACAGTTTTGTCGCAATACTGATTTTTACTATTATGTTTATTATATTTGAAGTTAATTTATTCCAAAAACTATAGTTCTTAATTGATTCTTGTATTTTTATTGGTAATATAATAGTAACTTAGCCAATCGCGTTTGGAGTATAAGTTATTTTAGTATACTTTGACGATTTTTATTTGATAAGGTATGACGAGGTTTGATAAGGGGTTTTCGGTCCTAGGTCCAAATCGATTAAATAAAAAAGTCCAATAAAGTAGGTTGCATTCATAATAAAGTTTGTAACATAATTATCACATAAAACGATGACACTAACGACATAACCATAACACCAACTAAGTAATCATAGATAAATAATAAAACTCAAAGAGTATATACAATTTTATTTACAAATAGGAAATATTTTAATAAGATTTAAATATGTTAATAGGATGCTTACCGTTGAGTTGCAAAGAAAAGATAAGGTAAACAGTAAAATTTGGCAATTACTTTGCAACATGAACTGCAAGAGTGAACTCAAATAGGTAGTGACACCTGACGGACGAAATTAGTGACAAATAAAAAACGTTTGTATATATATATATATATATATATATATATATATATATATATATATATATATATATATATGTTTAGTCGCGGACCCGCCAGATGGAACGGACAGATCATTGCCTCTAAAATCGAAAAATGTACTGTACCGCCAAAACCTAGGAGAGGGGGAGCGACGCTATTGAGTCACTTCACTAGCTGTTAAATCACCGAGCGGAGCAGTTATACCACCATCGCATTCGCACCATTCGCAGCTACGACCATCACACACTCTACTTTCAAGCCGCTCTTCATATGAGAACGTCCAGAGGTCTTGAAGTTTGTTACTCGCCAGAAGCTATGCTGAGATGATGATAATTGAGTATACATCACACAAATTGTAAGTCACCTTTCATTACCATAAGGTCTCAAATTGTCAACTAATTTTTCTCCGGATGATTAACGTATTACATGGTACCAACCGGACAGTTCAAGTTAATTCATGATATCATACTCATTGCTCCTTCATGCCGTGATCACTGGCGAAGATAATAATAATTCGCACATCTTCGCGCCTTATTGAACTCTTCAGTATAACGTTCATTTTGTTGTTTATATCTTTGGCCATTATGCTAGCATGGAGCATTTCTGTTATTCTTAATTATCGCTCCCATTCATGTTAATCATTTTTTTCTTCTTTTTTTTTGTCTAAGATTTATTTGTTCATTAGATCGCTAAGTTACATGTTTAGTTTTAAGTTATTTTGTAGACGTTATTATTAATTTGTATCTTTTACATGTATATTAATAGTATTTAAGAAAATCTCGCATGTTATTTCAATTAATAAATCAAACGCTTTGTTAATATCTGAGCTTTCATTCAATTCCCGTGGTACTTCCATTTGCTTCTATCAAAATTTATTCAGTCTAATCACGCCTTAACAATATATATATATATATATATATATATATATATATATATATATATATAATAGATTTTCAAATAAATTGATTAAAAAAATGTTAACAATGTCATATATTAAAGAGAAGGCATTCCTGGCTAGATTATTTAAGGCAGAATTTAGATCTCACAACTGTCCGATTATTTATTAGGTAGCTGGAAACAAAATTCAGTTCATCAAGTTCACAACAGCTAACTTGCGACACGGGAGAGGCGGGGGAAAACAACAAGAGAAACGATTTAGGTATGTATTCTACAGAAATGACTAATATTTTTGATAATATATTTATTGAAATTTATAACTGTATTATATTAATATAACAAGTGGATATAATCAATGGTATATGATGACATGTCATTAAGACTAGTAGAGAAATTACTCACCCGCCGCACACAAATAACAGGCTAGAATAAAGATTAAATAATTCAAAAGAAATAGAATAATATTTAAGTTTGTAAATATATTCATAAATGAAACAAGCGATTAAAATGTTATGCAACTGAAACTTCAAGTACGAATTCGGTTTAAAGCATAAGAAATAAGACAGCTATGTGTCGTATTTAAAAAAACATTGCACGACTAAACTAGTGAAAAATGTGAATAAGTCTTGGAGTTATCGACTTTTGATCTTGAACACCTCAAATGTTAAATTTCAGTGAAGAAAAGCAAAACTAGGTTTATTAAATAATATCAAAAGATGATATATTAGTATTTGTATGTATGATTATAACATAACAATGTAAATAATATACACTATTTTTGCATTTTTGCAGAGTTTTTGCTTATTTATATTTATAATATATTTATATATTCAAAATATAATAATGGTGTTAAAATATGTTGTTATTTTTTTAAATCTACTAGGAGTACTGTATTGTTAAAATATAAATTTATAAAAAAATGTTTAAAATAATTAAGATTAAATTAATAAATCTTTGGAGCTTGTCATAATATATTGAAAACGTCATAATTTAGTGAAAAATAATTTATAAAAAGTTATACTTTTCTTTTAATATTACCTAGATACTGATATTTTCTTTAGAAAATAATGATTTTAGAAACATTAGATTATATATATTTTTAACAACTTTCTGTAAGTAAATTGTAAGTAAATGTAAGGTAGTTATTTGCAAGTCTTTATTTATGCAGAAAAATTCCTAAAAGTTCTGAAAAAAATTCCTTTCATGCTAAGAAAAAAAATCTGATATCCGTTTTTAAATATAGGCTAAAAATAGCAATATTGAGGCCCTATTCTGGAGTAACTGTGCCTGGCACCACCTCCTAATCAGATCAGTAGGGAACGAATTAGCTAGAGACTTCCAAGTGATTTGATCATGAGGCGCCCATTCCCTACCCCAAATCGCATTTGCTTAGCCCCAATAACATCAACTGGAACCCCCCTCCCCCAGCTTAATAAGGTCTTGGCTGATTTGTCTTTATGAATTCAGATTTTTCCTTTTTTTCTTACTTAGATTTCCTCTTACTTTTATAAAAGAAGTTTTGAAAAAAAATATTTTCAAAGGAATAGACATATCCATACACTGAGACTTGGGCGTAGTCAATGCCTAATTTTCCCTAGCTCTTATGAAATAAATTTTTTAAAATAATTTATGGAACTATACAACTGTTTCATTACAATACAAGTGAATATAATGGCTAGTAGGTCACAACTTAATAGGTCACAAGGTAATTTTCTTTTCAGAAACCTTGGAAAACTATCGGAAATTGAAGAAGTAGCTAGATTTGAAACCAGGTTTTGATTGGGAATAAAGTTTGTCAAAGGACTGATATCAGGTTCGGACCATATCAGCAGCAATTGGTATATTGAGATCATTATTTATTCATTGCAAAGTAAGAAGCATAAAGGATTTTGGATTGTTAGGAATGGATACGAATGTGATTCCATGACTTAGTGGAACCCCAAAGCTTCTCTAATAAGTCTTACAAAAGTCAAGTCTTTTGTAATTAATTGGGAGCTTAGTGCATTAGTCAAGTAACTGTGGAAGTAGCCTGAAATGGCGAGAAGTATCATTTCATTTCAGTCTCTGGACTGATTCCAACTAAAACGTTTGTCAGGATGTAAATCTAAGGATCAGATTTATTCTGAAAGAGTCAGAGGGATATTATTGACGGATTCTGGTTTAAAGGAAGTCATTGGTTTCCGATGATATGTGCAGGTGAATTATCGGGATTTATGAGAGTTTATTTTCCCTTTTTGACAACATTCTTCAAGATTTAAATGTTTAATTTATAAAAAGCATCACTATTTTTCTGATCAGATGTCTTATTACTATTAACTGGACTAAATCAAGATCTTCTTCTTCTTCTTTTCCTTCCTCCGTATATCTTTCAATGTGGAGGAGCTTCTACCAAACTGTGCCAGTCCTGCCGGTCCCGTGTCAACATCATCATCTGCTCCACGGTTTTTACCTTGTTCCTCTCCCAACCTGCGAACATACTTGAACGTAGAAGAAATCCCGCTTTATAAAAATGGAGTTTTACTTTTATACTTACCTCTCGTTTGCCCACAATTGTGTTGCAAATCTGATAATAGATCAGGTCAGCTTTTATTATTCTGTTGGATATTTCTTGGTCTATCCTATCCACTTGCAAATAATTGTTCCCAGGTAAGTAAGGTAAGTCATTAGTGCTTTCTAACTCTTATCCATTGCAGTAGAAATGCGCGTCTGTTTCCTCCTCTCTAGAGACTACGAGTACTTTATTCTTGGTAGGGCTTATTTCATTCCTTTTCGCAGAAATTCCTTCTGCCACTCAACTATTGTTTGTTGTAACATTTCTTTAGTATCGGCAAGAAGGATAATGTCATCAGCGAACAGGTAACATTTTGCAAATTTTATGGACTCCATTTATTAGTGTAATGAAGAGCAGTGGGCTTAGGCTAACTCCTTGCTTCACTCCCTGTTCCATACAGAATGGCTCAGATGCTCACCCATTTATACGTACCCACTTGGTATGTCGATTTTATTGCATCAATAAGTTTTTTTGGGCAATTCTTTGCTTGGAGGGCTTCTCATATATATTTCCTAGGAACGGAATCAAAAGCAGATTGTAGGCCTAAGAATGCAAGGTACATGGTCTTACCACTCCTCCATGTATTTATGTCCTTATTATGCCCTTACAATATATTTCTTAGAATGATGATATTATCCTGAGTTTGCCTCCCAGGACAGAAGCCAGCCTGTTCTTCTCCCAACTGGTTCTCCACCGGTTCCCTTACCCTATACTGAAGGATTGATGTGCACATTTTATACACTACTGTATACGGAGAGACAAATTGGCCTATAGTTGCTACAGTCACTTTCCTTCCCTTTCTTGTATATTGGGACTATGACATATATTTCCCAATCCTTCGGTTTCTTTTTGTTGCTTTCTGAAATTTCTGAAATAAAGCCTGTAAGACTTTTATCATCTCCTGTCCTCCATACTTTATCATTTCGGTGAAATGCAATAATATCCTGCAACTTTGTCGGTCTTGATTTTCCTCCCAGATAGCTTCCTCATTGTCCTGACTATATTCTATTGTTGCCTCGTTGGGTTCCATCACATCTGTTCAAGAAAAACATATTCATAATGTCTTTTCCACTTACCTGAAATTTCTTCCGGCTTGTCAAGGATTTTATGATCTTTACTCATTACATTTCTTATAATTCTAATACTTTTGCTTTTCAAGGATTTTATCTTCTTCCAAAATATTTTTTTATTTTCATAATTATCCTTGTCTAGTGATTTGCAACATCCCTCTCAGGGTTGCTTCCTAGCTCCACGGACAGTCTTCTAGTCGGACTATCTTCGCCTCATTCCGTCTGAGCCTGTATTCCTGTAGGTTCTGATCTGTACGCCGTGGCTTCTTCCAGGCTTCTTTCATTTTATTCACAGATATTCTGACTTCCTGGATCCACCAATTAGCACGTTTTATATTTCTGTTAACCTTCTTCAAACCACATACATTTGCAGCAGCTGTTACAACTGTCGACTTAAACTCTCTCCAGAATTCTTCAAGTCCCAATTCCAAGTCATTGGCTCTAAATCTTTCTTCTAGATGTTTGGTATACTCTTCTCACTTATCGATTGCTTCTAGTTCTAGTATATTATTTTTTTTCATAGGACTTGGTCTGCTGTCTGCGCTCTTACAGAATGCAGGTGTCTGCTACCAACACTAATTACTTTTAAATCCGTGAAGTATCGCCTCAGGTCCCGATCATAAAGAATGTAATCAATGACACTGCATCTTTCACCTGGTGTGGATCCAATGAATTCCCAATCATGAGATTATTATCAATGCAAAATTCGATCAATCGTTGGCCATCATTATTCAATGCCCTTTCCCAACCATGCAGACCCATTACACTATGTGTACCTGTGATCCCACCCAGTTGAAGTGGCCGATCAGGATGATGTTCCTCCTTAAGTCGGTATAAAACAGTTCTTCATCCAATCATCAATGCATCTCTGTTGGTGCATAGACAATCAATGCTGATTTTATAATTGATAGTTGTATGTCTGCCATTATTAATCTTGGGGAAATGGGTTTCCTGTCCTCTAGTTGGCTTTACATTTTTCTCTTCACAATTATTCTAAATCAAGTTCTATAAACCTAATTATACACGGACTGAGTATTTAATAGTCGTTCTATTAATTATTCTAGCGGTACTTAAGATACATAAAAAAATATCGTATTTCATAACTTTACTCACTTCTTATTTATAATTGATTTAAATAGTTTTCGCAAAATTTTCATGAAGTTTCATGCAGCTTTCCAATGTTATATGTCCACATTATTACTCATGTTACCAAAAATTAGTTTTTTAACTTGAAAAAAAGAATATGTATTTTTCTCCTCAGATTGATTTTCAGATGCTTTAATTTTTTTTTTATATTTAGCAGTTTAGATTTAATAGTTTCATCCATCTAAAACGATATCGAATTTATAAATAGTTTTAAAAATGATATCTGAAAAAAAATACATAAAAAGACCTCATATTTTATTTGCGAATGACTGATGTAATTACTTTTTTTATTTTCCTAACTGTTTTGATCTCATATTTTCTCCGAGCTAAGTAGTGGAAGTACTAAGGAAAATATCACGTGGACAAATTTCCTTACGAATAATCGGTTTTCTTCCAGATGCTTAAAGAATATTTTTATCACTATCCTTTTTCGCAAAATGCCTTGAATTACAAGTGACGGGAGAGATCTCATTTTACGAAGCTAATTTAGTTCCTGAAGGGATCTTAAAGGCCTTTGATAAACCTCGGAATAGATTTCTCCAATGAAGGTTTCTTAGGTAACGGTTGAGTCAAGGAATTTAAATGCTTTACAGCTTTGAACAGTTACAGCGAATCCTGTTGACAGGCGGAAATGACTAACGTTAAGTTTAAAAATAAAACTCATCTAGTCCAATTTTATCTGATCCTGAAAGATGATATTATCGTGCGAAGAGAATTTAAAATGTATGTATCTCCATCCCCAATGAGTGAGCGGTACAGACGAACTTAGTCCAAAATAAGTCTCTTGTTCTTTGGGAATCCGAATTGTTTTATTCTCGACGTAAATAAGTGCTAAGTCAGAAATTGATTTGAGGTTGTTTCTTTTCTAACCTCTTGACTTATAATAAGGATACATGGAATAATCTATTTTGCTGCAGGTGCATTTTAAGAGAGGAATGTAAATAAGATTTACTTGAGATTAATTAGATATTAGTAGTCGGGGAACTAGTGATGGGGCTCACTAGTTCTTTCTGATTGGAGTTAGTAGTTTACTCAGTCCATGTTGAGTGTTTGTACATGTGTTTGCCAGCGCTGAGGTCGGCCTGTCGGTGTAAGTGCGTTGAATAGTGGGTTCGTGCAGTGTTGGAGGCCGTTACCGTCGGGAGTCCGAGGGTCTCGTGTATTAAGTCTGATTTCGTCCTTTGTGGAGAAGTGTGCCTTACTATCCGCCTCAGAATACTGTTTTGAAATTGTTGAAGCCTTTTTGAAGTTGAAGCGAAATATTATTCAGCATAGGTGCCCCATAAAGGAGTGCCGGACTAATAACTATCTTATAGATGATTAGTTTGGGGCGGAGTGATAAGTTCGGTCTAAGTCAAAAAAGGTGATTAAGTCTGTAAGATTTGGTTCTAACTAACTCGATCTTTTTGGGATAACGGTCAAGTGTCGATCCTATTGGCTGGTTTGTGTTCTGTGCACGCTACTCTTCACGTTTTAGGTTGAGGGCGCTTATTCCTCTGGAAAGAGAAATAATACAGTCCGTCCATTTAAGATTAACTGCAATGTTTAGTCCATCTAATTTTTTAGTTGTAACCTCGCAGACCGCCGCCGCCTTCCGTAGAGCTCACTCTGCATTGAATGAGCTACTGTAGATGGCGATAACATCGGCATACACCGCCACAGTGGCTTTTTTGTATTTGGCACTAACGATTTCCGCCGTATATACTAAGATTAGTACCGGTGGTAGCACAGATCCTTGTGGGGCACTACTCGTAAGTGGAAAGGGGTTGGACATCTCTTCGCCGACTCGTACCTTTATCGAACGTTGTGTTAAAAAGGACCTTATGATAGTATAGAGCTGCACGGGAAACTCGTTGTTCTGCAGTGTCTTACATAGAAGACTATGGGACACTGAATCGAACGCCTCCGTGCAGTCTATGGATATCAAAGCGGTTGCCTCGTTCTTAACTTCCGCTGTAGCTTCGCCAGATGGTGGTCCGGGCACAGTCCGGCCTGGAAGGCGGTCTGTTCCGGTGGGATTGACGCTAGTTCCGAGTATTAAGTTTTGAGATAATTAAGGTTATTTTTCTCAAAAAGAAACAGGATAGCTCTTTTCCATGTCTCAGGAAAGTATCTTAGCCTGAGACAGGAGTTGTAGAGGTTCGTCAGGTGAGCTATGCCTCTTCTTGGTAATTGTTTCAGGAGTATAGTTTGTATCCTGTCGTCGCCTGGGGCTTTATTCTCTCGCGAACTTGATTTGAGGCGAAGTTTATTTTTATATTATAACTACATCTAAAGGCAAAAACTACGAGAATGACACGATCCCGCTTCCCTCAGTATTCGTAAACCTTGGCAAAATTCGACTAACCACTTATTCACCATTGCTGCCAGATATAAGTTAAGACTTACACGAAAGCTTCGGATTGATACAAATATTTATTTAACAATTAATGACATAAATAACTCTATGAAAAAATAATTCAAAATATAAAACTTTTTTAGATTTCATTTATTTATAGCCTCGACCTTTATTGACTATGGAATAAAGGTAAGCAACACACTCCTAATAGATATTGTATTTATTTTAGATCAATTCGTTTTATATTTTTATTTGTTTAAACTGTTCATATCCTTATTGATATATGAAATGTATAATCTATGATTATAAGCTAAATATCTTTGAGATAGGTATAATCTGGTTTGAAGCAGATTCACATCATCGTCGTAATAAGTTAATATCGTCTGAGTAAACAGTTAGGGAGATTATTTCCTTGTTGCCGAAACCAGTTACTAGCAATTTCGAGTCTCATGCAATGTTATATTAAACATGGTATAACTTCGGTAACAATGTGGTTCGTAGAATGGTTAGTATAGCCTCAGCAACAGAAATTAACAATCAACTAGTAAGCTTGAACTCAAATATAGCGATTCCATCATGGATTATGTATTGCGAAATATTGTTATATATTTTAAAGGTCTAAAACTCCATAATTCTACTGGTAAGTAAATTTGTTTACATTTGTAATCTGGCACTTATATATATCATGGATTATTTTTTCTACATTCTAAGGTGTCTGAGGAGATCCATCTCGTAACTTATAGTGACACAAAATATTATTTTAATAAGAATTAGGAAAGCGAAAGGTATTATTACGCTTTCATACATCAGCGCTGTATGCTCCGGAATGCCTCACTATGAATAAGAAAGTCCTGATAGAGAAAATTGGAGATAAAAGAAAGAAAGATCTTGAGGAAAATTTTAGGCCCAGTTAAAGATCAAGGTGAATAAAGGCAGCAACATTACAGTGAGTATTGTTCCAATAAATTTTCTTTTCAACTAAATGTACCAACAATCATGATCTATATTTCTTAGCATATAATAACTTAACTTTTATAACTTTTGACATTTGTTTGTTTATTTTTGACGTCACTTTATGCTGCTATGGCTAATCGGACGATGCTACAGTGAGAGCTCTAAATTTTGCATATGCAGGTTTAATTAGGATAGGGATTTTTAACAACTACCTGACACCGTACAGACTCGGGGCCTCGTTTATTGTCCCTATCAAAGGACGGCGTAACCAAGGAATTTTAACTCCCTTAAAAAAATTTAGGGCTTCCTGAGGGCTACGAAACCGCGAAAACTTTTAACAATTATAAATATTATGTGCTAATCACATCTTTCAATAGGAATTTTAAATTATAAAGTAAATTTTATCTTATACACTGAATACAACATATTTTAAGAAATCTCAGATTGTTTTTATAGAACAAAATGATTATTCATTGCATTATAAATATTTTATTTATAATTTACTTAAAGAAAAGGTTTAATTGGTGCTTATAGAAAAAATACACTTTGAAAACCCATTAAACACCCAAAGCTGTCTAATAGTCCAACAGCTGGTCCAGCGCCATCATTGCATATTCATAGATAAAGTAGTTGAAAGCAAGTTTTTTTGACAAACTTCAGGTTTAAGTTTAGCAAATACTACTTTAGAAATATCATTTTTTCACTAAAATGCTTATTGTTTATCACAAAATGGTGGGATTTAATCACATTACTTGTTATGCGAATTATTAACACTCTGCAACTCTCAGTTATGAAGCTATGAGTAGCCATTGGAATATCGATACCAAAGGTTGGATGTTTGTGTTCCCACAGGCAATAATCCAGTATATAATAAATGTGTTTGTTTATATTAAGTTACTGTATATAAATTGCGAAAAATAATAATTCATATTTTATAATGTGCAAGAGAATAAAATTTATTAAATTTAATAACCGTTCTTATAAAGAATATATAATGAGAGATCATCAAAAAAGTAAAAAACAATAAAAATTAATATAATTCACGACATTTTATACATAATAAATAAATTAGAACAATAACTGTGTTACACAAGAACTTAAATAACTGATTTGAATGTTCAACTATGTGTAACTACTTAATAAAAATAAAACACCGCTACAACCCATGAAGAGTCTAGGGTTCGGTACATAGTAGATTCTGTGCTTCTAAGTCAATGGTTGTGCAGGGTTGTGATATTTCCGAGATACCTTTATCAAGGGTATACTTTATTGAGGCTGAAAGAGCCCAAGGAGGATCTTTAGGTACAACAGGGTCCATCCGTGGTAATAAACAGAATAAATAATTTATTAACCAGCCATATTTGAACCTAGGACCTTAGCCACAGTAACTCAGCGCTCTCCCCACTGGGCTACTCGACTAGTTCCAATATCACCTCAGTCTTTGTGGATTTTTTAAAATTTCAAATTATTGAAGAATCTAAAAAAAATACTTTTTAGGTGTAGTTCAGACACTGCCTCTGGTATGCTTGGAGTCAGATTGCCAGTTGAATTATTTGTACTTCCTCTTTTGTGAAGAAAAACCATATATGGATTCCAATTTTCGCGGTATATGTTCTCTCCATGTGCAGCTAAATTAGATTCAGTATTGAAATTAACCTCTGTGAATAATGTTAATTTACTAAGTGAGTCACGCCCTTATTCCAGCACAAAATTTAATTTTCCCTAATATAGTACTTGATATTTTTAACATGATTTTCAATATTATATATATATATATATATATATATATATATATATATATATATATATATATATATATATATAAATAACTTTATTCCTTGAAAATTGCAAGCTTCTTACAATCTATAAAGTTATTTCCACACGAAAATAGTTATTATTGATAAACATTTCCGTTACTATTAAAAAAATGTTTATCTTCATATCCTCAGATGTTTTAAACAAATATACTGTAGCGTAGGTCTGGATATGAAACCGTGCAGTATTAATGTGGTCCAGAATTCGGATAGATTTCCCAGAGGAAAGGTTTTTAATAAAGGGATTGCTTTCGGTAATACCGGGATTAGAGGCCCTTTGGCAAATTCGTCTCAAAGCTTCTCCAGATCAAATATATATATATATATTATATGGGGTCGGTCAATAAAAAATACCTCGTCAGTTTCTGTTAGTGCGTATGCTGTGAGATATGGGGTGGGGACAGCGCTGCATTTGGAGTTGACCAATGACACCATTTAAACAGTGGTAGTGGAGGCGAAAGCTTTAAGGCTGTCATAATTAAAATCTTGTATATGTTTCTGCTTTAATGATAGCCCGGTAAAAAAATAGCAAAGAAGTCATGCGATATATCCTTCATCTATAGTTTTTTCGTTCTATTCAATAGCAGAAAAGGGTAGAGATAATTATTAATTAGCATTATGGCACTTATTCCGCCGGTTGCCAGTATGGTGGTAGGGCAGTTCCAGCATGTGACGTCACGTTGTCTTACTTACGTCACAATCTAATCCGTGTTGGAGTTTTCCCCTTCAATTCTTCCAAATAAATAAGTAAAGAAAGAATAACTTAGCCAATATGTACTTATTAGAATTTACCATAATATCCTGTTACTTATTTGAGATTATATTAATCCTTTCATATAACTGTAAAATATGTCGGTTGAAATTACTTATGGCTACGTTGGTCATTCTTAAATAACCTTTCATA
The DNA here is from genome assembly GCA_037127475.1 of Arma custos. Lineage (NCBI taxonomy): Eukaryota > Metazoa > Arthropoda > Insecta > Hemiptera > Pentatomidae > Arma > Arma custos. The sequence goes on from CM073763.1 coordinate 60,923,303, forward strand.
TTGTTTTAATGAGGTATATTTTCATCCGATTTTGTTCTGACCTTTTCAATGTTATAGATTACCATAGTATACGGTGTAGATATGACGTATCGTAACTTCACTTGACGGCACTTAATTACTTCAACAAAGCCGGAGCCTACGGAACAAGTACCAACAGTGTTACTCGCCTCATATCTAACGAATAACCAATTAATATTTTATAGGGGTAGATTAATAAAATATCAATTATTGATAATTTTTAGGGACCTATCTAAGTTTCTTAAAGACTCTGCTTTTAGCCTTTCCAATTTTTTGAAAGATCTTTTACTTTGCCTAATTTAGTTAGAAATACGGTATTAAGTAAACTTTTTATAGGAATATTATTATGAAAATGTCATAAAAAAAATTATTTTCGATAAAAAAAAATATTTTGGAGCCCGAACGGGTGTCGGGCAGCACTACCCGTAATTGTTTCGCAATTTTATATTACTGTTTTACTATTTTATTCGTCTAGAGTATTATACAGCATGGTTGACTTTTTGGATTACTTATTTTCGAATAACCATAGCTAAAGCGTTGCCGAGGAACAGGTAGTCATGTAATCATGAATATTTTACATTTCTGTAATGATAATTTTACTCTAATGAATTTAATGAAAACTAAAAAGGAGAGTTTCAAATGGAAAGACTATCATCAGGATTAATTACTATTATTACATTAAAAAAAATGTTATATTTTTGCTTACCACCTTTTCTGTCAACGCTTCAGTGTTGTATCTAAAATTAAGAATATTTTTATTTATCTTGATTTGTTATCTATTGCAGAGAAATAATGGTAAATACAAAGTATTAACAACCATAAAAACATTATCCAATCCAGTAAACCAGTTATTGATTCTTACTAGTAGTGAATAGAATTTAAGAATTATTTAGGAATAAAGCTATTCCAGTGTAACACAAATGATTTATTGTGTTAATACCCTGTGATGTCCTTCAGTCAAAAACTAGTCATTTAAAAATTGGATAAGACATTGAAAAAGATTAAATCAGAAAATAATTACAAAACAAACACAAATTTTTATTGCAACCTTACGGGCATATATTTATAATGATAAGAAAATCCATCGAGGTGTGAGTTCTGGGGTGCTTAAAAACTGTTGTTATATAACTCTTTAAGAATAATTTTAAAAATAAACTGCCTAATGGTGTCCTGAGGCGTCTATTGACCCAACCGAAAACAAAAGAATCGTGCTATATAAAATATTCAGAAGAAAAGCCTTACAGAACTAGGACGTTGGTCATGCACAGCTTTGTATCAGAACCAAAACGCATTTGTCTAATGTTAATTATAACTCATATGAAATTATATTTGAACCTTTGAGAAATATTTTATAGTATGTCCATCTTACTGTACGTGATAAATGTTATAAAAAGAGTAATGATTTCAAATTCATTTAGTGAGAAATAAGTATTTAAAATATTTTCAGATGAACACACACACAAATCCGCGCTCACATTTACACACAAAATTTTTTTATTATTTTTTATTTTATTTTATTTATTAATCCATCTCCACATTAAAAATTAACATAAGTACATATTTTATAATACAGTAAATAAGCTTATATGTAAACAATACATAAAAATAAATTAAGGAAATGGGTATAGGTACCCTTTAAGGTCATAACCTGTGATAGGGTTACCCTCACAATTCTATTAATTAAGATGAAGTCTTGGCCTGAGAGCATATAAAAAAGAAAAGTTACGCTGTAAAGAAGTAAAGTAGACTATAAGAATAAAGAAATGCTGTGAAGTAAATGATCTATATCTTTTCTGAAAAAATATATTCTTTCAGAGTAGTGCAAAAGATTTTAGTGGTTGAAGCATTTTTTATTCTGTTGGGAAGGTTATTAAAATTTCGTGGCGCCATGTAAACAAAAGACGACTTAAAAAAAGTATAACTAGGTGTAGGCACACTATAAAGGTTTCTACGTCTGGTTCCATATACAGCCGGATGGAGATCAATATTACCACTTCTGATAAAAAATACTCTTAAGGTTTTGTACAAAAACAAATAATTAACGGGCAATACCCGCAGTGAAATGAAAAGTGGTCGAGAAGGTTCCCTACTGGCTTTCCTCAATATTGATCTGACAACTTTTTTTTGAAGAATCAGTAACGGCTTAATTATACTGGCATAGGCACCACCCCAACATACAATCCCATATTCTAAAACAGAATGTATTAGAGCATAGTAAAATTTCAACAAAAAGGAGTGGTCACACTTATTGCGAATGAAATAAAGTTTTCGTAGCCCTAATTTTACTTTTTTTGAAATGTAAGAAATATGTGCTCTCCAAGACAGCCTAGAGTCAATGACTATTCCTAAATATCGAAATTCAAATACTCTTTCAAGAGGGATACATTTATTATTGATATAATTAACTCTGCCTGAACAAGCTTGATCATGAAAGATTAACTGAAAATCCGATCTAAAATTATTTCTAAGATCAAAACAAAGAAATTTAGTTTTTTCACTCAATAATAAACGATTATAGGCAAACCAATGACTCAGGAAGACCATATCTTGTTGCATATGCAACTGGACAGTGACCCACTCTTTATGAGAGTAGGAGAGCGCCAAATCATCAGCAAAGGCGGTGAGACTACCTCTTAACGGTGCCGAACAGAGGTCATTTACATACAGCAAAAACAAAATAGGGCCTAGCACTGATCCCTGCGGAACACCACAACGCAAATCATAGAATTCACTGTAACAGTTATCTATTCTAACAGTTTGTTTCCGATCAGCTAAGTAACACATGAACCAATTTAACACAACTCCCCTGATACCCATACATTCCATTTTATCAAAGAGAATTCCATGTTCTATTGTGTCAAACGCCTTAGTTATATCCACAAAAACACATCCAACCCTATTATTTTCATTCAGAGATGTGTATACATTGGACATAAAATAAACCAATGCATGTTCTGTGTTTAGTTTCTGGCGAAAACCAAATTGTTTATTACTTAAAATATTTTTAGATTCTAAAAATGTCAATAATTTTAATTTCATTATCTTTTCTAAAATTTTGGAAAATGTACAAAGAAGTGAAATCGGCCGATAATTTGAAATATCTTTTTTATTGCCTTTTTTAAAGATAGGTACAACAACAGCAGTTTTCAGACAAGTAGGATAAACCCCTGATATAAAGCTAAGATTAATCAAATAATTTAATACTGGGGCGATATGTTCACTGACTAATTTAACCAAGGCTGTACTTACTCCATCAATGCCAGGTGATTTATTCATTTTGAGAGAGTTAATAAAAGATATTACATCATATTCATTTACTGGGTTGACAAAAAAAGAAGTAGGATATATTTTACGTGTACCGGGTTCTTGAATTTGGAGCAGATTTGATGAGTTTAATTTTACATCCCTTATTATTTGAGAAAAATATTCTCCAAAGCTAGAGGCCAAAATATTAGGATCATTTATTAAATTATTAGAAAGAAAGATCTGCAACTTATTATTTTTATTCCTAGAATTTGTTTCCCCAATAAGTTCGCTGGCTAAATCCTATTGTTGCTTACTGTTTCCATTATATTTATAAAAGAGTTCAGAATAATAGCGATCTCGGCTATGTTTAATATCATCTTTTAATTTATTACGAAATTTAATGTAATTTTTACGGAGCCTAAGATTGTTCGGAAATTTCTTTTTGTTTTAAATTTAATTTGTTTATGGAATAAAAGATTCTTTCATTGAACTTGCTTCAATAAACCATCATTTACCCAGGGTTTTAATTTATTTGTTTTACCACTGTTACAATTAGGGATCAATTCCTTAGACGTTTCAATGGCTTTTGTAAATAGCTTAGTGAAAATATCAAAACCTCTATCCGTATCATTAGTAGTATAAACTTCATTCCAACTTATAGCCTTTATTGCTCTAGTAAACTTATCATAATTAATTTTTCTATAGCAATAGACCTCATCATGATCATCATTTGATATGAATTTACTGCCCACAATTGAAAGCCGAACCATTGAGTGATCTATTATATTTAAATGTAGTATTTCACTATTTATTTCATATTTGTAAGAATTAAATATTCTAACGAAAACATGATCAAGACATGTGGCAGAATTATTACATATTCTTGTAGCTTCCTCTATTTTGCTTTTTAATCCAAAAGATTCCAAAAGAGTAATATATAAAACAGAATCATTATTACTAACTAAAATATCAATATTAATATCTCCCATTATAATTAAATTTCCTTTAACTAATGACAGTATATCAGCAAACTCATTTGTAAACAAAGAAACAGAAAAATTGATATTACGATAAACAGACAGCAGAGTAAAGGTCAGTTGAGATGTATTTACATTAAGTTGTACACATTGAGCACTGCTCATATCAATTATTCCCTCTTCCACTTTTATATCCTCTTTAGTATAAACAACAACACCCCCCGCCCTACTGTTGCAATCGCATTGAAAAAAAATATTGTAACCATCTATTTTATAGAAAATCTGTTCATCAACATCAATCCATATCTCAGACAAAACAATAACAGAAGGCAATTCCGGTAAATTATTTAACTCAATAAGAAAAGTATCAAAGTTCGCTCTTAAACTTCTAATATTTTGATGTAATAAAATAAGTTCAAACTTCTTAACTATAAAACCATTTACCATTTATAACTTAAAAATAAAAAAATAAAAAAACCCATTTTGATCTAAAAAACAAAAAATAGACAAAAGCCGTACTAAAACAAAATACAACAAAAGAAAAGAATGCCATACTTAATAATTATAATTTGTTGATATCTTCCATCGTTGTCAACACAAGTACCGGATCACCCTCAGCTTTTCTCATGAGAATTCTACCATCTCTCAACCATAAATGAGGAGCAAGCGGTGCACCATTTATCTGAACAGAACTTGATAAGATCCTTTGCTCTAAATCATCACACCTTGCATTGACTAGATTTACCTGTTTTCGCAAAGCCACATTCTCCCTTTGTAAATCTTCAATTTTATCAGTACATACATCAATTTTCTTAGATTGTTCTCCTATTATTTTAATACTATCATCAAGCCTCTCGAATATCTTATCAATAGAATCTCCAAGATTTTTTTCAACAGAAACAATTTGTTTCTTAATATCTTCTAACAATTCATTTAAGTTCGTACCTGATGATCCTGATCCTAGGCTTTTGCTGTGCTTACTACTGCAGCTGACACATCTCCATACTTGTCCTGCGGCCTTTATTGCTTCAATGTCTTCTTTCTTCAAAGGTTTATCTAGGCATGTACCATGGAAATTAAAGTTACAGTCCTTACAAGCGATATAAGGAGTATTCCGAACAGCCCTACAACAAATGTTGCACTGACTCATTTTGACACAAAAATCAGTAAATATTATTATAATAAGTGTAATAGTTTGAGAAAACACATATAATAGCACTAAACAAAATTCAATTTAAAAATTGAATAATAAAAAATTAACATTAAAGTACAGTATAGAATTCAGACCAAGACTTGCTGTGAGAGTGGGAGAATACATCCGCACTGTTCACAGTACAAACATCAACTGATGTCAAAACACATTAATTAATTAAGAAAAACGAAACAATTACGTTTAATACAAAACAGAGTAAATTTGTAAACAAAGAATAGTATTTACGAACGTAAAACAGAATAATTAACACTTTGAAGTACAAATGATGAAATATGTTTGTTGAAATCATTCATGAATATCATTCCTTGATGAAATGATAACCGAAGTGACTTAACCTCGAAGAGAAAACCTACGAAAATGATACCTAATTTTATTTTTATTTGTACAATACCTTGACGGTATAATAGTAAAATGTGTAATCATAATCCACATTTCATTATATCTGTTTTATTAATTCGATGATAAAATTAAGTAGTATCAAGTCCGCAACAGCCTCTGACTTGAAGGGTAAGTTAGAAAGAAGTTTCTGGAATATTCACACTCTGCAATATTCAGAAACATGAAATGGTATAGAAGAGATATAGTAGGATTGAATAAATGATCATATTTCAGTATTGTATTATTCTACTATTGCAACAGTACTACCATACATACCATCTCACCCACTTATTCCACAACAAAGATCTGCACCGCAACTCTCCTATCATATTTCCCCAAGGTACTTACTGGTACCAGCACTTAGCAAAGGTTTTATTTAATATAATAATTAAAACGCAATAAGGCCAAATTACTAATAAATACTAATTATAGCTGTACACCTGTATCCTCAACTTAATACATAACCTATAGAACAGATTGGATATTATATCTATAAATCAATATACCTCACACTGGTCAGCTTCCGTGGTTGATATGTACACCCCATTGTCTGAAATTAATGGTTGGGGGGTGATAGAATTACTAAGGGCGGCTCTAGCCAATACAAGATTTGAATGACGATTGCGCATACCATACCAAACATAACACATTTTAGGCACATGACTCAGTAAATAAAAAAACTTAATACTTACTACATTGTTGATTTTTTCAATTTCAGAGATTTTTGTGATCTCCAACAAAAGTTCGAGGTGAAATAAAAATTAAAACCTGCACATACATGTGCTCATTCCACAACATGCTCATATAATAATAATAATAATAATAAATTCTTTATTTATTCTGGGACGTCCCTTTAAAATAACGTAACCGTACATTATTGTGGGCTTTAGAGTCTTAGAGTACAAAGATAAAAAAAAAAAAAAAGTAGAAAAGTCAATCTATAAAGCTGATAATAATAAATAAAAAATGGCTTCTTATGATTATGAAAAAATGAAGATTTCACATTAAAAATAAAAATGAATAAAATCAAATGTATATGTAAAATTTAATCAGTAATTAATTAATTCGCCACATCTGAACAGAACAAACAAACATCGATTGACTAAGCGAATAATTGACTATTTTTGGATAAACAAGGCCGCAAGAGAAAGCCGTAAAGAAAGATTTTGAAATTTTGAAAATAGAGTGAATTTGAAAGCTGAGTGATAAATTTGGAAAGGTTTCAAATTGAAGAAAAACGAAGATGGATGGATGATCAAACGAAAAGGGCAAGTGAACGAATTAAGGAATAACGGAGACAGAAAAAACTCCAGCAGAAGAAAGGGAAATAAAGTTGTAACATGATCCGAAGTTGTCGATACGAAATAAAATTTAAAAAATTAATAAAAGGAAACATATTTAAGAAAGTGTTATAGTGTTAGAAAGTGTTGATAAATGTTTGCCAACGTTTCGCCATCCATGCTGCTGACTTCTTTAGGGGTGAAACGAGAAAGAGAAATTCATTCTGATTTCAGCCCTGTAGGAGTCAGCAGCATGGGTGGCGAAACGTTGGCGAAAAATTTATCAACACTGTCTAAACCAGAAGAAATCAATAATATCTCAATAATGATATCAATAATAGTGGCCGTGGAAACCTAAAAGATTATATTTAACAATATAATAACTTGCAGAAAAATAGAAAATGGATTAAATGTAGAAGAAGGAAATGAATTAAAAATAAAATAAAAAACTACCATCTAATATAAATAATAAAATATTATGAATAAAATTAAAAACAGAAGTGAAGAATCCCAATTAATTAATGTTACGATTAAAATTAATTTTATGGATTAAGGATCATCAGATCTTATTTCAAATTATTATTCCACTAACATCAAATACACTTCATCTCTGAAACCACTAGCCTCTTTGATTCATATCTGACCCCACTTTGTGGTTTTTTTTGCTTATTGCTTTAAAAAACAAACAAAAAACCTACACAAAGAAAGAGCTGGCCAGACACAAACCGAACAATGTTGGTTTGTCGCTTGCGTTTTCCTCACATATTTTCCTTTCGCCACAATGAACCTTGTTCGGTTGCTTTGATGTTTTATCGGATTATCAATTCCTCATTAATAAAACAGTACGACGATCCCATAGGAAAATCTACATCAATAAACAAAACATTTAAGCGATGCATTTATATATCACTAAAATATCCTTGCGAAAACTCTACCATTAGAAATTTCTTCTTTTTATCCCAAGCACATCCCAAATGTTACTGATTCTAGGAGAATGTATTTATTCATTCAGACAGTTTAGTGATGCAAGGAAAGTTAACTCGAGCTTATTAACGTAATTTGTAACGCTTTCTCGATACTGAAGGGTCTACCCTGGTGCGTCTTAGTATATACTATTTCTTGATTTATAATGGACGTTGCTGTTACGTCGTGTGATATCAATAGTTCCTTATTTCCAAGGAACCGTCTTCGGAAGGAGTCGTGAATTCCTTTCAACATTAATTGACTTATTGCTCATAATGGTGTACATCAAATCTACTCTGGTGCTTAAGTTGATAACTGTGGCCTACAAAAACAAAAAAAAAAAATTCAATCCATTATTTGAATAGGTTTTCGGTATCTTTATTCCGACTACTTAAATTGTACCAAAAATTCGACAATGGCAGCGGAACAGACCCCAAGTTCCTACCAATGAATTAAAAGAGTTATACGCCTTCGCTTGGTTATTCAAATGCTGATGAACCTCTCTCCATTGCAAATCATGAATATTCTTGGATTCAGAATATGGTAGATAGTAAATTTCAGTATTACTTATAAGCCAATGGTCGTGGAGGGAGGTAATATGGCCGAGTAATAGGCGGCATGCTCTTTTACCCAAATCAGAGAACCCATTTATAGAGACTGGGTGAGCCCAGGAGGGTCTGTGGATCTCAAATAGACATACACGAATGTTAATTAATTGAATAAATAAGTGATCTGCCACAATCAATTGTAATCCGTAATTTTCAACACTCTAACCACAGAAATCCCTATCTTCTGTTCCAATGCTCCAATAGACATTCTTAACACTATGTTCTGAATCGAATACAGATTTTCAAGTGGTTTTCGGACACATAATTTATGGTATTGAACTTACTAGAGTCCTAAATGTGGCTTACTCCTGTTTTCTCCACAGCTTTGGTGGAAAAGGAGTAGGAATAGGAGTCCTAGAGTTGTTCCCTAACTGCACTAAACGAAATATTAAAGGCGACAGAGTGTCCTTTCTGTCGTAAACTGTGCATTCTGTCTCTTGTGAGAGTTGAACGTTTTAAAAATAAAAACCTCAAAAAAAAAAAAAAAGCTGTTGATCGACCCTATAAGCAGTCCTTGCTGAGACTTTCAACCTCTCTGGAGTGGCTACTCTTAAAAATGTATTTTATAAGAATCTATATTTCGGCGATTAGCCCCGATCTCCTGCACAATCGTGTCTTAGAAACAGTACTGTCTCCTTCATGTACTGAACACAAAACCTTTCATGGTTTATAGTGCTACAGGTTTTACTTGTTTTTTATATCTTACCTCTAACTCCGGTTAATAAGTAGTTAATTCGAATTTCGTTCAAAATGAGCTTGATTCAGAGGAGCGGTATCGTATTATTCTCGTAGTATATATGTGACTAAGTCAAGCATTGGCTTGAAATACAGTTACTGCTTATAGTATAACTCCAATCCAAGCTAAAAACTAAGAGAACAACACAATTCCGCTTCATTGTACTCAATACAGTTAGCCCTCTCTGGACAAAATTAGGCTTAACCACTTATTCTTCGGGGCTGCATACATAGGTTCTGGCTAGCTGAGTGTGTAGAGGACCGAGATACTGAGCTATTGATCTCGTGTTCACCAAACCGGTTAAGGCAGATAAATTATTTAATCTGTAATCTGTATAGCCGTTGGTAAACATTGTAAGCAACCTTCTGAGGTTCATCCAGACACTCGTAAGCACTCTTCAGATAGCTATTTCTATGTACCACGTTTTAGCTAAATTACCCCTACATAATCGTTGCTGAGAAACAGTACATTCTTGATCAAGCACTGAATCCAAAACCTCATAGTGATACCGGTTTTACTCGTTTTATTTTTATCATTTTTTTTTTATTTATGAATTTTGCCATCTATGGTCCGTATACAACTTAAGACTTATGGTGTTTCTTTGTCTTCATTTCTTCCCAGTGCATCTTCATTTTCTCTCCAACCGCTCGTCTCTGATCATCTGTCCACACTCTCTTTGGTCGTGCCTTTGGCATGTCTTCTTCGTAAGTTGCATTTTCTATCTGGTCTCATATTATTTCTTCTGTAACACCTATTTGTTGACACCTTCCTTCACTGCTTCTATTCATCCTACAGTTTTCTTCAGTTTTTAACGTAATTAAAAATCTTCTTTATAACCTGTGTTTCTTCTATTCTTTTTAGTTGTTTTGTAAATAAATACATTTTAATTTATTTTTATGAGTTTTGTAACTATATATAACTAGCTTACTGAATAATGTAGTAACTATTACCTTATAGACAGTAATTAAGACTGACTATAGCATTTAGTTACGAGTAATGATCACTCGCTCACAAAAATTAATAAAAATAAATAAAGCGTAGATTTTAGAACATTGTACTAAGACCATATTATACTTCTTACCGTCCAATTGGAAAAAAGACCCTTACGAAGAAACTGAGTGGCCAAAGGCAGTTAGATGATCACTCCAATATCTGGTGAGCAGCTGCTATCCCAGAAGATGACAGTCATTGGCCGGAGTACAATTGGAATTGCCTTGATAAGCAAGCACAATATCCTCGGCGCTACGGACCCGAAGCCATGAATATTTATGTCGAAACTTGCAAAGGGTTCAATTCGCAGCGTATCACGGTCCGGGTTAGTTGATGTTAATTAAACGGTCTTCTACAGCGATATTCCATTATTACTGCCATTCCAGTCCTACCGGCTTACCTTTATTCAAATTTTACACCTTTACATCCGTTAGAGTCTAGGGCTGTAATCGACATCTAACGGGGAAAAATGATTATTCAAACTAATTTTTTTTCAATGTTTATATAATTTATATTGATGATTTTATGTATACCTATAAATTTAAGATTTAATTTTATGAACTCTTTTTTATTTTATTTTTAAGTCTGTACCCATCATTTTAAGACTTTTCAAGTGTATCAAAAAAATAAAATTTAAAAAAGTTTTATTACGCGTGAGGTTCATAAATTAAAATAAAATCTTAAATTTATAGGTATAAATAAAATAATAAATACAAATTACATTCAAAATGTTTTTAAAAAATATGCTAAAAATACAATAGAGTTGCTTAAGTTTTATTCCTGACTAACTCGTGAATTATTTTTAAAGCTTCTTTTCTTTTAAAGTGGTCTAAAATAACATTTTATTGCATTTATGCTTTTGCAGGGATACTAAGAAAGTATATAGATTTATTAGATATTGGTTATGAGTTTATAATTTTTTTTTCCTGAATGCTCTTTGTACCATTAAGATCTGTGTCCATCCTCTTTGTTTTATTTTGCGGAAATGTACTGCTTAAGGGATAGTTTGGAAGGGTTCAACCACCTTCACAATATTCTGAACGCGGGTCCCAAGGGGTCCAGTCCGTTATGGGGCCAATTAATCAATGTCCCTACAAACTCACTTTTGGGTTCAAGGACAGTGACTATTTAGTCAAAATCCATGTCAGAAGATATGTGCGAACCAATACTCTCTCAGTAGACCTTTCGTAACCTACTAGAGGCTATGTCATTACCTGGAAAACCACAATTAAATTATTGATGGAGGTACGCGGTAGAGTGATCGTTCTCCCTCTGGGTCGTTGTGGATTGTCTCCGGCAAGCTGACATATCCGAGGGGTGGTGGGATGTTTGAGGAATTATCAGGCCGATATTCGATAACCATAACCTTTTTATTTTATCCAAACAATAGTATATATATTATTGATATTGACATAATCTTTTATAAAATCAATCAATCCATCATCATCATCATCCAAGACGTAGTCTTTTCTCTTCAAAATAAAAATGAAATATATATATATATATATATATATATATATATATATATATATATATATATATATATATATATATATATATATAAGTATGTGTATGTATAAATCATATTTAGAATATTCATATTATGATACTTCACAACCATCGCCATCGTAGTCATCAAAACTTATTTTTTACTGTCCAAATTAAATTATTACCCTGACTCACTTAATTTACTCGCACAAAGGCAGGTGGACTTAATTGGTTAATTAACATTGTACGTCAACTTTAGAGCCTTCGAGATTATCTAATAAGTAATGGTCTCTTTTGATATTTATTGCGTAAGAAGTAATGAAGAACTATTTATTGGAATAACTCTTTTAAATCTTCTTCTTTTTGTTTCGATTGTACGACTAATGGGGTGACCTGTGGTTTGGTGGTTAGCATAATAACATAATATGCCTGAGATTGGGTTCAAAGTACGGCAAGTGGAACTAGGATTTTTAAAAGGAAGTTAAAGGTTCATTAGTTGCATTTGAGCCTGGGGAGGTGGTGGGATGTTTCATGGGTGCATTATTCATTTTTTATTTTGTTGTTATTCTCTTTCTACCCTGAGGATGCCTAAAAAGGCGAAATATTGGACAGAATATTTCATTTTCTGTTTTAGTTTGGAGACATAAGGTCTTTTCGTTGGAATTTTTCCACGGTCTTAAAATTTATGTGAGGTCTGTTTTTACTTTTCAATATTAATATATTTTGTGAAATAGCCATAAGTCCACAGTTTTCTTGATAATGTTCTTTTATTTCATTACATTTTTACTTTTATTTTTTCATATGCTCTTTTGTCTTATGTTTTTCTGTTTTTTATTATTATTTATTTTTTCTTGCTTTATGAAGTTTGGTGAGTGTATCTTTATTTTTCAAATTCTGGAGTATTTATCAGCTGTTTTTATCTAACCTTATCCAGCCGGGTGTCGAGTAACCTTCCTTATAATTCATTAGTTGTATTTGAGCCTTGGAGGGGGTGGGATGTTTCTTGGGGGTCTTATTCATCTTTTGTTTTGTTGTTATTCTCTGAGGATGCTTGAATAGGCGAAATATCGGACAGATAATTTCATTTTCTGTTTTAATTTGGAGACTTAAGGGCTTTTCGTTGGAATTTTTCCACGGCCTTAACAGGAAGTAAAAAATGCTTGGATTCCTGTGGGAGGATTTTAAAATGAAGGTTTCCTGCTGTCAGAATTTAGGAATCTTACTGTAGCATCCACGGATTAGCGGAATTTATGTTAAATGGATAAATATCCACGACTTATAGTTCATTGAAAACGTATTTTTTCAATAAAGGTCGCGTTGCGATATATTAAATGGTATTGGAATATTGATTTTATGGTTGAAATCACTTCTTCCTAAATATTCCAAAAATTATATTATTAAAATACTAATATAACGCTTGAATAGTAAATAAATGTGCATACCGCTTTGATGCATTCATTTAAAACTGAAGGAGCTCAGTGGTAAAGCGCTGATTTGCAGTGTATTCAAAATCAAATTATCCGTATTCAAATCGCCGGCCGCGGCAAATAGTTTCTTTAATCTGTTTATAGCAGGGTATGGATCCTGTGGGATCTGAAGACCCTTCAGCCTCTATAATGTAGGTACCCTAAATTGGGGGACAAGGGAAATATGTTAATTATTAGTAAAACTTCATTTAAAAAACTTCTCTCTTTGTAAAGTAAAGTATTTGTAAAAAAAAATGGCGGTTGAGCGTAATCAAGGACAAATCACTTCTCTGCACAACCGTTGTCCTTGTAACAGCATAGTCTCTACCTCCTACTGAACTCAAGATCCTTCATGGGCTGTGGTAGGAACAGTTATTTTTTTAACCTATAAGTGACCCCTTCTCTGTACTATCCTATCTAAAAAGAGTAGGACGGTTTAAATAAAAGTAAATATTTATGAAAGTCAATTAAAAAACTTCATTAACTTAATTAAATATAATATTATGTAAATAGATCCACAACTAAATTATACCCGTGGGTACAGTAAAGCTTTCAATACTCGTCTTCGGAGCCTTAATGGCTAGAGTAAGCTCCATTGATCCTAATGACCTCTAAATGAGGGGAGGATAATGAGCCAGGTCTTCCGTTTCTATCCTTTTATATTAATAGTTGCTAAAATTAATAGTTAGTTACCTAATATTTAATTAATTAAGTAATCGGAGTAGGTGAAGAACATTTTGATAGTTACGTACGTAGTTACGATTAAGAAGTTTCAGTTCCCAGAATCTGAAGTGACAGATGTTAACTTCCATAATATCTCTTTAAAACCTACACATTTTTATAATGATAACTACAAAAATAAAACCCTAAATCCAATTACAGACATAATTAATATAGAATTTATACTTTATCATTTTTATTTAATCACTTAGATTTTTTTCTTAATTTTCTCATTTTCTATCCTAGCTTTTTCTATCCATTTATTTATCTTGTTTTAAGGTACATTTTATTTATTGTTAGAAAAGCTAGGAAAGCCTTCATTTAGTAAGTTTAATAATATAGAGTTATCTTAACTAATGATCGTGTGTGGAATTAAAAAAAAATAGGACTTCGATTTCATTGATCACAAAATCCTTTAGTTTTTAAGCTAGATTCTTCCTGTCTTTTGAAAATAATTATTTTTAGTAAATTGAAAAATCAATTCAAAAATGCTTTGTTCTTAATAGCACATGACTTAAATGCAAGTGCATATGAAGTTACTGAAATAATGATTATTCAAGCAGCTATCTACAGCAGCTGTCTCCGGAGGATAATTATGAACAAATAGTACTTAAGGTAAAATAAAGACAAATACAAATGCGACTATTGTATATCTCGTTAAATATCGAATATCGTTAAAAACATTATTCCATTGGACGGTGGACTTGTGTGTTTATTCCATTGGACTTGTGTACTAGTTTTAAATAAAAATGTTATACTGTTTTTATAGAATGGTATTAGCGGAGCGACTCAGTGGTAGAGCATTGAGCTTTCATTCCGGAAATCCTGATTCAAATCCCGCTGCGGGCCATGACTTTTATTTAGTCTGTTTGCAGCGGGAGATAGATCATATAGGATCTAGGACCCTCCTGGGGCCACCCAGCCTGTAGAAAATATTATAAAAATAGGGAACCCAAATTAAGGGGAAAAAATCTGGCGGTTGAGCGTGACCTAGGACAAGTCACCTCCTTGGAGAACCGTTGTCCATGAAACAGTACAGTCTCTACCATGTACTGGACCCTAGACCTTTCATGGTTTGTAGTGGTACAGGTTTTTTATTCTTGGGTAAACGAATGTTTAACCCCCACATTATGGCTTATTTCATTTTATAATATTCATTAACGATCAGACTTTTAATTAAATTAAACTTTAATAAACAATTAAAAACAGTTACTGTTTAAACAGTTATAGTCACTGGCGTACCTACGAAAAAAATGTTAAAATATTCGGTAATGTTGCTTAATTTATGCATTTAGCAGTTCTATATGTTTCTAAAATAATCAATATTTCCGTTAGTTTCTTCCGTGCCTGGATAGAAGCACTTTAATATTGAATATTGATTTTCGACTAAATATTAATTCCGATAAGGATCAGAATCTACAAATTAAAAAAATAAATATATATTAGATATTCACAAATTACCTTCCCGCAAAGCTCCTGGACACGACCTCATCACAATTCATATCTTAAAACACCTACCTAGAAAAGCCATTCTATTCCTTACCTATATATATATATATATATATAATGCTGTACTCCGCTCCACATATTTTCCTGAACTCTGGAAATTTTCCATTGTAAAAATGATACCCAAACCTAAAAAAAAACCAGAATACCTATCCTCGTACCGTCCTATCTCTCTTTTACCTTGCATGGGTAAAATTCTAGAAAAACTCATCCTTAAACGATTGTACCCTATCCTTGATGCATATCACATAATACCAGATCACCAGTTTGGATTCCGAGCATCA
This sequence comes from Arma custos, assembly GCA_037127475.1. Lineage (NCBI taxonomy): Eukaryota > Metazoa > Arthropoda > Insecta > Hemiptera > Pentatomidae > Arma > Arma custos. The sequence goes on from CM073763.1 coordinate 60,939,176, forward strand.
CACTCCACCATTCACCAATGTCATCGTGTGGTGGATGTGGTCTCCTCTGCATTAGAACGTGGATCATGTTGTTCGGGCGTCTTTCTTGACGTGGAACAGGCTTTTGACCGAGTCTGGCATACGGGCTTGCTCTACAAACTCCGGAAATTCATACCCCCTACATACTTTCTCATCCTTCAATGCTATCTCACAAATAGAACTTTCCAAGTAAAGCATAATAATTTCTATTCATCCCTCTTTTCCCAATCTGCTGGTGTTCCTCAAGGTAGTAACCCAATCCTTTATACAGTTTATACAGCTGACATCCCAACTCATCCTAATACTATCCTTACCACATATGCTAATGATACATGTGTATCATCAGTCAACACCAATCCAGTTATATGATCTTGAAGAATGGTGCCAAAACTGGAGAATTAAAATAAATTCTCAAAAATCACATCAAATCACTTTTACCTTACGTCGTAAACCAATGACTTCCTGCCCTTCAGTATCCTTTAATAATATCCCACTGGTGCCTGTAGAACAGATCCGATACTTAGGGTTGCACCTCGACAAACGATTAACCTGGAATCATCATACAAGACTGAAAAGACAAGAAACCGCTCGATGTTTCAGGCTACTTCAATACTTACTTGACAAACGCTTCGAAGCTCCCAATTAACTACAAAAGACTCATCTACATGACCATCATACGACCTATTTGGACTTACGGAGTAGAGCTTTGGGGCTCCACTAAGTCATCGAATTCCTCTCGTATCCAATCCCTACAATCCAAAATCCTAAATCCTCAATGCTCCTTATTTTGTTAAGAATAAAGTCATCCATAACGACCTTAATGTCCCTTTTGTTGCTGATTTGGTCCGAACCTGGTATCTATCCTTTCATAGCAAACTTCATTCCCACTCAAACCCTCTAGTTTCAAACCTAGCTTCCTCTTCAATTCCCGATAATCCTCCGAGGCGTCTGAAAAGAAGATGGCCACGTGACCTTCTTATTTGAACTTTAAACCAGTGGGTAGTTTCTCTAACTGTCATTCTCATGTCATTATGTAACACGCATTCTATTTACTTGTTGTATAATTGTAATACAGTTGTAAATATCAATAAATAAATTTAAAAAAAAAATATATTAGGTATTACTGTAAGGATATAAAGGAAGCAAACCAGGTGATAGGTATAGTGATATAAAACGAACCCCTAAAGGAGACAGAAGGGAGTAGTGTAATTTACCACTAAGCTGGTTGATCCGCTGATACATAGGAGCCGAGGCTGAGCCGGTCAAGATCAGAACTTCCATTAACATCTTCCTCCCAACGTCGTTACTCTTCTTTTTTACTGAGTTTTCCTCTCGTGAAATCCAACGCTAAGAACATTCTGTCTACAGTAAGGGGAAAAAACTTACCCTGTTACTGACTTCTAAACCATAATATTTTTCCATAAAATAAAACATAACAAATGCAAAAATTATATCGATCCTTTACAGACGCAGGCCTATGTACCTAAACATTGAATTTAATTAAATTGGTTAAATTTTTTTATCAAATGCATGTTTTTTGGTCTGCAAAGACCGAATGGATATGCAATCAATTTATGTAGTAAACAACCCAGTTTCTCTGTTAGCTTAAGTTGGGAAGTTAGCCCTACCATAGGAAATACCACACAATAGCATCCCATTTTCGAATAACAAATGAAAATCATTTCCGTTTTCTATTCTTGTTCTGAAAGATGAAAAATTTCTTTTAACAAGTATTCATAAAAAACCCAAATCTAGATATATAAACGGTTTAATAGCACAGTAGGATTGCTGTGAATAAATGCAATTGTATCAAAGTGTCTAGGAGCCACATTAATTAATCGGTTGAATAAGTTGCTCCTGATCTTCTTATTGTGTAGTTCTTTTTAGATACATTTAATAATACTGGTTGATAATGTGTTAATAATTAAAACTTGAATTAGCAAGTATTTCTGTTCATACAGGATACATTAAGGGTTTTGAAAATGCATATGAAGTATAAGGGCTTATACTTGGCTGATCTGGAGTTTGGAAAAAAAATCCATCAACAACCCATCAATAGTCTTGGTTTCAGTACGAGTTAAAGACTATTCTAGGATTCAGTCGGTGCAGTGAGGTGATTCTTTAAAGATCAGGCTCAAATGCCAGGTTTTCCCCAGTTAAAGGTATCCACATTACAGAAGATGGGTGAGCTCTATGAAGGTTTGTAGATCCTGTAGGGTCCATTAGTACAGTGAGATGGGTGTAAATAAATACAATAATGTTCAAAGCAATTTATGAGCCACAAAGACACAGTTATTAAATAGGATTGATAAGTCTTTCTGTTCTTAGCGGTTAAATTCTAAATATATATATATATATATATATATATATATATATATATATATATATATATATATATATATATATGTACTGAATCTAACTAGGCATCTAATCTGAATCGAAAGTTATCCAAAATTCGGTACATGTAAATTAGGATTCTAAGGTAATTTGTCATAGAGAAAAGTTTGATAGCATCAAATTTTGCGTCTATATTGAGTTCAATGTTTAAATTCTTTTAATTCAGATTCTCGAAATATCATTTATCTGTGTAAAATTTTGTCATTTATCATCGGACATTCTTTAGTCTTTTTCTCCATCTTTCCCCATCTAAAACCTCATTATCGGAATAAAGCGGGTTCGATTCCCAACAAGGCCAGCTTTTATTTATTTTGCCGTGGTTCTCTGAAACGAACCTAGACGCTTCAATTCTGGCTAGTTCGCTACAAATGACCTAAGGGTCTGGGGTTGGCAAAAATGACCACAACCCTAGTAAAGAAGGTTCCCCAACAACTACCAGTAGCAGAACCACCTATAACAACCCAATTTGTTATGAGTGCTCGGAGGTAGGAGGGCCAAAATTGAAGGGAATAGTCGGACTGGCCCAAGGGCCGAGGGTTGAAAACATTCCCTAAAAGGTAAACAATGTAAGCTCCCGTTCGGGGCGGCTCCACCTCCATACACTTTTATAACCGCGATCCACTCAACGGCCCTTCACTCCTCAACTACCATCCATTTTACCTTGACCAGTTTGCACTACTGGGTAGTTAAATATTGTGTAGTTAACACTCTACTCGGACCTTGTGGCGCTTCTAACAATATAGCTGATAAAAATGGTAACTGCTATCTTGATTATTTCTATTTTCATAAGATTTAATGATAAAATTTCCAGAAAATTGAATGCAGTTATTGACATTTAAAAAACCTGTTCCTCTACAAACCGCCAACGGGTCTGGGGTATAGTTCATGGTAGAGAGTGTATTGTTAAGTGGACAACGGTTGTGGAGAGAGGTGATAGAGGCTTGGTGAACCCAAGCAGGGCCCTAAATCCCATCTCCGGACGCTCAGAGATTAAATAAATGTCTTGTTAGCAGCGGGATTGGAACCCAGGACCTTCGTCATGTTAGCGCACTACCAGTGATCTACTCCCTTATTTAAATGACATTTAATAATCAATTCCAGAAGAAATCTTATAGTACTTATGTATAATAAGATATTTTCCTATTTATATCACAGCAAAAAGGGTATGCTAGACGTAAATTTAAAACTTATTGGTTATGCTGAGTTTTTCATTTTTCTCTGCTTACATATGTAGGTGTTTGTCCATTTCGAAGTATTTTTTTTTAATTATAATTTTGAAGGTAGTTAAACTATTTTTCATAATTATTTGTCATTTACTTTATTCTATTTCTAGTGCTTTAAGTTCTGGTCAAGTCCTGGTAAGTGCTCAACTTGTTTCCAACATAAGACTTATAATTATAGTAAGACAGATTTGCAATATTATGTTATTTGGATGGCATTCTACATTCAAGATAATAATTTTAAAGACTTCATCTATATTTTTGAGAGGTAAAAAATGGGCTATAGTAATGATTTTATTTTTTTAATATAGACTTTAATCTACAAAAACAATGAAAATACAGTACACAAATCCAGAACTCGGAGGGAGAAATTACAGAATCCGATGCTTTATATTATTATATATACTATATATTTTAGTATTCCTAAAAACGCTATCCTCTTCTATGGGATTCACTATGTTGAGTAAAAAAACAAACAATAAAACTTTGTTCTGAAATTAGATGCCTTAATTATAATCTGTATTCGTGATACTAAATGTCTGTACTTTATACAACAGTTTGGTATATATTGATGAAATGGTGATATCACTTTAATCGAGTAGTTCTCGAAAGACTGCAATGAAGACTATCGGGGATCATGGTGAGCCATACTAGAAAATAGTCACGCACATGAAGGAATTTAGATTTATTAAATTTGATTTTGATAACTTCCAGTACTGTAATCAACTTACTTAGAGAAGTGGGCCTTGAAAGAGGGCGGGGAAAATGCTGACATAAATAGTCAATTTAATTGTTCTTCTTGAATACTAACACTTCAACTAATAATTGGTGTTCATTGGTTAATAGAATGAAAATTACTTTAGTATCAGATTCATGTAACTATGGGATTGATAATGATGAGTCATAAAAAAGTGTACATATTTGTCATACATAAATGGTGTAAAAATATACTATACTATCCGATAACACCGGTAATATCTGATCATACTAGTCTGAAAAATCTGTTGACTGTATGTATCACATTTGTTTTAAAACATTATCTAACAACCTTATTAGTTTTGTCTCTTTTTTTTTTATTATCCCACTACTTTAGGATACTCCAAATCAACAGCAATGTTTGTTCCACGACTTACTCCCCGCCCAGTATCTTTTCATACTCTCTGAACTCCTACGCCATCCTCAACGGAGATTTCGAACGCTAGCTTCATTCTCGCCTATATTTATATGTATATGAGGATGCTCTTATTTTGGGTTACTGGCTTATCTTGGGACACTCTGCTCTTGCCCTTTCCATCCCTAAGCATATCCCCCGTAAAACCGATTTCTAGCATGGACCTATCTGCTTCCTTAAACCAGTTTTTTTATACTTAAACCTTAGTTTTTTATATCTGTTTAGTCGCGGACCTGGACTGCCTGCCAGATGGGCCTGACAGATCATTGCCTCTAAAATCGAAAAATGTACTGTACCGCCAAAACCAAGGAGAGGGGAGCGACGCTTTTGAGTCACTTCACTTGCTATCAGATCGCTGAGCGGAGCAGTTCTATCAGCCATTCGCAGCTACGACCATCGCACACTCCACTTTCAAGCCGCTCTTCATAGAAGAACGTCCAGAGGTCTTGAAGTTTGTTACTCGCCAGAAGCTATGCTGAGGTGATGATGATTGAGTATACATCACACAAATTGTAAGTCACCTTTCATTACCATAAGGCCTCAAATTGTCAACTAATTTTTCTCCGGATGATTAACGTATTACATGGTACCAACCGGACAGTTCAAGTTAATTCATGATATCATACTCATTGCTCCTTTATGCCGTGATCACTGGCGAAGATAATAGTAATTCGCACATCTTTGCGCCTTAATGAAAACTTCGTTACAACGTTCAAGTTTATTTTGTAGTTATCATATCTTTGGCCATTATGCTAGCATGGAGCATTTCTGTAATTGTTAATTATCGCTCCCATTCATATTAATCATTTTTCTTCTTTTGTTTGTATTAAATTACTTTGTTCATTAGATCGCTAAGTTGCATGTGTAGTTTTAAGTTATTCTTGTAGAAGCTATTATTAATTTGTATTTTCTCTTACATGTATATTTCATAGTATTTAAGAAAAGATATCTCGCATGTTATTAAAATTAATAAATCGAACGCTTTGTTAATATCTGAGATTTCATTCAAATTCCCGTGGTACTTCCATTTGCTTCCTATTAAATTATTCAGTCTAATCACGCCTAAACATTTTGGTGCCGTAAAACCCGGGAATAATTACGATCTCAGATATCAACATAGCTCAAAAAGACATTGCGCAACAATAGGTAGGTTTGTATCCTAGTATTGGGGATAAGCCGCATCCGCCTAACTTATGTGAATCACACAGGAAATATAGCGACTTTTCAGCCTTGCTAAAAGCAAATATTAATGTATGCACGCAGACTTTAATTATTAATTTACAATATTACATTCCAACGTATAATTATTAGTGATAATTAAGCATTTAAATCATATCATCACCTGTAAATTCATTTATTGTGCATAATTTAATTGTTAATTTGCAATATCATTTTCTAACGCATGACTATTATAGATAATTAAGTATTCAAATAATATTATCTCTTGTAAATTATTAATTTTCTTTCAGCTTTCTAGTAAATTGTAGTAAATAGCTAGAGTTAAAAATGTGTCCCAAACAATATTATTAGGATTGTTTACCCAATTTCGAATTTTCGCCGATGAATGTAAAGGGGCAATGGTCGCCAATGAAGAGGCAGTAGTTAAAACGCGAATTGACAAATTAAAGCAATTAATAGACGAAATGAGAAAAACCTATAATGCCGTAATCACCGAATCCATTTATGATGAGATACCTGTACCTTCCGATCTTATAGATCAATTCATTCGAGCACAGACCAAGGCTATGGACTTAGAAGTTCAATCATTGGACCGCTCAATGACCGCACGTGTCGCACCCCGGGTACCGGAAGTCCGGCTGCCCCCCCTTGATTTACCGAAATTTATCGGAGATATCACGCAATTCCAGAATTTTAAAACCACTTATATTCCGCTTATACACCGCAATAAGGACATCGATGACGGACTTAAACTAACATATCTAAAGAGTTGCCTTTCAGGCGAAGCCTTAGCCGTCATAAGCCATTTGGATACTCTGGGCTCAAACTATTCTATCGCCTGGGCCGCCCTAATTGCTCGGTATAACAACCAAGCGGCGCTCGCGTCTCGGATACTTCATGAAATGTTAAATTTCCAACCCATCGCGAATCCATCGCAAAAGGCCCTGGGATCCGTTCTTAACTTATTTTCTGAACTGGGTCACCAATTAACCGCGACTAACATCCCTGACCTGGGAGACTATTTTTTATTTTTCTTAACCTTCCGGAGTTTAGACCCCGTTACTCAAAAGGAATTTAAGTTACAATATCCTGAGGACTTCCCTACGTTTTCTGAGCTGCTCAATTACATCACGCGACTTCAAATTGCTACCGCATCCGTGTCGGAATTACCACCGTCAGATAATCGCCGTCAAATCAGCGAAGTCGGTCGTTTCTTCCGAGACGTAAATACTCAAGAAACTATCGTTCAACATTCCTCGCGCGAGGGCATTCAATGGCATTTTATTCCTCCAAGGGCTCCCCATTTCGGGGGTCTTTGGGAAGCCGCGATTAAATCTACTAAACGCCATCTCCGTACCGTAATGGGTATTCAGGTTTTATCATTCGAGGAATTCTCAACCCTACTTACTCAGATTGAAGCCGTACTCAATAGCAGACCTTTATGTGCGCTTTCATCCGACCCTCATGATCTCGAAGCCTTAACACCCGGACACTTTCTTATCTGTCGACCGATAACCGCTCCCCCCACTCAGGACCTATCTGATGTGCCCATCAATCGCGTGGCTCGATGGAAACTCACTGACAAGATCCATCAGTCTTTTTGGAAGCGATGGACCATCGAATATCTGCACACACTCCAGCAGCGATCCCGCTGGACGGAATCCGCCCCCGAACTAACAATCGGCGCTCTCGTGCTGATCCAAACCGATAACTCGCCTCCTCTGCGTTGGCCATTAGCACGGGTTACCGAATTGCATCCCGGAGCGGACGGTATCGCCCGAGTCGCTAGCCTCCGAACCGCTTCCGGCATCATAAAGCGCCCAATCACCCGCATATGCCCTTTACCATCTCAATAATGCCACATTCGTGCCATGAGCGGGGGAATTTTTAGTCGCGGACATGGACTGCCTGCCAGATGGAACGGACAGATCATTGCCTCTAAAATCGAAAAAAGTACTGTACCGCCAAAACCAAGGAGATGGGGAGCGACGCTATTGAGTCACTTCACTTGCTATCAGATCGCTGAGCGGAGCAGTTCTATCAGCCATTCGCAGCTACGACCATGGCACACTCCACTTTCAAGCCGCTCTTCATAGGAGAACGTCCAGAGGTCTTGAAGTTTGTTACTCGCCAGAAGCTATGCTGAGATGATGATAATTGAGTATACATCACACAAATTGTAAGTCACCTTTCATTACCATAAGGCCTCAAATTGTCAACTAATTTTTCTCCGGATGATTAACGTATTACATGGTACCAACCGGACAGTTCAAGTTAATTCATGATATCATACTCATTGCTCCTTCATGCCGTGATCACTGGCGAAGATAATAGTAATTCGCACATCTTCGCGCCTTATTGAAAACTTCGTTACAACGTTCAAGTTTATTTTGTAGTTATCATATCTTTGGCCATTATGCTAGCATGGAGCATTTCTGTTATTGTTAATTATCGCTCCCATTCATATTAATCATTTTTCTTCTTTTGTTTGTATTAAATTACTTTGTTCATTAGATCGCTAAGTTGCATGTGTAGTTTTAAGTTATTCTTGTAGAAGCTATTATTAATTTGTATTTTCTCTTACATGTATATTTCATAGTATTTAAGAAAAGATATCTCGCATGTTATTAAAATTAATAAATCGAACGCTTTGTTAATATCTGAGATTTCATTCAAATTCCCGTGGTACTTCCATTTGCTTCCTATTAAATTATTCAGTCTAATCACGCCTAAACAATATCTAAGGAATTCAATACTCTTTTCGGTCTCCTTCTTGCAATCATTCGCAGGAGATTTACATAGAAAATAGCGCTACTTCGTTATTGTGCCGAATGTCGTTTCTTTTGCTTTGTAAAGAAAGGGTTTTATTTCTTGTGTGAAATATTTTTTCGTTCTAGAATCTAGGCTTTGGAGGAGATGCCTAAGGATCACCCGTCTGGACAGAGTCAGAAACAAAGATGTTAGAGACAGCCTGTGCGTGACCGAAGGAGTTCCGCAGAGGATTGGAAGGAACAGGCTGCGATGGTACGGACACTGCCAGCGGATGTCAGAACGTAGGTGGCCGAAGAGACTTTTGCAGCGGGAACAGCCAGGCAGACGGAGAAGAGGAAGACCCCGAACCCGGTGGAGGGACTGCGTGAAGGAGGAGATGGTTGGCAGGGGACCTGAGGAGTAGGACTGGTGGGATAGAGAAACGTGGAGGGACACTCTGATAACCAGGCAACCCATTGAGGGAAAAAAACGCTGCAAAAGTAAAAGTAGGAATCTAGGCCCTAACTTCGTAAAAACTTTTCCTTAATATCTCCCATTGTTCAATATCCAACAATTCATTAATTTCTAAGTATCTGTTCGTCAGGTTGTCGCTTCGAGTTGAGTTATAAATTTTAACTGTTTATTCGTTTTATGTTCAATGTTTTCCAAAAATGCATGTTTCCAAGAGCTTTAGTATGAAAGGTAGAATGTAATTATGGGTAATGGGTAGATTTCGGTAATCATTTCATCAATAAATAATTGTGATAAATTTTTAATTTATGATTTTTTAATGGATATACATTTTATATGTTTTATTTATTATACCATATTCTTTTACTTAATTACTTTATTCTGTTATATTTGCTTAGTTTGACGATTATATTTTTTAATGGATATAATATAAAAATTTTCGAAGCTTCTAAATCAATCAAATGTGTGTAACTAATCCTTAAATATATATAATAATTGACAGTAATTTTATTATATAATAATTTTCTTTGATTAGATATACTTAATTACGTTTATTTTACAACAGGGGCTCATAAACGCCACTTGGGTCATGTTTGAACATGTGCAGAAGTTTGTAGTGGCCATATTAGTTTCTCCACCGCAAACCGTAGAGGGGTTTTGTGTTTGAATTAGTGTGTAGTTTGTAATTAAGAAGTCAGGCCGCAAAAATTTCTAATACTAATCTGAAGGATATGGCTAAGTACTGATTGTTGATAATATTGACCAGTTGCTACAGGGTAAAATAGGTAAGAAGTAAAGGATTTTATACATAATAAATAAACATTTTTTATCTAGAGATACAGTTTATATATAGAAAAGAGATAGGAATGGTATGGTCATCAAGGACGAAACATAAAGAAAGACCAAGGAAAAGCTGGATAAAAGGAGTTCAGAAAAGTATGTATGGTCAGGTCTGAGAGAAGAAGATACCCAAGACAGAAAAAAATAAACGAAATTTTTGGTTGAAGGAAAAAAAAAGATACAGATTATTTTATATCGTTATTTGTGATTGAATATATATGATTAATACGATGAAATCTTTCAACATACCAGCTGCTTAGTTGTTCCAAATAAAGAAATCCAAATACCTATCTGGACATATATCCAACCTCGGAATGTTAAATCGATAATTATGAAAGACAACTCCGACAATTTATGATAACATTTATAAACGACTCAATTGAATATACACCACGGAATGAAAACACTATATATTTATATATTTTTATTAAAACACCTATCGTCTTTGGATGTTGACGATTGCGACATTCCATCTTATGTTACTGACCACTGCACGAAACAAGTCTATCGATGTTAATCCGGACCAAGTGACGCCTGCGACCTGCACCTCTCTTTCCTTCAATCTTCCCTGCAATCCCAGATTGACTGCCATAACTGCAGTAGGTGATACTTTTCATTTCACATCACATGACCAAAGTTTGCCAATTGATTTCTTATATTGCTGCCCAATATCTCGAGGTGCTTCTGTATTCGTTGTAGAATTAGCCGATAACATCGCATCTCGAATGCTTGAGTTAACAGACGGTGGACGACTTGTAAGATAGATTTATATTTATAGTGATATTGAACATCATAATATGGAAATCCAATTCTTATACGAGACATTCTTATATGAGCTAACTAGGTGGCTTACCATATTAACTATTGAATAACATTATAACTTATTGACTATTATTTTTTATTCATTAATTTAACTTTAAATAAATACCTCTTGATTTTAGTTATCATTATTTTTCACTTGCAGATGTGACGAAAATAGTTCCCGTCTCCTCCCGAAATATTAAAGAAAAACTAAAAGATGGATCAGACACCGCGGACAGGGAGAAGACAGGTCCGGAGAAGAAGTTTCCCGGTTGGAAGTCGAGGCGGGGGACTTGGTGATTGATGGTCCTGGGACCCGATTCATTGCCCGGTCTTCAGGGAGATCCTCGCCCATCGCCTGCTGATTTAATTCGGCGGTGAACCATTGGGTCATTCACCGTTGCCTTCTTATAAGAAACGGGAAAGAAATCATTAATCTTGAACTAAACTCTCTTTGTCTGATGTGTCTTTCGTTTCTTCTTTTGGTTTTTTCAAACGCTCGAAGTTATAAAAAAATACAATATGAAACAACCCAGGGAGTCACAGAGAGATTCTATTTCTTTAGCGTATATATATATATATATATATATATATATATATATATATATATATATATATATAACATGATATATATATATATATATATATCATTATGAAATTTGAAGGATCGTGATTGTGGTAACCCTTAGCTTTGTTGATAATAAGACTATCAACACTGCTGCATACTAGAATATATTAGTGAGGGATTCGAATTCCTCTAAGAACCCTAATAAAACTAGTATACTATTCTTTTTTAATTAAAAAATCATGCCTGTTAATGTGCACTTCGTCTTATCGGATATCTATATTCAGATGTTTCAGCAGTTCACCTTTTTTTTGAAAATAATTTACTGTTAGCTTTACAGGCTTTCTAACCATTAGGCTCCAAATTATTAAAAAAATCTGATAATGTATTATTTATAACATTCTCATTTAATTAGAAAATAATGTTGAATACTATAAATATTACCTTTTGTGAAACCCCAAACAAGAGAGGTGCGGGGTCAGAGAGTTGTAAGGAAACCCTTACTGTCGAAGGCATCGAATTACTATTGGCAAAGTAGTTTTGTGACAGAGAAGCAGATGCTTTGGAACAGTGAAGGGCTCTCATTGCAGTAGCTTTGTTCCTTTTGTTGCATGTAACCTCATATTACATACCCTAGAATGTTCAATTGATTTTGAAGACTATCTTGTTCTTGTGGAATTGCTTTATTTTGTGTACAAATCTTTCTTATATATTATATTATTACTTTTAAAAAAAAAAAATTCTCCTTATGCTAACTATAGTATAATACAAAAAGCCTTTTTCCTTGTTCAAGCGAATGTTTTAAAATGATGTTCCTAAAAAATATATATGGAGTACCAAAAAAAAAAGTAATTTGTTTTTGTTTAACTGAATACAGATCAGACTTGAAAAAAATGCATAGTTTTTATGTATTCTAAAAAATATAACGTAAAATATTATATTTCATCATATACATTTTTCCAGTATGTCAGATATATATTTTTATGGTGAACTTAATGAAGATAGAAAAACATAAACTCTCTCTTCATTAACACCCAAAAAAATAATATGCCAATATTAAGTAAGAAATTCACCAAAGCGTTCCTGGTAAAAGTATCTTAGGTCAGAACACTACTATTTATATAACAGGAGATATTAACACATATACCGAGATATTTAAGTGTTTACAAATTAATCCATTTAAAAATATTGTCAAACATTATGGTTTTAAAACTTAGCTTAAAATTTTATAATAAAATATTTATCATTAAAATTATTTAAAAGAATAAACGATACTTTTTTTTGAAATCCAGATGGACTAATACCACTTTATAAGACAACAGCTAAATTGTTGTCAATATAATTAAAATATTTTATGAAAAAAATTAGTTAAATTCAACTTTATGATGTATTTATTTATGAGATAGAGGGGTCGCGTCATTAAAATCGATAAAGTTTTATTTCTAACCACACCCTAATAATTTATCGTCAAAGAGAAACGCCAAGACCGCACTTTAAAAAAAAGAAGAAGTTTCTTCAAAGGAGGAGCTACATAGCAAACGAGACCTCTCTTTCCCTTGTTTTCTTAAAATCAGTTTCCGAATCTCAGACAAAGTCTATTTCCTTATAATTTCCTACATTACAGCTCTTTCGCCTTTCCTCCTCTCCCAACTCCACGTTTCCTCTGTTAACCAATTGTTATTTAATTTGTTATAAATTGCTGTACCTTCTGTTGTAAAGTAATACGCGAGTTTATTTCACCTTTAGTCAACACTGTGAGAAAATTAAAAACGGAATAAATCGCCGACATTGTAAAAAACCGTAATAAGTTAAGATAATTTCTCAATTTTGAAGATATGTTTTTCTACTCCTGTGAGTATGTTAACTAAATTATTTTTCAGCTTTAAACCCTTTTAATATTTTTTCATGCTAATATTTTATTAATGTAACAACGGCAAGAGATGAGCATTAAGACCTTCTTAAGTCATGTAGCATAGATATTGATAATTAGAATAACAAAATATCTTAAAATTAAATTAATAATTATTTTGTTTTTTAAGGTAATGTTTGGCTATACATATAATGAAAACACTCGTATTTTTTTACGGCTTTTAGTTTTTTCTATCTACTTTATTTTACAATGTATATTTTTTATTTTTATTTGGAACTTGTTCTTCTCCAGTGGGCAGTTATGACATTACGTCTTAAGAAATATTAATTTTATTTGTTTACTATAAAATATTCATTCCAAAGCAACAAAACTATTGTTTTATTTTTTACTTTTTCTTGTATTTCGATCAGAAACGGACTAAAACCATGAAAAATAAGGCGGGAAAGTGTAGTGCTAGACAAAATTGTTTGATTCTTTTGATCCCGAATGCCTCATACATATTTAGGTATTATCTGATAATGAATTATAATTATTTACTTGCTTAATTTTTTTTACAATAGGTACTACTCATAGATCATCTATAATTTATCAAGAAAATTTTGGTTTGATACCATGTTTTTTCCTATATACGAGTAAGTATGAAAAATGTGTCTTTTCTTCTCTGACGAGTATATTAACTAAGCTATGTTTCGCCCTGGATCTTTTAGAGCACATATTTGTTAGCTATAAAATTATTCTGTATTATTATTATTATCTAGAATTCAGACCATGATATTTCGAAATTGATCTTCTTCAGTGGCCAGTTATGACCACATTACGCCCCAACATCGCTTAGTTCCTTTCCTGGAAATTGCAGTACTTTAAATAGCACTACATCTTAACCACGTTTTACTAAATGAAATGTATAATACAGTTCATTGTAAAATAATAATTTATATCCTAATGTTTTATAAATAAAGCTACAGAATAAAAGTGTACAATATCCTTTATTGAGTTCTCAAGATAAGAAATTTTTGGTGAAAACGTTTAGAACACTTAAACGGAGAATTGCACAAATTATGCGATAAGAGGAGGACCAGAAATCATAGACTATATATATATATATATATATATATATATATATTAGTTATTTTTACTCTATTACTTCAATATTTATTTAGTCTTTATTTAATTTTTTCATTTTTATTACTAAATGACTATAGACGACATGGTTCCCTCTGAATTTAAATTTTTTTTAAATAGAATAAAACCACTTAAATTGAGATTAATGACTTATGGTCGAATTGTTAACCATATAATAGTGAAAAAATGAAACAATTTAAGCAGAAGATTGAGAATGGCCTAGGCCGAAACGTATCTCGATAAATAAGGAATACATTTTTTTTTACTGGAAATACGTTTTTTTCTCCAATGTAAAGAATAAATTTAGTTTTCTGACCTCCACCCGGATCACTTTCTTCCTCCTATATAAACTGCGCAAAAATGAATAGGGATGAAACTAATTTTGTAGCATTTAATTTGTATTATAATATTATTTTTAATATAAAAATCATTAATATTTATTAGAAAACTCCAATGGGTTAAAGAAACAATCTATCTAGGGCAACTCATATCATTTGCAGATAGATCCAAGAAAGAGGTGAATAGAAGGATTAATATAGGATGTTCCAAATTTTGGTCACACAAAAATATTTTCAAAAGCAACATGGCCGTACATCACAAGAGAAAAGTTGTTGATTCTTGCATCATTACTTCTTTAACTTATGGATGCCAAACTTGGAGTCTAAATAATGATATAACTAAATCCCTAGCTACCACTCAGCGTGCAATGGAGCGAAGTATGTTATGAAAAAGTAGAAGAGAGAATTTAAAGAAGAACTACGGAAGCTAACTGGTACGCGCGATATTCTCAAGAACGCATCTGATCTTAAATGGCAGTGGGATGGACACATTGCAAGAATGGGATCAACACATTGGGCTAAGGCAACAACAGATTGGTATCCAATACACCACACTAGAAGAAGAGGGAGACCAGATACTAGATGGCGGGACGACATACAAAACTTCATCGGAGTACTATGGCACCATTCTGCTTGGAACAGACGTAACTGGGACAAATTGGGAGAGACTTATGCCCAAAGAAGGGCTATTTTTTCTTTTCATTAAAGACATTTTTGAATTTATTTATTGTCATCTGTACTAGTATTTGTACTTTGGAACTAATTGTGTAAATGTACATAGAAGAAAGAGAAAAAAAAATAAAGCTTACAATTATTACTATTTATTATAAATCATACTACAATAAATATAAATGTAGTTATTAAATATATAATATATGTATAAATAAGGTCGACTAATACTATTCAACAAGTTTTTTAGAATATTTGTCTAGTTAATTTTGTTTTACTGTCTACTTACATTTCTGTATTGTTTTTGTTTTATTCCTATTGATATTGCCTGTTTAAAATGAACAAAATAAAACTTGGGAACAGCCGCCTTTCAAAGAAGAAGCTGTGAAATACTTCCATTAGTCCGGAATAATTCCGAAGATAAACATATGTCATCAAATGGATCTTGACAAAGAAAGAAATGGAGGTGTGTGTTTTCATCGACAGTGCAGAGAAAACATTTATATAAAAAGCGGAACGCGAGTAGAGGTGTCTAGAATCATTATTGTGTTATTATTGTAGTGTCTAGAATTATTATTATTTCATTATTACATCTTATATATTTCAATTTCCACTAATGTGATTAAGAAGGTTGGTAGTTATTAGTATCAGAATTACCAGTGTTCACGTTATAAATGGGTGATACTCAGTTCCTGAAGACCGGTTAATAAACAAGAACTTAATAAATGGTACAATAATTCAAATTTAGCACTTGATCCAGGTCTGTCGATTATGATAAGGTTAAACAGAAAATTGAAACTGCTATAACACCTAACAGTTCCAATCAGTATGTCTAGTAAACAAAACGAGCCAATTTTCCTGAAACAAACTGCATATTGGTATGAAGAAAATGTCATACTACTAAGTAAACTACAATACTAAAGAATGGGGAAAAAGATTATTCGAGTGTGTTCTACTAAAACCAATTTGGATGGAGTTGGTGAACGGCCATCAATCTCGAACAACGAAATGCACTTATCACAGTTAGTGGACATGGGGATACAATTCCAAGTTGTCTCAATTTTTTTTTAGTTTCTAAGCCCAATAGAAAGGTAAATAGAGAGAAAGAGTGAAAGATTTCTCAATATTTATTAAGCGAGATCGACTAAATCTAAAGCTTCTAATATATAGATAACTTCGATGGTAGCAACTCAATGTATAAATAAAATGTTTATTTATTTTTTTATTTAAGGGTGATTACATTATGAGAGTGTATATTAATGCCTTGTAGGGTTTGCTCTCACTTTTCATCTATTAACAACCTTTTAATGATTCATCCGTTAATAAACCTTTAAAATTCTTTTATCAATATGATCTCGTGAACATATCTAATCACTTCTTTCGTATAATATAAATTGCATTCCAGGTAAAACAATTTATCTCTTAAATGTCAATACCTTATCATGTCCAGTTCTAGAATTTACTTATGAATTCCATCATTTTATTATCACAATAAATGATCAAAACTAATTAATCCATAAATATTAGGGTTTAATTCATAAATGAATTTAATGATGTTTCTGAAAAATGTCTACCAAGTTTATTTTACGTTTATTTCCGATATTTTGAAGTTGTAGCATGGGTCTCCAGATCCCAAAGGATCCAATCCCAAGTAGTTAAACGATTAAATAAAATATCTCCCACTGCCGGATTTGGTTCCAGGAACTTCGGAATGGCAACTTAGCCCTCTACCACTGAGCCACGCCGCTCCTTTATTTTTTAATAGATAAAGAATAAGTATTTTGCGATACACTTATACAATACACTAACGGAATTATAAAAAAAAAATTTGCTAGCTAGGAATCACCAATTCTATTCATGATTGCTTGGGTTTCAGATATCATACGCAGAAAAATTGGTGAACCAGCTCTTTTTAAATAAGCTTTTTAGCTTTATATTTTAACATTAATTGAAGTAATATTTTATAAGTGTTCAAGTTTATCGAGTAATTAACGCGATGTTTTTCCACCCAACAAAATAAAGCCTGTGATATCGGAGGGCGGCGGGTCTACAATAAAAACTAAGAGCTGAGTGTTTGGCGAGGCACTTTGGAGATAGGAAATGGCTCGTGAAAGCGACGACTCTCGGACAAACAACCGCTATGAGCTAGTGATAATAAACCAGGCGCTTGAAGTCGAGTGGTGACCGTCCAGCGATTCAGCCTATTATGTAAATAGTTTGATCCTAGCTCCTATAATTGTAAGTTAATGCCCTTGTGTCCGAGCAAATGACTGGAAAATAATGCCATTTAAATTCACTTTGCTTTCATTTACATTTACGGTCTAGCTCTTCACGGCCCTACAACAAGACTAGACCTTATGTTTCAAGTGGTAAATAAATAACTATTGCGATATATTATAAGCTTCAGAACAAATAATATAACAATCGAAGAAGTCATTGTAGTTTAGCACATTAAATTTAACACAGTCATGGATATGTGTGTTAAATTATTTTTTTCTTTTTTAAATAATCGTTAAATCTTTATATTCCTCAAATTTTATGATATTAAACTTTATCTTCTTTGTAATTAGTGTTTTTAAACATTAAATTAGTAATAAGAATAATTAAGAAAATCTTGTCTGTGTTTTTAAATTTATAATATACAGCATATTAATAAATCGTTTCGGTTGGTGGTTGTTTTTTTTTGTTTCAAAAATGTGCATCTAAGTTCTTTTTTGCATAGTTAACTTATCTCGAACACTTCCTCATTTGTATTACGACCTTATTTTCTTAATATATTAACTATTTAATGAGACCGAAATAGCTATTTAATTTATCATCGAGGATACAACAAGTGTGACATTACACTTTTCAAAATCCGGTCCGTATGACACGCAACTTTCTGTCAACTCTCAATAAAAGTTGTTGAATTTTATATTTATTTTCTCCTAAAATTTCGTTTATTTTCGTAGGTACATTCTGTAATATTATAAGGTATTTTCTGTATTATAACTTAACTTGTCGGTCTGTATGTTAAAAGTAAACATATTATTTTTAATAAGGGGTTATTTATATAAACATAATAAAAACATAATATGGGGCATATACTGGTTTATGATATAATGAATTTAAATATGGCATGTTCAGCCTAAAGTTAATGTAGTTATGGATAAAACTTTGTATGGCTAATAGCTTTTTATTGCATTGCAATACCAAAGGCCATATATTAAAAGCTACAGAAACAATTATTAACACAATGTAAATTATAAAGATTATTGTTCCATCAAAATTAAATTAAGGAAAATTAAAGTTATTGGCTTTCCATTAATACTGCTTGATATATATTTAAATTGCAGCCTTGAAGCATACACAGAAAAATAATTTAATTCAACGCTTCAAAATAAATTTAAAAGCATATATATATACATCAATTTTATATATAAAATTAATTTTCTACTTGTCTGACTGGTTAGAAGATTTATAACAGTTGGTATAAAATTATTTATTGCTTAAAGACTATTTAATAAATTAGTAACTATATGATACTGGAAAAATTAAGAATTACTTGCCAGCTCACTGAACAATATATTGTAGATCACTATGATGTCCAAAAAATAGTGTGTGTTTTAACACAAAATTAAAAATTGGAAGTACGACCTACTTCAGGAAATACACGACCCAAATCATATATTTATTTGACCTTAGGAAAGAGCAGGTAAAGACATTAAGTAGGATATATAGAAGATTTTTCCAAATATTTTACTTAAATACATGTTTTCAATAAAATATAATAATAAAAATTCCATAATTGTTGAGATAACCATTCGTAAATCTGCACCTTGGAGTTAACAACTGTATCTTAATAAGTATTCAAGAATAACCAATTTAAAGTTATAATTTCCGTGTAAACATTGTTCATCTAAACTTCAAGAAATTAATGAAAATTCTGTAAAGGACAATAAGCAAAAGTTTATTGGCTTCTCAAAACTTGAGAACTTATAATCTTTACTCAAAATCTTTATGTTACTTTCCTTGAGTAGTGTAAACTTTATCTTTTACTGGCATGATTGCAAAGATTAAGTTTTGAAAATAATAAAAAATATAAATAACTGAAATTATAATTTATCTGCTTGGACATTCTTTAATTTGCAATGAACAAGATATCAGCTGCAATAAAACTTTAAAAACATTGCTTCCAAGAAGAATTTTAGTAAAAATTTCATTTCTTAAATAATTTATTTACTATTTTACTTATTCCAAAATAACTTATTGACGAAAAACAAAAATTTGCAATCAAACGACAAAACGTTTTGGATATTTATTATTTATGAAATAAGAAATTCGGAGAAACTTCCACTGACAATGGCAGATTTGAATGGAATACTTATATTTAATAATTGATTTTGTATTATTATCCATTAACATAAAAAGTAATATTAAATACAGTTTTTAAACCACATTTTCAAACTTAATAGTGCTAGTATTCCTAATTATTAAATAAAATAACATTATTAACGGATTTGGAAATTAAATAATTTATTACAAGGAAATATTATGCTTATTAATATGATAAATTAAATAATTTTCAAGTATAATAAAATCACTACACCTCTCTAAACTAACGCTGGCCCAAAACATTTGCACACAATAAAATATTATAGAATATAATAAAATATTATATGCAATATAAAATCTTCATTGAACCCATCCCGAACAAAGCTTCTACAATAGAAATGTTTTTAAAACGATCCCTTACTTCATTTCTGAAAATAAAATTTCGAATGAAATGACTGTAAAAATTGAGTAGCCACATGTGAGAACATTTGAAATCAGGGCTAATATGTGAAATTAAATAGATGAGATTTTTAAAAACTCGAAAAAATCAAATGAGCCAATAAATGATTTCATGTACCCGACTAAATGAAAATGATATTACAATACTAAGGCCGGCAAGACCGGAAGGTTGTGCGGGTAAAGCATACACAACGCGCCGTTCTCTTTTAAAAAACATTTAATGAAATAATCAATTTTTATTTTTTTAAGATTAGCTATTTTATAAATACAAAAATTTTAATCTAAAAAATAAATTTTGTTTGCTCTTCAACATATATATTGTTCGTTTGATTATCTTTTTCAGATTTCAGAACATTTATTCTATTAGAATTGTAGAAGCCACTCTGTTGTTATTAATAACCATTATATTTTTTTAATTGAATTTTATCATCTTTTAATATTAAATAAACATTATTTTCTGTGGGCATTTCAATCTATAAAATAAAACGTACTAAGAATCATGTCGGTAGATGGTAGTATGTTTTTTTTTTTTCAAAACTGTTGCAACTAGATTCTTTTATGATCCTTTCATATTTTTCTTAAGACCATTCCTAGCGCAAACTGCATCCCATAATATATTTTCCACATTTTTGTCCCATTTATTTCTCGTTCTATCTCTTTTTCTTCTACTATATATATATTCTTTCTGAACCATTTTCAGCACAATGTTGCATTATATTTTGATAGCAGCAATTCATTTGATTTATTTTATCACCGTAGGATAGTTTTCCTATTCCTTTGTATCAAATTATTGAAGTCTCAGTTCGTTCTTGGATTTAATAACCCTTTCATATTTTTTCGGGGATGATTATTGCGTTAGCTTCTCTTGTTTCCAAAATTTATTTTGATTCAGATTTCGGTAACAACTCATATCATTCTATTTTTTTCCTACTAGCTTCTTAGTAGATTAATTTAAATTTTGTCATGTTACAAGTTTGAAAAAAATATATTCTAAAAGTGAAAGAAATATTTTTGAAAAATTTAACAAGACATTAATAAAGTATTATTACAGCAACTTTGTAAAAACGAAATGAATAAACACAATAAAATACATTTAATAATAGAAAAACATCGTATGTAATAAAAAAAAAATCTAAGGATAACGAAAAAGTTGATAACTAACATAAACTTGCTTAAACTGAAGTAGCAAATGTAATATATAATATATATAAATGTAATATAATGTAACGATGTTTGTCTCTCTTTCACGCAAAAACTACTGGACGGATTTGGATGAAAATTATCGAGTAAAATAGGTTATATACATCATAGGCTACAGCAAGGGCAGATTTATGAGGGGCACGGGGGCATGTGCCCCCCCCGTTATAGTGCATAATTAAAGTCAAATCAGGAACTAAGCATCTTGAAATTTGTAGATAGGTTCTTTGTATGGTTTAAGAAAGAAATTTGGGTTATTCCACCCCCAAGGGTTTCCCCTTCAATATAATAGGGTTTCAAAGGTAATATAGAATCCGTCAGTTTTGAAGTTAGACATCTGAAATTTTGGATGTACGAGTAACTTATATTTTTTAAAAAATAATTAAATTATTTATTTTAAATAATCTTTCACGAAACTTTATGTGGCACACCAAATTCCACGCGAGCGAAGCCGCGGGCATATGCTAGTATATTATAATGCAATTGGGAAAAACCACAATGCAAAGCCTTATGTTTCAAAAATATACCCACTTACCAGTCGACGTTTCGCCTATTCAGGCATTATCAAGACACAAAAACAAAAAAGGGTTATGTGAATCACATCTGGAAGAAAAAGGTGCAATACATTCCAACGATAAGGAATTGCATTGCATTGTGGTTTTTCCCAATTGCATTATAATAAATAATAGTGTTTCTTTTTGAGTTTTTGGCTCTATTTTAGTGTAATATAATATATGTGAATCAAAAATTCATTTTTTGCCTCTGATGGAATATACTTTGATCAGTTTGTATATATATTTTTTTATAGAATATGCGTAGATAGGCAATTCATTACTGAAGATAGATTTAATATATTTGCTGTCGGTTTGGTCTAGTATGTATAACTGATGACTATAACTCTGTTTAAGAGATCGAAACTTAATGCCAGTAAGAATACGGACATAAAAAATACTTAGGGGTAAGTTCAGGCAATGTAAGTGGCAACAAAAGATTATTAACGATTTATATAAAAAGTCATATTATAAGATGTTATACCTATTTAGCCATTATTGACCGGTTAATGAGAAAACTGTCTAAGCACATGGTGGTTTAATGTAAATTCTGAAATTCTAAGTTAATTAGTAGGCTTACGCTTAGATTTTGTTATAATATATGCTCAAGTAGCTGTACAGAATTAATATTCATGCTTTAGTTATGTTATAATGGGTATTCTAGAAGTTGCTAGAGTTTATGCTGTATTTTTTATGTTTCTAATTACCAATATGTTTATTGTAAACTTTACTTTCCTTATGTTTATTTATTCATGTATCTTTCTATTAAATAAATAGCTTTTTAATTTTTGTAGGTACTGCATATATTAAGTATTATGATTATATGTGAGAGAATTTATTTAAACATTTTTTTTACATGTCTGGATTAAAAAAACAACATGCATTATAACACGTTGATTGCCACGGCAATTTTCAAAAATCTAGCTAAAATGATAATCTGATTTAATTACATTACATATATTATTAAAAATTCTAATTCTAATGCACGAAGTTAAATCGTAGCTGAACAAAAATGGCAAGTAAACACAGGACGGGATAAATTGTAGTTGGCGTCCTAGAAAAGAAAGCAATCTAAGTGTCATCTCATAGTTAACAGTCAACGTGTTAATTGAATGATCTCAAGTTATGTTTCTATGAATACAACCTCCTTCGTTATACACGAACTACGTGGTTAAAGGTACATTACTTTCTTGTGAAGTTGGAGACTAAATTAGATTCATGAAGTACGCTTTCAAGAGATATTTCAAACTCTTGTAAACGGTTCTTAGATACATCAGATAGCACATTATATTTATATCTCATTATATCACATTATGTCTTATATTTTTACACGAAACAATTTTCGTAAAAGTGAATAAAAAACTAATATAAAAAAAACTTCTTGAACTTTGGTGGTAACTTTTTTTTCTCCTCTAGCTGAAGAAAAAAATTCCAATAAATTCTAACTCACCAGAAAGGCAGGGGTTGTGGCGCACATCAAGTCTTCCAACAGAGCACAGACTGGTATTTAGACCTAAAACCTGGCCAAGTATATATAGCTTTTTCCTTGTCAAAAGGGTTTCAAAATATTAATAACGTATTCGGAAGATGGTAAAGTGGAGGTTAATCAATTTTACGAATTAATTAACCTTAATTAATTAGTTAATTAATTGAGCCAGCAGGTATAACAATTTCTTCGCTACGCCATCCTTTGTTCTTATCAAGAAAACAAGCTTCTGTACTATTACATGCAAGCCATTTTCGTTTATAAACTACTTTAAACACCTTAGTTTTTTTTTAAGTTTTCTATATTTCGCGGGGTTGTTATACCAACTACTTTTTCTACTGAATCTCCAAATTTCCGTCAAGCCGTTGTTGTGGGCTTCCTCTAACTATCTCGTGCAGCTTTATCTAGTCATAGACATGAGGGGATAACCAATACCTAGAACAATATAAACAAATGTTATGTACAGGTGTGTTTTAAAGGGTATTTAATTCTGTCATGTGAATACTTGTGACTCTTTTTGACAGCTAAAGTTATAGTAGACATACTAAAGTATTATAACATGTAGGTCTGATGCTGTTGCGGGGAGTTGCATACATTCAAAAATATAAATGTTTGCGAAAATACATGAAAAAAGTAAAATATTTTTAGGTAGATAGTTATGCTACTAGATATGTCTAAATAAAGTTTTAAATACAAATAGTTTGATAAACAAAATGTTGTACATACCTTGGATGATGATATCCTTATCAATTTTTTTTGCTGAAATGACATTTAACACAAGAAAAAAAACAAAGCGAGAATACGTTTCTTTGTGAAATGCCGTGAACTAAGACGTGCATAAACAGCGAATGCTAGGTTGTGACTGGTGCTACGGCGGACTTGAGTGGTCAATCCAAATGTATTTGTCAAAATATGGGCATGGGATTGAAAGTTGATAAATTTGATTTTTGGCCAGCTTTTGGGCTCGAATACCACTCTGTGCAGTTATACATTAAAAACACTTTTTTATTAATGTATGATAATAAGCTATCTTGGAACGCTGATCAATTATATGTGAGATATGGCTATCAAAATATAATCAAGAGTTAAGATAGCAAGAGGAGCATCTAATAGCACGAAGAAACTTCTCAATTGCAATGACTTTTCTATTCCTCTGAATGTAAGCCTGGTAAAATACTATGTATTTCCTGTACTTCTGTAAGACACCAAATCGTGAATGATGACGGCAACACTCAAGAAAAAAATTGAAGCTTTTAACATATGGGTGTATTGCCATATTCTCCGAATTTCATGAAATTACCACATAAGTAATAGAGAAGTGCTCTGTCGAGACGAAAAGATCAGGAAATCAGATTGATAAATAATAGGATAGTGCAATAAAGATTGTTAGTAAGAGGGTAATAGAAGAAAGAGGCGCTCCTTGCTGTATAATTTAAGGCAATAATTTGGCCTCACAACGATCCGCTTATTTAGAATTTATGCCAATAACATTAAGATCGCCAAATTAACACTTTACTGTCCGCACGTCTATACAGCCAAATGTCGCCAGAGGGCGGCAGTATTTCTGAAGAATTAATTTTTTTTTTAATTTATATAAATTTATGAAATAATTCAATACGTGCAAATAAAAGCTTTAAAAAACACATTTGTGACAACACACAACACATTTATTTATTTGTAATGGTATTTGTCAAATCTGACACATAAAATATGGAGGTTTTCTAGCTTTATTCGCATAACAAACACAATAATACCTTCGTTTACCTTTGCTATTTTAAGCAATTAATGTTTTATTCCTTCGGATAAACTTTCAATCGAATCAAAACAATTGAAACTAGACGTAGCAGAATTACTATTATTAGTTTTCATCGATACAGTTAAAAAGAACGTGGTAATTTAATTTTCGAATGCGATCAATATTCAGATATTCATATACACGAAACGAGTTAATTATAGCATCATTTATTAAATAAAAAGGAATTTTTTTGATCTTTTTTTTCTGTTTTAACAATAATAAGCTAAAATGAAATACTTGATACCAAATTTATTTGCGTTCACAAATCATGGCCCAAAAACCGTGTGTGAGCGAATGCTAAGAGAAGTTCAGAATTTAACACACATATTGTGTGAGTGGACGTTAAACTGTTAATAGCCAAGGTCCGAAACGGATTAGGCACAAGAATAATGATAAGAAAGAAAGCTTTATTTGCTATAAAAATCAAATGGTGAATCAAAAGCACTTAATCAAATTATTTAATCATTTCTGATAGGGAACTATTAGGCGAACAAACTCCCCATATTCACCCCTTTATCAAAGTAAGAGACTATTATATTGATAAATGAAGCCATAAGTGCGACCAACTGTTTAGTCAGAGCGGAGGAGCCAATGAGGTGTAAGATTAAATATAACTTGGCTGTCATTGGCTGAGACGGAACGGCTCACTCCATTTCTTTACCATTGAACTACTCGTATCAGTCAATGTACTCCTTCCCATAGCACAATATTGTCGTGTCAGCGTTGGCTATTATGTAACATTGGTGTTCATCTTCCAATGGAATGTACTGTTTATTTGTTTATTATAGGCTGCCCTCTGTGAAATTAAATAAAGAATATGAATAAGCAATTTACTGAATCAATGTAATACAATAATTAAAATGTAATTAATAACAAGGTTGAAATTTAGGTCATTCTGTTATTATTATAAAATTTCCAAATATATATACATATATATATATATATATATATATATATACATATATATATATATATATATATATATATATATATATATATATATATATATATATATAAGTGTGTGTGTGTGGTAAAAGATGTACACCAAATGTCTGTGGTTTGATTGTCACTGATAGCTGAGTTATAAACCTGAGAAGGTTACTCTGATTTATTTTCAGTTTATTTAATAGATTAGTAAAGAAGGCGATTTCGCTATTAGTTTGTGATATTTAGTTTTAGATGTTGTTTCTTATTTTACAGGTAAGACTGTATAATAAAATGATTTATCAGAAATAGTTAAAGAAACATACTGTTATAATAAAAATAAATTATTTTATTAAAGATAGAAAATCAGTTTAGTTTTTATTTCGAATTACATTTGATTCCATCAACATTATAAAAGCTACAATTTCACAAATTAATAGAAAAATCGTCCTCTTCAAAGTTTTCACTAAACAAAAACAGAACTCAGAGTAACCATCCCAGTTTTTATATCCTATATATAACGCTGATGACTATAATTAGGTATATAACTGGAAAACGCCAACAAATGAATACTTAATTCTCAAAATTACAGGAAAATAACTAGCCAGTTAAGGTATCGTTGATTCGAGGATCATCAAGATATAAATAAATATGAAAATTAACATCAATTAAATGTATTTTATGTGACTTTGGGTTAGTAATAGATTTCTTTGGAATATTTACTATTATCGGTGACAATTGTCTTTATTCCAGCTATATTTTTTTCTGTTATCAATTATATTTTATTTTGTTTATTTATATAATTTCTATAACAATCCTTTATTAAAATTTATAATATAAATAACTCTAACATTTATTATCATCTGGTTCATTTTTAATATTTTGTTTTTATTATTTTGGAAGCAAATATTACATTAGGGCTAGAGTTCCTCTTAACTTTTATCTTAACAAAAATAGAATTAATGTACTGAGAAGTTTCAAAAAAGTAATATGATCCGAGTTGTTTTAGAATTACAAATTAAAAAAAAATCAGATACTAGAAGAAATATCACAATAAATTTTCTAAGAATAATATTAAAGAGTTAGTAAATCTAAGAACAACTAAACTCAGATAGCAATAATGTAATAAGTAAAAAAGGGAATAATAATAGTCACAAACATAAAAAGATATTGAAACATAATCCTGAAAGTGGTTCAGAATGAAAGTAGACGGAAGATGAAGAGATAGAGAAATTAATGGGATAAAAAAAAGGAAAATATATTATGGGATGCAGTTTTTGCTTCGAACAGTCCATAGAAAAATATAAGAAGGTTCATAAAAGAATATAGGTGCTTCAGTTTTGAAAATAATATGTACTATCATCTACCAAAATGGTTTATTAGTACGTAGCTTTATTTTCGAAATAGAAAACCTCACGGGAAAGGAAATTTAAATCATCGATAATATTTATACTAACCTATATTTATAATTTTTTTCTTTCCATCTACGGACCATGTTATTTCATCTGAATTAGTAGAATTATAAACATTAACTATATTAATCTAATGTTTATAAACATCTTTGTGAAATAAGATGATTTTTTTATTATTGATTTTAAAGAATTAAAATATTATATTATTATACTAAAAAAAAACACATATCTAGGAATTTTCCACGTATGTGGAAAACTAGAATATTTTCTAAAATTGTTGTTCGGTTTTGTCTGAAAACAGAATAAGCAAGTGAAATCACAAATATATATGTGTCGAACACCAAACAAATTTATTTATTTAATTAGTATTGTATGTATCAAAATAAATAAATTAGAAAAATAAAAATGATTTAATTCAAAAAATATTCTTTAATAGATTACGGCGCAGTGAGTATGCTTTACCCGCACGATCTTCAGGTCTTGCCGGCCTTAGTATACTAACAACGGTTTCCATTAGTCGTGCACTACAATTCATTTACCGGCATGTATTTTTTTTTTTTTTTGGCTTTCAATTCAAACTTTTCATTACTTATTGTGAATTCACTATTATAAAATTTGGATTAGTGATTAGTGTAAAAATAAAATAATTGATCCTATTAAATAAAAATGTTTATTTATTTATCATAAATATACTCACATGATGTTAAAAACCGTTGTTATTATCATTTAATGCTCCATAGTTTTCAAAAATTAATAATAATAATAAATTATTTTTTATTACTATCATTTTAATTTATAATGGTCATTTTATTTCAGGGAAATACAAATCATAATCTCGGAAAACGATCTATTTACTGTAGCATTTAATAAATCGTTATAGAAGTGTTAGACCAAATAATAATTGAAAACGAAATTTCGTGAACAGTTAATTTATAAATCATTGTTTACTTCACGTAAACAGAACCATGTTGGTGTTAACAGATGTGGCAAAAGTAGTAAATTTTAATTATAAAACCAGAGGAAGAGCTAAAGAACACATCTGTTGGCGCCCTAACAAGCCACTATTGGCAATTACCTTTCTGCCTTTCATCCATCGATTAACCGCAGTCAATAGTTACACTATTTGTGGCGAGTGGCCTAAAGTGTAGGTGGGTAACTGTCCTCACCACTATTGGTAAGCGGTGATGATATCGTTTACAGATGCTCAAATGTCTCATAATAGCCCCAAGCTTGTATTATATTATATTTTTAAAAACAGTAAGTTTGAGCCGTTTTTTATTTCCTTTGTTTCTTTATTTTTTTTTCTGTTCGCTATTGAGTAATAGCAAAGTTTCCTGTTTACGTTATCTGTATCATTAGTTAAAATATTATTGCTGTTAATGAACCTAGAGAATATTGTTTTTCTGATGTTTAAGTGTTCATAATAGTAGTTGGAAACGACGGATTGTGCAAACGGGGTCAATGACCTAAGGTCATTGTAGGGCGGGGGGGTGATTAGTGAGGGCGGGAGGGGGTGACCTTGGGCTAGTGGCTGGTGTTTGTGTGCACAATGTGGCAACAGTGTAAGGAATTTATTAGATCTGGCAACGTCGCATTTGTTTACATTGCGTTTCATTCATGTAGTGGTTTGACCTTTGATGACGTCTGGTCTTATATTTGTTTACTTCCGCGTCGACGCGGCCGGTTTCGTCTGTGAGATCACCTTCAGGGCTGCTTTAAGTGGTTTATAATTTATCATCGGTAGTTAACCTGTTGCATTTGTTTGCAATGGTGGGGGTGATTGAACTTTGTACCGGTCTTGTGAGATGGGTGTGACGTAATTTCATTAAAACATCGTCGCTTTGTTTACATTTGAGTTGTAGTAGGAGTGTAAATAACCTTGTGACGTAACGGGGCATTGACCGTGTGACGTCAGAGCATGAACCTGGTGCATTTGTTTGCAATGGTGGGGGTGATTGAACTTTGTACCGGTCTTGTGAGATGGGTGTGACGTAATTTCATTAAAAGAAAAACATCGTCGCTTTGTTTACATTTGAGTTGTAGTAGGAGTGTAAATAACCTTGTGACGTAACGGGGCATTGACCGTGTGACGTCAGAGCATGAGTCACAGCTGGTCCACCTCCCCGCTTCCCAGTATGCGTTTCTCAGCAGTTCATACTTTATCTCACGGATGATAAGGCGCTGTAGTAGTGCGTAAAAATGACCTTGTGACGTCAGTTCCGTCAGAGCAGACACCACTATCGTACTTTGAATTATATTCAAAGTGATCAAGGGAAAGAATTTTACAACTCAAAGTTTAATTCTCTGATGAAAAAATACTCTATTAATCATTATTCTACTTTTACCTCAATGAAGGCTTCCATTGTAGAAAGGTTTAATAGAACATTGAAAGCGAAAATGTGGAAAGCATTCAGCTTACTAGGAAATTACAAATTTTTAGATATTTTACCCCAGATTCTACATGAGTATAATTCATCCTTTCATTCAACTATAGGTATGAAACCGATTGATGCTCGTAATAAAAAAACGGAAAAGTACTTGCAAAGCAATGTATATTCTTTGGTGCCTAAATGGAAAGGACGAATACAAAAATTTATTGAAGACGATTTTGTGAGAATATCTAAACAAAAATCGGTATTTTCGAAAGGATATTTTTCAAATTGGTCAAG
Source organism: Arma custos (assembly GCA_037127475.1). NCBI lineage: Eukaryota > Metazoa > Arthropoda > Insecta > Hemiptera > Pentatomidae > Arma > Arma custos. Next base: position 60,969,395 of record CM073763.1, read on the forward strand.
TGAAATTTTTAAAATAGTCAAGGTTCAGAAGACATATCCATACACATATTTGTTAGAAGACCTGAAAGGACAGCCAATCAGTGGTTCATTTTATGAACAGGAGTTACAAAAGGTTAAATATCCAGATGTATATCTTGTAGAAAAGGTTTTGAAGAGAAAAGGAAACAAGTTGTACGTGAAGTGGTTGGGATTGGAAGAACGCAGCTGGATTGACAGAAAGGATATTGCATAATGTTGTGAAAGAAGAAAAAAACACTCTGATATTAGACATTTATTTATTTTTTTTTAATCCTGTTACAACAAAACGTTTATTAAAAACATTCCTAAAATATAAAATAGGATTTTTTTATTGACTTGTTGCTGCTATAACATGTAAAATAAAATCTAGTGATTGATAATTAATGTTCTTATTTTTTTTTTTTTTAACCTACACTTCTATGATTTAAGTAATCATTTATTTATTCATTTATTAATGTTTTAGAATTAATTAATTACAACTATTATATACTTATAACTACAATTACATATAACAATTAACAATTATATAACTAATGCAATGAATAATGGCCGTAAGGTAGCGTATCTGTATTGTTAATTGCTGTATGGCGTTTATCATCATATGGGGAAAGAGACTTTTTATTTATTAATACTGTTTGCACTTGATGTCTTTTTGATTGTATAATTTGAAATTGACTGTACATCGACTCGTAATTTCTTATAGTATTTAAATAATCTTGAAATGTGAATTCACGAACTGCACATTTTTTAATCCCTTTGGATCGTTTTATAAGTAAACCATGTTTAGTTATAAATGAATACATTTTTGGTCTTAAGCCAACGTATTCAACAATTGGATCTCCAGCTGTTTCATCTTTGAGCATTCCTACAATTTTTTTGTTTTTGTCAGAATAAGAACGATGCTCTGTCGGATAATTACTTGTATCGAAATAGTCTTTTAAATTGTTACTTATGTCGTCGTATATATCTTCTGTATTAATAAGGTATAGAAGTGAATCGGTGTCTATATAGCACAGGTTTATATTTTGCGGACCATAAGCTTTTAAGAATACGTCATAATGTAATTTGTACATTAAAACCTTTGAAAGTTCCAGTATGCTAAAACCGACATAAAGGGGCTTATCAAATACGATTTTTTCCTTCTCTAACTGGACGGATACTACATTTTCAGTGAAAATTATTCTCTCTTTGAAATTTGGCTTTTTAACTAGTTTGTTTAACGATCTTTTATTTGTTACAATTTTTAGGTCTATTCGTTTTCTAACGTTTTCCATAAATTTCCCAAAACAGGAGTTGTTCATGAGTTTGAAAAAATCTGACTCAAAAGGATTGGTAGACTTAGCTCTATGTTTGCTATTTAAATTAATGTATGGAGCCAACCAATTCTTTTGGTTAAATTTTAAAACTCTATGTATTTTTTTCAATTTAATCCCGAGATTTATAGCTTGTTTCAAGTTAACATAATGCACGATATAACGGGTTTTTGGTGTGAGTGTCGTTAGTAACTTTTCTGTAGTTTTATTGCAAGGGGGTTTTAATCTTTCGGGTAATAAAGGTAGTTGACAGTGCAAATCGTGTATGTCTTTAGGGTAATCAATGTCTACATCAAGTATGTACCCAACTTCAGAGTCATCGGGAACGTTTAACACGTCTAAATCTTCATTATGCCATTTAAAATCACTATATGGAAGGAAACAGTTCATTGCATAACCATACAAATTATTTACATCAGCATACATTAGGTAGCTAATGGGCAGATTTGGATCATAATCATCTACGTAACAATTATTTGCTTTGGCATAACGCTTGACAACTTGTGTAATACCTCCTCGAATTCCTTTTTCGATAAATAATACCATATCTAGGTCTTTTATAATGTCTAGCTCAATGTTTGTAGTTTTTAACATTGCTTCATAGCTAAGGCCCGGAAGAGACATAAAATAGGCTGGATCTAAGCGATATATATCTATACAGAGTTTACGAAATTTTTCAAAGACTTCGCATAATAAAATTACATCTGTTTTTATATACATTTCGGTATACTCTTTTAAGTTCTTTATATTGAAGGTTTTCCAAATGGTTTGAGCATGTTGATAATCAGAATTAGAAATATTTTCTAAAGTTAAATTGTTGTAAAATTTCTCTATTGCAGGTAACTTAGTTTCCTCCAACCGCGCGAAAGAATTTATGTAAGAATACGGGTAAATTCCTTTTTTTGTCAGCAATTCAACTTTGGTTTCTTCAGAAAATAACTGGTACAAATGAGGGAATGTGATTGAATGATTCACAGAACCTTTCTTCATGTTTTGTACTAGGGTGTCTAGGCTAGCTGCTAAAAATTTATAACTGTCTACGAACCTTATTTTAGTTTTACAATTTTTAAATGTTTTAGTGAAACTTATGTATTTTTCTGTGTTACTTGGAATTACAGTAACATCTCCTTCATGGTCGGCTAAAAAAGGAACAATAAAGTGCGAGTCATAACCCTGAAAGTTATGCATAAATACCGGAATAAAATTGGGAGTTTTTGCTTGTAAATTGCAATTGGAATGAGCCGCTCCAATAAACTTAGATGTTACATGATCGTGATGACGTACTTTCTCATCGTTATTTAAAGTTTTCTGGCATATAACGCATAAATCAGTAGATTGATAAATTAACTTTTCTTGCTCGGTCATTTCAGCCATAGGTTCGACATTTCCATATATTTTATCAGCTCTTTTAGCCAATTCATGTAATGCTTCCATAAACATTGACATAGAGTTTTCACCGGTGAAAATTGATGGTTGTTGTTGATTAAATAATGGTATATCCGCTTTGACCATAAGTGATGCACAAAAGATTTTATGATTTTGAACTGATTTTGTCCAAGAAATTGATGGATTTTGTGAAGGACCCTCAATTGGTTCCAGATAGGATTCAAAGTCTGCATATGCTACAATTTTAATTTTTTGTGTGCATTCGAATTTTTTAAATTTGATTTTATCAGCAACTGGAAAATCCGATCTCACTGGTTTATGCGTACCGCAAAATAATAAATGCTCCTTTAATCTTTCTTCCGCGTTTTTTCCGCTTTTTGTTTTATATCCCCAGGAAATAGATGTTAAACATCTGTGACAAATTTCTTTGGCAGATTTGTCATCGGATATTTGTCTACTAACAAGCCGGCTTAAATTTGTGATGTAACAATAGTGCGAATTTCTTTCATTTTGAAGAAACAAAAGGTCAAATCTCTCCTTGTAGGTTTCTCTTTTGCTTATTCTTAAAGGAAATATATCATTTTTTTCATCTAAACCGTAAACATTAATTAAAACATTGTTTACATTTTCAAATTTTTTAATGTCTTTCATGGAAGTGGGATATGTAATACAATCGAAATTATAATTATTATCAAAATGTTCATACGACTTAGGATTGCTCGAACCAATAGTTTTGCTTAATATTGCTAATCGAAAACAATCATTGTTTACGTTTTTTACATTAATTACGGCATGCTTGTTTTCTATAACTTTTGGCAATTTAATAAATTGTTTCCCGCTGAGAGGTTTATATTTAGTTAAATGCAAGTATAGAAAGTTACATGATACAAATGTCCAACCAGAACCTTTAGCTTCAAAAGAATCTAATTCCAAGACTATTTTTTCGAATGATTCTCTAATATATTCGTCCAAATCGGTTGAAGAATCTATAACTTGCTGACTAGTCTTAAAATTCATATCGGACTTTTCCTCATTATTTTGACTTATTTTTTTATATGTACAGTCTAACTGTAGATTAACTTTAAATATATTCCATTGAGCCAAATATGATTTTAAAATCTTAATCAATTTTTCTTTGTTTACTTCTAAAAATGTTTTCGGAATTATGTTTTTATCCCGATTTTCAATATAAAAATCTAAAACTGTATTACCAAATGCAGCCTTTTTAATGCCTTGTTCATACGTGATTAAGCTACTGAGTTGTTCCTTATGATAAAGTTTATATTTCTTAGGAGAACTAATTCCTTTTTCTGCACTATTAACACTGGAGAAAGATGGTATGTTTGAATGTGTCCGTTTTTTAAATGGTAAATGAAGTTGAGATTGTTTCAAAGATGACCCAGCAGGAGTTTGGAAATTTTCCATTGCTAACGATTGGCTACTGTGGCCCACGAACGCTTGAAGGGAACTGATGCGCTTTTTTTTTTCTCACATACAATTTTATGTCGTGAACAGCTAAAATTTGATTTAAATTCGCGACTGCAATTTGTGCACGAATGAAATTCCCATTTACATATATGAGAACTTAAATTTTGTAATAAGAGCCCACATTTTGTACATAAAACATCCATACCTTATGACACAGATACTTCCCCTAGGCCGATATTCACGCTTTTCTTATTTACTAAAACTTATGATGTATGTATTTTTGCACTTCCCTCCGTATTTCATCTTCAATAATCCTAAAAATAAAAAAAAATCTTACTTTTTTATTCTGAAAATTAAGTATTAATAATTTTAAAATTTTAAATTAAGTATTAATTTAATTGATCGCAATAACAATTAATGATATGAAAACTCACCGTCATACTGCTCTATCTCCTCATCGGTGAAACATTCGCGGTACCTCTTTGGAAGAAAGGTTCGGATGAGTTCTCCTTCCTCTCCCTCTATGATGGCCTGCAGTGATTGGCCGTATTCAGTATTTTTTAAATTGAGTTTAAGTATTTTATATGCCGCTCCCTCTTCTAATTCTCCTATTGTCTTATAGGCTGTAAGACCGTTTAATTTATTCAAAAGAGTCATCTGCAATGTTTATAACAATCATTGTTAAAATGATTCAATATTGTCAAGATTTTTATCATAATGTTAAGATTAGTTAAAACAAGTAGCTTAACAACTTACGTTTAAGCAGTGACTAGCGACAGCGGAGAGCATAACACGGAGGCAAAACAGAGTGACGTAGGCCAGTGGCTGAAGAGGGAACGCTTATAAAGACTTGGAATAGGTGGTATCATGACCATATATGGACACAAATATAACCGCTGAGCAAAGAATAATGGAAAACGGGTAGGTTGCATCGCGATGACTCATGCTCTGACGAATCTGTCATCACATGGTATGACCATATATGGGAATGGAAATATAGAGAACCGAGAATGCAACTATGCGAATGTAACTCACAGACAAGGTTGATTATTATTACCGTTTATCTGTAATATTTATAACCATTAGATTGCTATCACTATGCTAGGATTAGTTTTTGTATCATCGGATGAAATGTTTGTAGCTCTTTTGTAATAAGATGTTTTTGGCACTAATGCTGATTTTCTGTAAATATTAACAGACTTCCGGTTTGGCCTGGTACAATTGTACTGATTGTTTAATGTCTTCTAGAGGTTGAAGCACGGGTGTAAAGAATTCTTGTCGACCTTTTTCAATATCTTGGAGACTACGCTTCAAAGACTGATATTTGTTTTTCAAAATCTCGCTAGTTTTTATAATCTCACGAGTGACTCTTGGGTCCATGACTGCCGTTACACCCCCCATGAATGCTCTTTATATATCCACAATGAATGTATCGATTCCTTTTCTAAAACGCCCATTGTTCAGGTCTCTACTTTTGTCAATGACGAGATAACTAAAAGAATCTTTCCAACATAACGAACACATATCTTTAAAAAGTGAAAAACTTAAATCTGGAGTGCTTACATGTTCTTCGTAAATATGTTTCAAATTTAACTCATCTTGAGGAAATACTATTAAAAAATTAAAGTTACATCTGATAAGGTGTCTCGGGATACAAACATAACTTTGTGTTAAATAAAAGCAATCAAGGTTCATGTGACGACCATAACTAAAATATCGTTTAATTATATCCTGATCTTCCATAGTCACATCATCGAATATACAGACCGAATTGGATTCAACTTCTTGAGGCAATTCTTTTGCATCTTCAAATTCGAATAATCCTATTTCAGGAACTAGATTTATGATACTTTTTAAATATTGATATTTCGGTTGATGTAAAGTTTTTCCGAAAAGATACACATTTTTAAATTTTAAGCCATTCGGATTTAATAAAAGTCCAATCATGATATTAGTCTTTCCGCATCCGCTTGGTCCACAAATCGATGCCCTAATGGTGCTTGGTAATAATGAACTGTGCCTCCTCTCTGAATCCCACTTAACAGGGGAGAAGTCAGTAGTAGAGAAACGTTGTCCTTGTCTAACTAATTTCATTCTGAATGCAAACAACATCATCTTTCCTCTGTATATATATATATATATATCTCAGTTCTTTATTTTCCAAGTACAGTATGGTTCGTAGGACTCGCAAAGGAAGAGGCTTGCTGAACAGTGTTATTAACAAGTTACCAATTGAATTACACCTTCCGGGATATCAGTATTGCGGGCCGGGTACGAAATTAGAAAAACGTTTAATTGCGGGTGATAGTGGAATAAACAAACTTGATAGAGCTTGTAAAGAACACGATATAGCTTATCGCAAACATACGAATATGGATAGTCGCAAACAAGCGGACAAGATCCTAGCTGATAATGCTTGGAAACGAGTTAAAGCTTCAGATTCGTCATGGGGAGAAAAAGTTGCAGCTTGGCTAGTTACAAATGTCATGAAGGCGAAAGGGAAAACTGGTTCAGGTTTAAAAAATAAGAAAAAGAAAGGGAAGATAAATTTTATGGATTTGGTTAAATCGTCAAAGGTTGATGATGTATCATCAATTCTGAACGCATCGAAAGTGGCGTATAAGAAGGCTAAAAAACATTTACGCGGTAAGGTGAATCCTTTACCGCCTAGAATTCTACCGCTACCAAAGGAGGGAGGCTTTCTCCAATTTCTTGTACCGTTGATGGCAGGACTTTCCGCTGTAGGATCTTTGGCAGGAGGAGCTGCGAGTGTGGCAAAAGCGATCAATGAGACGAAAGAGGCCAAACTTAAATTAGACGAGCAAAAGAGACATAACATGGCAATGGAAGGTCAGAAAGTTGGTGATGGACTTTATTTGAAGCCCCACAGGGATGGTTACGGTCTGTTTATAAGCCGACAAAAAAGACCTAGAAAAATATGACTACCAAATAAACCGTTGACCGATCTTGAATTAAATTATATGGCTAAAGATTTAAATATTCAAAATTTTCGTGGAGTATTTATGATCGATAATCTCCCTAAATATCCGAATAAATATGAGACAGCTATTATAAACTTGCAAACAAGTTCAGAACCTGGTTCTCATTGGGTGTGTTATGTGAAAAAAGATAATCTTGTGAAATACTTTGATTCGTTTGGAAATTTGAAACCACCACCACAGCTACTTGACTATTTCAAGGGTTCAAAAATAACTTACAACAGACGTCGTTATCAGAAGTGGAATACTCAGATTTGCGGACATCTCTGCTTAAAGTATTTAGCTGATGTTTCTCATAAATTTTGATCATTCATAATCATGAGCTATACAGTATCGTTTACGGGAAATTCTAGTGTTCTTCATGCAAACTTTTTACCTCCGCTGGAATTAGGCTCAAGTTATACAGTTGGTTTATTATCTTTTGACACATACAATACTATTCCGAATATAAGAAAGGATGTTAGCGATAAGTTTTATTTTGGAAATTCGACGATCCAGATACCTGAAGGATCGTATGATATCGATGCACTAAATTCTTTTCTTCGCGAAGAAATTGCTCACCAGGAACCTGGTGCGGGGTTTATGCTGCGAGGAAATCAGAATACTTTAAAGGCTGAACTTAGAACAACGAAGCCGGTCTACTTCAACTTCCCCGACAAGCCCCATTCTATTGGTCCACTGTTGGGTTTTCATCGTCCAAATCATGTCATCAACCCAGTGCATCGGTACAGCGAATCGGATGGTATTGTGAAAATTCTTTCTGTAAACACTATTTCGATTCATTGTAACATCGCAGTAGGGTCTTATGTCAATGGAGATCCGGATCATAGCATACACCAATTCTTTCCGGCTGTAGAACCAGGATATAAAATAATAGAAACCCCGAATCCTGTCATTTACTTTCCTACTAACGTGAGGACTGTTGACAATATTACCGTTCGGTTAGTGGATCAAGACGGAGAACTTATTGACTTTAGGGGAGAAACTGTTACATTGAGAATACATTTGAAGAAAAATGGGGATTGATTTTACGATGGATGGTGTCCAGAATAATAGTGTAGCTCGTTATAAAAGGAGAGAGCAAGCCATGTTAAGAATTAGTAATCCTAAATTGACGAGACAGTTAACAACTGCAAACGCTAACTTTTTGAAACAGTGCGGTTTTCGGTTACAAAATAAGAAAAAATGAATAACATACTCAACATTACATCAGATATAAAATTTGATGATTCCCTTACGCAATTCCAGTATCATTCACATCAGCCGTATGCGGGGAACACCTTTAACAGGTCCGACGAAATCAGAATACCTATACATCAACAAGATGTCTACACGTTTCCTTCATTAAGTTATGTTTATCTTGAAGGACGAATTTTAAAAAAAGATGGTACTCCTGGAGCTACTTCAAAATTGACTAATAACGCATTTGCGTTTTTGTTTGACGAGATTAGATATGAATTGAATGGCATTGAAGTTGATAGAGTGAGAAATCCTGGAATAACTACAACGCTTAAAGGTCATGCATCATTTTCACCTACTCATGTCAAAGGGCTAGAAAATGCGGGATGGACGATGCCCGGTGTTAACAATACTCTTTCCTTAGACAAAAACGGATTTTTCAGCGCATGCCTGCCCCTGGATATTCTTTTAGGAATATGTGAGGACTATAGAAAAATTTTAATAAATCTTAAGCAGGAACTCGTTTTGATTCGATCTAGTACGGACTTGAACTGTGTGAAGGGTAACGATGATAACGTCCAAATAAAATTGGACAAAGTGGTTTGGAGGATGCCTCATATTCGTGTTTCTGATCAAGAACGTCTTAGATTGCTGAAGATGGTTGACAAAAACAAGGTCATATCAATTCCGTTTCGATCATGGGATCTTTACGAATACCCTAGTTTGCCTGCAACACAGCAGGAAAATTGGACTGTCAAAACATCGACAAATTTAGAAAAGCCGCGGTATGTTATTATCGCATTCCAGACTGATCGAACGAGAAACGCTACCAAAGACAGCAGTCAGTTTGATAGTTGCAAATTGAAAAATTTGAAACTCTATCTGAATAGCGAACAATATCCTTATGACGATTTGAATTTAGATTTTGCACAAGGAAAAGTGGCTCTCCTCTACGAAATGTATGTAGAGTTTCAAGAGAGTTATTATAATAGGAGACATTCTCAGCCTCTACTGTCACGATCTGATTTTGAGACATTCGCACCTATAGCCATCATAGATTGTTCTAAACAATCTGAAGCAATACAAAGTACGACTATTGATATTCGTGTATTACTAGAGGCGAGTGAGAACTTTCCGCCAAATACTAAGGCATACTGTCTTATTCTTCACGATAAAATTGTAGAATATGAGGTGGGAACCGGTTTGGTCCGTAAAATGTACTGAAACAACATGTATATATAGAGCTTAGATCGACTGCAAAAAATATCACTTCACCGTAGGACATTGACTGAAGCATATAATGCGTTCGGCGGTCATTGATTTTCAGGGCTATCGCTCGGCTTCTAATTCATTGATCGTTAAAGAACTATCTGTAATCTCCATCAGCCATGGTTCATCGTGGCATTGGTTTTTCAAACCACCTCGAGATGTCGGAGAAGTGGGTGAGTCGAAAACAAATCTTTGGGTAAAGAAACATATTCACGGACTGGAATGGAACTATGGTGATGTACCATATGAGGATATGAGATATTTCTTACTATCCATCACGGAAGACTATGACACATTATGGGGAAAAGGAATGGAAAAATGCAATTTCATAGAAGAACTTATCGATAAACCAGTCTACGATCTTCATGATTTCGGCTGTCCAAACTTGAAAATTTTAGAAAATGATAAGATTGCATGTAGTTTTCATTTGAACACTTCCTTTGTCTGCTCATTAAATCAAGCCCATCGATTGGCTGCATGGGTCAGAAAAAATTCTGAGGCTTTAAATTTCAATAAAGAAGAGGTACGTAAGCAATCATTTAGAAACATTGACTCGCCTCATCATCTGCTGTCGTTTGCAGGATTTATACGCGGAGTCAAGGATAGTGTTAAATGTGTATACTGCGGACTGGTCTATGATTCCAAATCACTAATCAATCCTCTCAAGTACCATAAGGCGAGTCGTCCTCAGTGTTTGTGGTTTGAAAAGGAGTATTTATAAAAATGACAGGAAGGACCTTGTATCACTTTGATAATGGACAGAATGGAGGCTGTAATACGTCGCTTGGGAGAAGAAGGCATAGAAACTCTAACTACTGAAGAATTGAGAATTTTACCCCGCTCGTTGCTTTTGTACGTTTTGGACTGTACATTGGATTATATCTGGGACAACTTACCTGAGGAATGGCAACATGACGAGGAATTTATCCAGAAACGAAGACTTTCCTACATTGATGAAGACTCTACTTATTATTAATTGTACTATATGTATTTTTGAAATTTTGTTTTATTTGTTTACATTATTTTATTGTTATGAATAAACAATGCACATTTTATAAGTTGGTTTATTATTTTATTATACCTTATTTTTTTTTTTAATTTATAGGAAGGGTGTTGGGTAAAAATAAATGCAACGAAATATAGAAAACAATTATATATTTTTTCATATCGATACAATTACACTTTTTATTCCATTAATTATTATTACATATATCGTTAAGTTCGTTTAAATTATAAAAAAGGGTATTGGTATTAATACTAAAATCAATCGGCACACATTCCGCAGGTTCGGTGAGTTGACATTTTTCATTTTTCTGGTATAGATCGACCATCTTGGTTATCAAGACCAGCGAGTCATTGATTTTCTTAATGTTCGTACATAGCTTAGTCGTTTCTATCCTGTTAAAACATGCTGAAACAGACTCAAGAGTCGATGGACTTTGGTTAAACATTGATAAACAATGAAAAACCTGTTCTATTTTCATTACTCTGTTTCTACCCCTCGTAGAATATAAACAAAGTACATTTTTACATCTTACTCGCTCATCGGCATCCACCTTCTTGTTACGTCTGTTTTGTAATAGAGACAGCATCCTAGGAATCTGCGCTTCAACGAATTTCCACTCTTCTGCATCCATATAAACAACTGTTTTCTTATCCATAACGGCGATTGTAGGCACATAATCGCACACACCGACTCGAACTAGTTTGCTCCTAGTTATGGGATAATCAGTTACTAATTCCAATCGACGTGAAACAACCATCTCGCAAGGCTACAACGTCGACACTGAGAGATTTTAAACGTTGGAGGTGGGAAGATGAAGTTTTTCTAAATTTTTTATTAAATGATTTATCTCTAATTTTTTTTCATACAATGATATCCAGTTTTTCAAGTCGTTGAGTTGACGTAGAAAAATACATAGTCTCCTGCGAGTATCAGCAACATCCATATCTTTTTTCTTCTTCACCATCAATTACATCACCTATTTTTAACGGCAAGCTTTCCAGTTGATCCAAATACTTGATAAATGCACAATTTTCAGACCATTTCTTATGATCTAATAAAGGATCGTCAAACTCTTCCCATTCGTGCACTATTACTCCGCAAAATGGACACCTTGTTCGGTCAGAGACTTTTAAATAATAAAATCCCGCAGACGCTAACCTCAAAGGACTCACTGGTGACGTCCAGCCGACAAATGTCGACAGACGGTCTTTCTCATACCTCAAGTTCCTACTTGTCAAACGTCCCATGATAAACTAACAAGTAAGGGCAATTGACGAAGGAGCAAATTTATAATTACCTCGACACCCTGCGACGAACGGGTATGCATTAGCTCATTAAACTAAAACATGACCCCCTCGAAGCGACGATCTCACAGGCCGACAACCAGTTCACGTACAGGGTTCTATACCCCCACATCAATGTAAACAAAATACCCTAAGACACGGGAATACTTGTCAATGCGGCAGTAAATATACAAGGATAAGTGTTTTTTCTTTTAATGAAATTACGTCACACCCATCTCACAAGACCGGTACAAAGTTCAATCACCCCCACCATTGCAAACAAATGCACCAGGTTCATGCTCTGACGTCACACGGTCAATGCCCCGTTACGTCACAAGGTTATTTACACTCCTACTACAACTCAAATGTAAACAAAGCGACGATGTTTTAATGAAATTACGTCACACCCATCTCACAAGACCGGTACAAAGTTCAATCACCCCCACCATTGAAAACAAATGCACCAGGTTAACTACCGATGATAAATTATAAACCACTTAAAGCAGCCCTGAAGGTGATCTCACAGACGAAACCGGCCGCGTCGACGCGGAAGTAAACAAATATAAGACCAGACGTCATCAAAGGTCAAACCACTACATGAATGAAACGCAATGTAAACAAATGCGACGTTGCCAGATCTAATAAATTCCTTACACTGTTGCCACATTGTGCACACAAACACCAGGCACTACCCCAAGGTCACCCCCTCCCGCCCTCACTAATCACCCCCCCGCCCTACAATGACCTTAGGTCATTGACCCCGTTTGCACAATCCGTCGTTTCTAACTACTCATAATATGTATTAATGATTTCAACCTTTCAAAGATAACAGTTCAGAGCTGAGAAACATTTTAAATTGACTCACACAAGAGATGAGAGTGGAACATATGTCGTTCGTCTGCCATTTAAAGGTGAGCCGCCACTAAACTTACAATCATCCAAGCTTATGGCCATGCAACGCTTCAGGAAGCTTGAGGAAAAGTTGTCTAAATCCAGAACATTAAAGCTTGAATACAACGTGGTGTTTCATGATTACCTTAGTAAGAATTAGAAATGATTCTGAGGTTTCTAACAGTGGAACTGAAGGCAATAGGGTGATCATTTAAGGTTTATCGGGGAAGTGAGTTGAGAGATTTAAGGAGGGTGTTGGAACCAATTAGGATGGCCTGAGTTTTCGCAGCATTCAACGACAGTTTATTCAAGTTCGCCCAGGCACTTATCCTATCTAGGTCCCCTTGAATATTGGCAAATGCAGCTCTTAACTCAGGTGAAAGGACAAATAGATCTGGGAACCGTCGGCATACAAATGGTGGGAACAGTGGAGGATTGATTTGGGAAGGTCATTACTGTAACATTTGAAAAGGAGTGGGGAATTACTAGAACCATGTGCCACTCCTTTGTTCAGCGGTAGGAAAAAGGATAGTGGTTGATTAGGGATGGAGACTGCTTGAGTTCTATCCGAGAGGTAAGCTTGGACCCAGAGTATGGAACTGTTGGAAGAGGAAAGAGATTTTAGTTTAGAGAAAAGGATGGAATGGTTCAGCGAATCAAAAGCTTTTGAAAAGTCGAGTAGAATCAGTAGTGTTAGTTTATTTTTCGTCCATGGCAGTATGTTTGTCAGTGGTGATTTTAATGAGAGCAGGAAAGGCCAGGACGGAAGCCCGATTGAAGTGGATCAAGGGGTTTGGAGTTCCAGAAAATTTGACATTTGGGATTGAACTATTCTTTCGATTTGGAAAGGTTAGAGAGTATGGAAACAGGCTGGAAATCATTTGGGTTTGAGGGATTGGGTGATTTGTTAATAGGATTGACAATTACTTTTTTCCAGGATGAAGGGAAAACTGCATTTTGTAGGGAAAAATAGTAAATGTGGAGAAGGACAGGTAGAATTTCGGGGATGCATGTTTTTAACAATTTGACGGAAATGCCGTCAGAACCGATGGAATTAGAGTGGGATTTCAATAAGGAGGAAATAAGGTCAGTGGGTGAAATGTTGGAAAAATAAAAGTTGTTGTGGTTGAATGATGGTGCTAATGGGAAAGTAAGAGAAGTAGATCATGAGTTAGTAGAAAAGACAAAAAATGGGAGTTCAATTCATCAGGTGAGACCGGAAAGACTACTGGTGAAGTGGATTTATAAAGTGAGAGTTCCTGAACGATTTACCATTTGGATTTAGGATCAGGCGCTGAGAAAAGGGCCTCATGAAAGTATTTGGATTTCGCCTGCCTTATTGTGGATTGCGTTAAGTTGTGAAGATTTCTAAATACTTGATAATCGTCGGTCCGTCTTCTCCTGCTGCGTCGCGCTTCCTCTGCAGTTCTTTTATGTCTGGACCCATCCAAGGAGCGGGTAATCGACGGAAGGTTGTAGTTTTGAGAGGAGGATGGGTGTCCTGAATACTAATAAGGAAGTAAGTGTTTCATTTCCTTACTTAATGATTAATTAAGAAACAAGCAATTAGTACATAGCTTACACAACATACATATTATACATAACTTCATTTCAAAGCTAATTTTATAAGTTAATATGTAGTGCATTTTTGATTCATTTCTTTCTTTTGAAGATAATAAATAAAACTTTATGCAATATTTAGTCATTTTTTGCAACTGGGGTTGGCGTGATAATTATAAGGTGAATTGAAATATTTTGAATTCAATTTCAATCAATAATTAATTATAAATTTGTACCATTAATACATTTTATTAATATTTTATTTTGTTTATTATTTTATTAATATTTTTAAAGTAATAAGTGTCGGAAGCATCCTAGAGATATTTGATTACTTAAGTGTTAGCTAAAAGGAAATTTACGAAGACGAAGTTGAGACTTACCAAGGTTATCCCGTAATAACTAATTGAAATGCACTCTTATTAGGTGTGTGTATTAGTATTGAGTAGTTATTGAACAAGTGTAGTGTTCAGGTTTTACATTTTAATATTTACAATCATCCGTTTTGCAGGTTTATGTGTTATTTTTCATTTTGAACGCTTTTTTTATTTATTTAGATATTTTTTATATCTTACTTTTAGCTTGTTGAGACCAATTGCTCTCGACTATTCAATTCCGTGAAAGCGTCCCTGCGACAAAGCTTCATGTTTAGAAAGGCCCGGCTCTTGAGTTCTAACCTAGTTCAATAGAATTCCTCCTCTTGCCTGTTTGAAGCTTTGTGTTTCGATCCCAAGACTGTTGAGTTAAAATCAACACGGAGATCAAAGGTTAAAAAACTGCCCTCTTGGGAGGAATTGAATTAAAGTGTGAAATTTAAAGCTAACTTACACAATAGTGTGTAAAAAGCTAAAAATCAATTTCTGTAGATCAATTTATAGACTTATATAATTCATTATTTCATTAAAAAGTAGTAATGACAATATTCGTATGTATCCTCATATTGAATGTTGAAAAAAGGTTTTTGACGGAAATTAAGGGAAAGACAAAATTGACTGCGGCTATTAACTATACTGAAAGTCCTGAAATCTTGGAGGAAAAAGGAGAAGAGGAAATTTAAGTTTTGGGTTTATCGTTTAGGTCGTAAAACAGTTGATCCCATTAAATTAATACAGTCCAGCCTCCATATATCGAACCTCGATATAGCGAATTCCTTGATAAATCGAAGTTTTTCTATTCCCCTTGAATCTGCCTATCTTTCCTACGTTATTTTTACCTCTACATATCGAATTATTGGTTTAGAAGACCTTGATAGATCGAATTTTCCAAGATTCCTTAGCTTATACCGCACCTCTACAAAACGAAGTTTTTGTAGGAAAACCTCTACATATCGAATTCCATTCGTTAAATATGAGCCGTTTAGCCTGAGGACAGCCCGTCAGCACAATTTCCGATTTTTTTCAAAGCTCAGCTTAATATTTTTTTCACAAACTCAATATGTATCTGTTTTTTAAGCCTCTTGTTTCATTGTTAAAAAATGATGAAGTATGGTTTTTATTTTAATTACGTATTTATTTTTTTCTTACTACTTTTAGTTATATTTGTCATAAAAATTCTTCATTTCAGTATTCAAAAATAGCTACCTTAAGCAAGGTAATTGGCGTAAATTGTATTGTTCTACATATTTACATATTAATGTACAATATTTTAATAAAATAGGTACATTTTTTCTATACTACATTGAGTATATACATATTTTATTATGAACCTCTATCTCTATATATCGTAGTCAGTCAGAAATCACCTCAATAAATCGAACCTCGCTATATTGAAATCCTCGATAATTCGAAGTTTTCTCGTTCCCCTTGAGTTTCGATATACCGAGGTTCGACTTATAAAAAATATAAAATTTAGATTAATTCCAATAAAGAATTATAAAAAAACACAATTTTATAGCTTTCTGAATAGCTTTCTACCTGAAGTACGGAATCAGTAGTGAAATTTTTATATTGAAATAAATGCATATATAAAGGTGTGTCTAGTAAATACGCGAACTAGAGTCATCAGAAATTTATTTTACAAAATGAAATCTGCATTAATTTTAACTCCTTCCAAAAATGTAACTACAGTATTCCTAACTTCTTTTACACGGCCCAACGAACCCTCGAAAGTATTGAGTAGTTACACTCTTTAATTTCTTCGTTTTTTCTAGTTTTATTGTTGTTCTTAATTTTAAAAAGTCAGAAGGGGCAAGTGGTTGAGCTTCAGAAACGAATTCATGGTGAACAACTCATTGATAATTATTTTTCAACAGTTGGGAAACAGTCATGAAGAATAGATCATAATATAATCTCTAAACTAGATAGGAAATTTAATGATTTTCAAATTGTTTTATAATTTGCTTGCTTATAATGAAGTTTTGCTTTTTAAGATATGAACTAAAATCCTATGTTATATTCTCCTTCATTGCTTTACCTCTACTCCAATAATTTCTATAATACAATTATATTACTACACTAACAGCTTATAGAATGATGAATATTACTTCTAAACCTGTCTGAACAATGATCCGAAGTATATTTTATTTAATTTTTCATTTCTTTGTGGTAACATACGGAAATAAAGATGCATAACACAGAGATAAAGATCACATTACTCATAATAAAGATACGGTAAACGGCGTAAATTGTAGATTAGCTTCAAACTTGATAACCATCTCTTAAGGAAATATTATAGTTCTTTTACACTGTACCTAAGCCTTTTTTTATGCATTCAAAATCTTTTTCTTTTTTTTTCACGAAACAGCCTTTTAAGACCACACGAATATCACTACTTTTCTTTTCACATTTTGTTCTTTCTTTTCTCCCAGTATTTTCTCATCATTTCTGTGTGCCTTTTCTTTCCTTCTTCTGACCACGTAGTACCCTCCCGTTTTTCCTTATTTTCCACAAGAACATTGGTTTCTTTCCTTATTGTTCTGTATCCAGGCAGTCTTTGTCTGTTATTTTTAATTTTTCTGCATCCTCTCTCATTTGTTTTACATACCCTCCTACGCTCTTATATTCAGGGATTTCGTCAAATAATTTCTTGTTTAGTTACCCTTGGCCCATTCTTACCATGTGTCCGTAGAATCATAGTCTTCTGATTGTTATTTAGTGAGGAAAATATTTGACTCGATGGTATAGTGGAGAATGGATATAGTTGGGGGTGCAGTAAAAAAAAACACCAAATAAGTCAAGACTTATTCTTATTTGTGCCGAAGTTTCGACCTACTTTCTAGGTCATCTTCAGGGATAATAGCAGAGGAGGCTGGGTGAATTGTGTGCCTGATGTAATATGTAACGAGTTACATAGTTCAGCCAGCCTCTTCTCCTATCAGCCCTGAAGATGACCTTCAAAGTAGGTCGAAACGTCGGCACAAATATAAATAAGTATTGACTTATTTGGTGTTTTTTTTTACTGTACCCCCCCCCAACTATCTCCATTCTCGATTGTTATTTAGGTTTCCAGATCTTTCATCTCCCTGTATATTTCTTTGTTGGATCTCAAACTGTAACTTTCCTGTGTTTACTTGGGCCCATAGATTCTCCTGAGGATCCCTCTCTCTAATTTAAATAATTTGTCTACTTTATGGGGCCTTGTTGTGTCCATCCCGTACAAAAGGACTGTTTTTAGCAACGTATTATAGTGTCTAATTTTTGCGTTAGAGGATAGGTTCTTCTCATTGTAAATATTTCCTGTTGCGAAGCTTAGGTTTTCCTACTTTGTGATTTTCTTTTTTTCCTAACTATTGTAGTATATTGTTTCTTCTAGATATTTAAAATAAATAAAAACAATATAATCTTATAGTTAATAAGATAGTTATTAATATGCTCTAGATGTTTGAAATTACCACTAAATACAGGACAATGACTGCCTTAGTAAGAGCAAAGAAGGAGACTTGAGGAGTAAATAAGCCTAGTGGAGAAGACAGAGCATTAGCGTTCGATCTTTATTAGGGTCGTTAGTAGGATGGAGGGGTGTAATTTCGCCTGTCCCTCCTCAGGGTTTTGCCAGGCTTCGTAATTAGCCAGATCAAGGGTCAGTCTCGCCATTTTGTTCTAGGCTTTTTCAGTATAGAGCCAAAAAAAAGAATGTTCGAAAGATAAGAAAAATGTACTTATCAAATAACATTAAACAGGGGAAAGGGGAAAGTAAGCAACTTGATAGAAAATATTATGTTGGCCTTCATTGTAGGATTTCATCAAGTCAGAATAAACAAAATACAAAAAATGAACTTAAAATGTAGTAACATAAAAAAATTATGAAAATAATCCTGAATAATTATTGGTGGCCGTATAACCTCTAAGGAGGATAAAATGGTTAGAGTGTAGGACAGTATATTCGTAATTGTAAGGAACTATTTATTGGAAATTGTATGTTGACGCCCATTTTCAGGCCAGAATAAACAGGATACAAAAATTTATACAAATAAAATAATTGCAGTAATACAAATAAAAAATGATATAAAATCATGTTGAAATAATTATCCATACCATGTACAGGTAGAGATGATGTTTAGGTAAAAAGGTTGATACAGTAATTTCACTCAATATGCAATTACGCAAGCATGCAATTAGAGGTTTAAATAATAAGAGAACAAACCTAAACTAAAACCTAACTAAAACTAGTAGTGATAAAATTTCTTAAATAGTAAGCTGCTATTAATTTGAAACCTATAGTTTGACTTACATTGTAGTATTCATTATTTTACTAAAATCAATTAATTTGAACATACAAGGCAAAAAAAAAATGAATAAATAAAATCGTTCTATTTTTTTAAAAAGTTTTTAGAGATGTTGTAATACTTTATTTTTTCTTTGAAATGCTAAACGGATGGAGACATCTCAATTCTATTTCCCAGAATTATTTCTCTCTTGGATTGATTTGTGTTCAATTTTTATCTGTAAACTCCCATCTGCTTTTCCGTAGAAAATCTTTCATTTAACAATCGAAGAAATTGCCGAGATAATTCCATCTCCAAAAAGGAATGGGATATAAATTTACAACTTTTATTTATTCTTTCAGCATTATATAATTTATAGATCTTAAAGTGTTTATTACTACGTATTATAAAATTAAATGATTAAATCAAGTATAGTTTGTGATATAGATTATATTCTAAAAATCCATTTTATTTTATTTACTTTCATCATTGGACGCTACAGGCCCTTGCAAGTTCGCATTGTAGTTTGTAGGCCGAAGTCATTGGTTATATATCGAGTTTATTCAATCTATGTTTCAATAATTTTCTTAAACTATTACAGAAATCAATACAGTTTTCATTATACAAGTAATGAGAAATCAACTTATAATAGACACTAGATCATATGCAATATAGTTAACGTTTTTTTAAAATTATAAATTACATAAAATTATAATATTAAGTGAAGTATAATTTATAAATTGAAATATATTCCAAGGAGCTATATTATTTTTTCTTCACTTAGTATTTACTATATGTACCGCCGAAGCGAGTTCTGTTGACTTAAACTATTGGGATTGAAAGTACAAATTAAAATGCTTGATTTTTTTTTCCTCTCTACATTATATTGAACATAATAATATGTGGAAGAAAATGGTCCGGGTGGAGGTAAAAAAATAATATCTTAAGTAGGGAGAAATGTTTACTAAAGAGCCAACGTTTCGACCTACATTGCAGGTCTTCTTCAGTGCTGTCGAGGAGAGGGGGGGGGCGCTGAGGATTCGTCCATAGCACGCATACTGTTATGTAACTCAGTTGGTTTATTGATATTATTTAATATATCATATTAATAATGATAAAGATGATATTTTTAAATAAAAAGATTAATATAAAAATAAAACTATTACAAGGGAGTAATTAATGCCTCAAATAAAAGAAAATGGCAGTACTAAATACAGTTGAACTTGGAAATTTATAATAAAAATGCATAGGATTAATATGTTAATAGATTAATAGATTTAAGGAAATGTGGGAGAAAGTGTTTAGAAAAAAGTCAATAAGAGACTGGTAATTAAGAAGAGTGATTATTAAAAGGACATTATTATTAAATAGAGATAAATAGCCATTATATGTCATTTAATGAATATGATTATTAATCACTTTATTTAATCGTTTAATAGATATAATTATTAGTTAGACATATTAGGTATGTGTAATAGTGTACAATCGTTTATAATGTGTAATAGTGTAATAGTAATAGTATAGTGTAATATTAATAGTGTAATAGTACAATAGTACAATCGTTTATAATGTTTAATAGTGTAATTCATCAGCAAAATCAATATTAAGCGTCGTATTTGAAACATTCACGTACACGCATATCAAACTTTTGAAGTTTAGAACTTACAGATCAAATAGCTTCTAAATTAACTTCAGCATTAAAATATATTTTGATAATAGTAGCATTAAAATAATTTTAACTAAAGTCAACCGGAGTGAGTTGATCCCATAAGTTTTTCTGTATCTGTGCACGCAAAAGATTAAAATTTGAAAAAAAAATATTTAATTACTCTCCACAAAATAGCGGTATATGGAATTTGAGGTTCCCGGATGGTTAATTTATAATAAAAGGGAAATATTATATTCACATATAAGAATCGGCAATGCATATGTATATATAATCTGTGGGGAATAAATAGCCCACTAAGTAGAATTTATGTAAGAGGTTTACAGGGCTATTATAAGATGCTTAGAAGGATTATCGTAAAATGTTTACACAGCTATCTTGAGAGAGACGGAGGTTTATGGTGGTATACTTAGAGCTTATTGTGAGCTATATCTGTTTAGCACCCTACTTACAACTGTTGAAGATGTTTAGAACCATTTTAACAATCGATTTTACCATTATTCTGTATGATATAAATAAATAATATTTATGTTACCTTATTTATTCTAACGAAAATTTAAGTTTTCTGTATATTAAAAAAAAGTTGATACCATGATACAAGTGGAACTTGTTTCGGTTTGTAGGCATTTAACTCAAAATTTTTGGAAAATTATTCGATTTAGGGTACTAAGATTGCGTTTCTACCCACACCTTAATTATTGAAAAATGGGAATGATAATGGGAAATCAATATTAGACAAAATATTAAATTATAAAATTTAATTTCAATTTGCGTATTAGAGTACGGAATACATAATGAATAAAATCATTTAAATGATAAACGCATATTAAAAATTAAGAGCAATATTTATTTAAATCATTGAATCGCTGTCAACTTCAATTATTCTATCAATAACTCCATCTTCGCCTCGAGTCTATTAAATTACATTTAAGTTTATAAGTGTAAATTACATTTTATGGTAACTAAAATAAGTAAATAATTTCTTACATTCTATATTTTGTACCTAAAGAATGTATCGATTGTAGAACCATATCTTGTAGTTGGTACATTTCTATCATTTGTCATTTCAAGGTTGAATACTTCTCTTAAGTATTCAGTAACTGGAGCAGATTCCTCTTTCTTAAAATTTGTATTGAAATCACCAGATAAAATAGCACTTCACACTACACACTGTACATAATTAAGTAGTCACTGGACAGCCTTGCTAGATAGCTAGTCAATTCCCTACTCTTATCAGAGCAACGCTGCCCTGTCGTCTGTTGAGTTTGTATTCAATTAATATGAATGCCCAACAGCCTAAGGCGGACTCTAAATGAGAGTAGTTAGTAATAGTGTTGGTTTGGTTGGGTATCTTTAAAAAAGCTCCTTTACAAGAACTTATGGCATTTCAACACTTCGAAAATAATGCAATAGAATACACTGTTACCATAGATACTACACTTTAATGCGACATCAAACCCTCAGCCATAACAACACCTATGACATTACTAATTCCTTTTATCTAAAGCAAGAATTACTTTCCGTTCACATTCCTGACCAATTCATTTTAGCTTCCCTTGACGCCACTAGTCTATTCACCAATATCCCCTTTGACAAAGCCCTCAGCATTATAGAAAAAAACTGGAATATCATCCAACCCCACAACACTCTTTGCCTCACTTCCTACCTTGAATCCCTTACACTGTGTTGTAAATCCGGATATCTTAGTTTCCATAGTAAATTTTACAATCAAATCTCAGGTCTGGCCATGGGTAATTGCCTTGCTCCAGACATTTCTAATATCGTTCTTAATGACCTTCTTGACTCCATCATCCCTCTATTCCCCAATGACATCTTCCTCATCAAGAAATATGTCGATGACCTCCTTTTAGTTCTCAATCCTGAAAAAATCCCTGAAATACTAGTAGCCTTTAACTTCTACCATCCCCGTCTCAAATTTACCATAGAAACTGAAACCAATCACACCCTCCCCTTTCTTGACCTCCTCATTATAAGAAATAATGATGGCTCCTTGTCCTTTGATTGGTACAACAAACCCACATATTCCGGCAGACTCCTCAATTTTTTCTCACAGCACCCTTACCACCAGAAGATCAATACAGCAAAAAACCTCATTCACCGGTGTTAATCCCTATCAGACACCCAATTTCGACCAACCAACATCCTACGAATCCAAAACATACTACTCTCTAATAACTTCCCAGACCACATTACCAATAAACTACTAGACCCCCTTATAAACCCTAGTAATATAATTTGGCCCCCCCCCCGTACCCAACAGTACCGACCCCCAGTTCCTTCATATACCGATCTTTTCCTTATATTCCTGGTCTGTCTGACAATATCCAAAAAAAATTTAAATCTTACCTTTCCCAACCTTCGCCTTGGTTTTAAGCCATACCACAAATTATCCCAACTATTCACTAATTTAAAAGACCCGATCCCCATTAAAAATCTCTCCAACATTGTGTACCGGATCCCCTGCTCTGCCCCAAACTGTACCTCCTCCTACATTGGGGAAACAAAAAACCACTTTTACAGACGACTATCACAACATAAGACCTCTATATCTACCCGGAACATATCTGCTTCCAAATTATCAGAACTTGCTTTAACCCTTAACCACACGTTTAACTTTGACCAATCCTCTGTTCTCGCCACGGTTCCTAATTATACCAAAAGACTAATTACAGAATCATTATATATTAACCTCGAAAAAAATCCGTTAAACATAAAGACTGACAAAAATAACCTATCAATAGTTTACAGACACATACTAGACCTAATACAAAAGAACTAACCACCCCCGCTTCCTAATGACTTATATTGTCTGTATTCTGCATATAGCTCTGAAGAAGACCTACAGCGTAGGTCGAAACGTTGGCTATCAATAAGATTTTCTCAAATTACTTGAGAATTTCATTCAGTGACCTCTACCCGAACCAATTTCTTCAATATAAATTCTTAAGGAAGCTTTGTGTAGTTTTATTTTTGGCAATGTTTGTTTATTAATTTCTTTCTGAGATAAAATTACAGTTTTAAATAGTTATTTATTTGATTTCCTTAATTTTTTTATCAGTGAGAATCAATTTAAGAGAATAGTTTAATTGTTGTTTATGCATTCAAAATAGATTTATACTGTTATGACTAATCGGACGATGTTACGGTTGTAGTGCTAAATTTGACCGAGTATCTGACACCTCACGAAATTCTTTTACGTACCACCCAAAGAACGACGTGACTAAGAATCTTTTAATCCACTTAACAATCCCAAGACCATTTGTCGGGCTGTGAATACGCAATCATAGGCATAGATAGTAGATTATGCAAGTCACTACACCACAGGTTCTGGATGGTTCCTCATCAATATGTGACTTTATGTGCTGTTGTTGGGAATTCTTTTCTTGTTATGTCTAACAAGATCATGTTTTGTTTACGTTATTACTTTTAGATTTAGTGATGGCCTCGTGAACTTCAAAGTTGAAATTGATATTTAAGTTCTACCTCTGGCTTGTTCGTTTACTTGTCTTTTCCATGCCTCTATGTTTCATTGCCATTTACTTGTTGTTTTGTTATAATACAGCTGTAAATTTCAATGAATAAATTATTTTAAAAAAAATATTTATTAAAATACAATTGAAAGTTTAAATCAGGTTTCAATGCTGTATCTTTATTGCAACCGTAGAACGAAACAGAAAACAAATTTACCTGACAATGGAATCACGTGAATCGTTGGATTTGTTGAAACTCCTAACTACTTATCCATTCTATAATTTAATGAGGAATTAGGTTAATGATATATTACAAGAAAAACGAAGATGCCTTTGTATTGTCGGAGCTTTGATTTGGTACAGAAACAGTTTTGTTCAGGGGCACTTACTTCCTGAGATATTTGAGAAGTATAATTGTGCCAGTCCCAAGTTAAATACTCCAAATATTTCTAACACAATTCAATCCCTCGCACAACATACGGAGATGAAAAATATGAGAAGTTGACACTTGAAAATAAATACTGAGTAAATACAGCTGTGCACTACAAATAAACAAGCAGTCAATACTCGAATTCACAAAGTGGAACTATTGATCAGATGACATGCCTTAAGAGGCTGTGGATCTTCAAGAGCTCTTTGTTGAAAATAACTTTCCAATTATTTCTTTCTTCGATAGAAAGCCTTGGGAGAACCTAAGCTACAACGGAAGCATACAGCTTTTATTAAAAGGAATATTTCCTGCCTTTTATATTCCCTTTTACAACTCTTTTTCTTTTTTGTTTATAATTTTTTTTCAAACCGATATCACTGCCTTTCGACCCAGATTGTATACATTGTATGAAAATTATATAAAGTATGTTACAGACTGTCCCAGTTCTTTTTAATATTTATCATTTTATTTCAATAATGAAAAGCGAAAGCTCAAAATAGGCCTACAGAGACATTAAAGCTCTACACTAAAACGGGAACAAGCCCAATCAGGCTTCTTTTGGACAAAAAGAGAGTTATTGTGAAGGAAAAAAATAACCACGCCATAATCTCAAAACGCAGCAAGACACTAACCAAAGGTTTTCAAAATACCGTATTTACGGGTAGTTTTTTTTTCCTATCTAGTTTTTGACTTAGAGCTTTTGTTTGGAATTTTTCCAGTATTGTTTTAATTCAGATATATTTAAATAATATACAACCTGGGAAATTCCTTTTTAGGAGTAAGTTCCGATGGTGAGTTAATTCACAAGTTTTATATTTTCATTCGTTTTCTTTTTAATGTTACCGAAAATAAAAATAATGATTGCTTTAGTATAAAAAAAAATATAATAGTTACTGGAAATTTGTATATTTAATTTATCATTTCATCAAGAAATTAACGTATCAACAAAATTTTCGAAGTATAGATGATGATATTACCCAAACATTATATGTAAGTCGGTTCTTTATATACAGCCAGTAATATTTACATGTATATAGTATCCGTGATAAAATTAATTTTTTTTTTGAGAATATCATTAAAAATTCTTTCATTCATCCTTTCGATTAATAAATAGATAAATAAAAATTTATGAATTTTTAACAATATAACTTTTTTAATGGTGCTATCTGTCCCTGAAATAATCCTAAAAACGTTTCCTCTCAAGGAACAAATCAAAGAGAAGCAAAGAAAGGACTGAGTGGCAGGTGATCCTGGTCCTCATCAAGTTCTAATGACAGCTTTCAGCCTCAACATGGGACCGCTTCCATGGAGAGCTGTCTCCTCATGCTGCCCCAACGGATGTTCATGTATTTCTTTATAGCGCTAATCGCTTTTCTATTCTTCAATCAACACTTTATAATAATGGTATTTTACTGAGAAGAACCGTTGGTAATTATTCCGCTGGTCTAATTTTTTTTGCTTAGATTTGAGTCCCAAGCGTTAACTTTTCATTCGTTTCCGTTCTTGCTTCTCTGCTTTTCATCATCCTGAAATCCTTCAAGATTTCAGCTTCCAAATTCACTTCTTTCTAGAATACGAGACTCTGTAATATTCAACTGTTCAAAATCTTTCTTTACTTCATTAGTCCACGTTGTTAGCTTGTCTACGTTGTTGTAGCCAATCTTTGTCTGTTCATACTATCATTATTCTCAGTTATTATATTTATTATTTCGTAAATATCTAATAAATACACAAAATATTGGCCGATTAGTTTGTTTGCTTCTATAAACGGTCTTCTTTCGAAAGAAAAAATATTATTTCAGTAAAACCAAGAGCTATAACAAATTTCCTACAACCGACACACGAACAGAGAGTGTTCATTAAATCTTTTCAGTTTGCGGATAGATACACTGCATAGTTAATTCTACTGCATATTCGTTAATAACAAATAAAAAAGTCGGTAAAAAAATATTTACCCCGGAATGAGAATTCACGCTTCAAAGTAATTTGGTATGCAAATTGGAGTGGGATTCAATTATTACGCGGTTGCATGAGTGCTAGAAGATTTTTATTTTTTCGGTCCATTTTGACAGTTGACGATGAAAAACAGAGTAAAAAAATTGGGAAAATCAACAGATATTTGAATATAGCGGAAAAACCTGCACCACTGCAACCTATTTATTATCTTGGGTTAACTACGAATATTGAATAGAATAGAATAAAATTCTGGGACAAAGTCCCTTTGGAATAACAAATATGAACAGAAAAAGAAACATAATTTATCTGGCCAGAAGGCTAAATGTTACAAATCATAAAGCGTGCTAAAAGTGACAGAATACCTGTTTATTTTAGAAAATGTATCCAATTTTTTAATCCAACCACTCCAAACAGATCGATGAAAAAAAATAAGAAAAATCTTTGAGCCATGCTTCTTAAATGGAAGAAAAAATAAACAAACAAATGCATTTTTTTATTTTATTATTGTTTATTTATCTTCAAAATACTGAAACACTAGCTTTGCCCGCGGCTTCGCTCGCGTGGAATTTGGTCTGCCACATAAAGTTTCGTGAAAGATCATTTTAAATAATTTTTCTTTTTTTAGCTGTAAGTTACTCGTACATCCAAAGATACCTAACTTCAAAACTGACGGGGGATTGTATACAATCTTTGAACCCCTATTATATTAAAGGGGAAGCCATTGGGGTTGGAATCATCCAAATTTCTTTCTTAAATTAAAAGAACCTATCTGTAAATTTCAGGATGATAAGTTCCTGATTTGCCTTTAATTATGTAATATAGTGGATTCTTCACAGAACACAAAAAACTGTAGCCTATGATGTATAACCTATCTTCCTCAATAAGTTTCATCCAAATTCTTTCTGTAGTTTTTGCGTGAATAAATAACAAACATACAAACTTTCGCATTAATAATGTTAATAGGATAGTAGGATATCAAAACAATAGTTTCACTCATGTTCTTTCTGTAACTATCATCATGTGATTTGCCTTTAATTACGTACTATATTGGATTCTCAACAGTACCTGAAACCTCCCATAAATCCGCTCTTGCTGTAGCCTATGTGTTATTCTGATGTATGTAAAGTTTCTCCCAAATCGGTTCTGTAGTTTTTTCGTGAAAGAAAGACAAACATACAATACTTTCGCATTTATAATATTAGTAAGATATGCTTTGATAAAGTTTATGTTAACGTATAGTTCTCGGGTTACAAAATCAATGGTTGATTTTTTATGTAATTTTTTATCAAAAGATTGAATCCATCCTATTATTTATCGATAACACGAATATCAATATGACAGCTTTCAATGTTGGATTGAAAAATATTTCTCAGAATTCAATGAATTCTGAGAAGTCTGGTGATTCAACTAACGAAAGAGAATTGAATAACTTTGTAGGTTTAAAAAAAAAACTGTACTTGTCTCTTTCCCCATTTCTAATGTAATCATTTTTCCTGTTTACTAACTGCTATTTTAAACACTTTTTTTCGATTTTGAATCTGCTTTTTAATTGCATTATTAGTTTGACATTTTCGTTGTATAAGTTTTTATGGTTATTTATTGTCTTCTTGATAATTTTCCCTTCAGCCTTTCTAATTTTATCCTTTTTTGATAGATAATAAAGAGAGAAAACTTTACATTTTTATTAAATAGGATAATTAATAAATAATTCTAATAATAAATAACATAATTAATAAATATCTGTCTCGGGCGGACTCGAATGAGACACTGGAAGATTCAGCTCGAATACATAATTGAGTGAGCTACGCCGTTTGTATTTCTCATTTAAACTATTGCTATTTAGAAGTTTGTTATAAATATGTCCACACAAAAACTTAATAAACCTTCATATCTATATTTTCCTTTCTTTCCTTTTCATGTTGGAATAATAATTATATTTTCAAATGTTTATATCAATTATTCATAAATTAATTGATTAGTTGAAATTTTTAAATATAAATTTATTATCTAACAGAAAAAGCTATACATTTTACTATTAATAATTGTAGGAAATATAGAATTATTTTTAAAAATAGAACGACACTATTTCAGAATTCCTTAGACTATTATAAATTTGTTTGAGTTATTCTTATATGATCTTGACAATTAGTAATTATAATACAAACATGGGGACCATCAATTTTTCTATATTTTTGGTAATAAAATATATTTCGAACATATTTTACTTTATAACTAATACGATAATGCTTATATGGACATCTTAGTGATTCAAAACCTACCTAAAATATTTTTATGAATTAGAGGTTTTTTAGCTAAGTGTGCTATGTAAAACTATTTTTCATGCAATATTTAAGGGTCACAAAATCTTATCTGTCCATTATAAAGTATTATAATTATTTCTGTATATATGTATTATTTATGTATTTTATATATATATATATATATATATATATATATATAT
This sequence comes from Arma custos, assembly GCA_037127475.1. Taxonomy (NCBI): domain Eukaryota; kingdom Metazoa; phylum Arthropoda; class Insecta; order Hemiptera; family Pentatomidae; genus Arma; species Arma custos. Next base: position 60,998,370 of record CM073763.1, read on the forward strand.
ATATATATATATATATATATATCTTACAAATATTATAAATGTGAAAGTTTATATGTTTGTCTCTCTTTCACGCAAAAACTACTGAACGGATTTGGATGAAACTTTACAGTAATATAGTTTTTACATCAGAATAACACATAGGCTATAGCAAGCGCAGATTTAGGAGGGAAGCACGGGGGCGCCTGCCCCCTCCCCCCCCGACTGTTTTTTAGGTATTGTGGAGAATCCATTATAGGGCATGATTAAAGGTAAATCACATGACAATAGTTGTTAAAATAACAGAAAGAACATGAGTGAAACTATTTGTTTTGATATCCTACTAATCTTACTAATATTATAAATGCTAAAATTTGTATGTTTGTCTCTCTTTCACGCAAAAACTAGAATTTGACGGATTTGGATGAAAATTTTTGAGTAAAATAGGTTATACATCATAGGTTATAGCAAGGGCAGATTTATATGGGGGTACGGGGGCATGTGCACCCCCATTATAGTACATAACTAAAGGCAAATCAGGAACTTAGCATCTTGAAATTTGTAGATAGTTTCTTTGTATAGTTTAAGAAAAAAATTTGGATAATTCCACCCCAAGGGTTTCCTCTTTATTATAATAGAGGTTCAAAGATTGCATGGAATCCCTAAGTTTTGAAGTTAGCCATCTGAAATTTTGGATGTACGAGTAACTTATATTTTAAAAAAATAATGAAATTATTTATTTTAAATGATCATTCACGAATCGGATGGCACACGGATATTTGATTGAGAAAGACTCACCACCAAAGTGCGGAAGTTGCAGGGTGCAGCTATCACCCACATCTTGGAAGACTGCCCCCTGTATGAAACACATTTTCATGGCTTGGGGATTGATAGGAAAACCTCGACTATCCTGGGTAATAACGCCGCAAATATAGACAAAGTGATAATCTTTCTTAAAGAAAATAATATTTTCAGTAAAATATAATAATTATAGGTTAAATGGAAATAAAAGTTAAACAAAAAAATAATAATGAACTAAATATTGAACCAAAAGAAGAAAGAGGCTGATAAATGAATAAATAAATAAATAATGAAATAAACATTTGAACAAAAAGAAGAAAGACGCTAATGAACATAGATATTGTGCGTCTATAGGCAAAAAACCTAACCTAACCTCACGAAACTTTATGTGGCCCAAATTCCACGCGAGCGAAGCTACGGGCATGAGCTATTATATATATATATATATATATATATATATATATAATGTTTCTTAGGGACGACAGGAATCAATTTAAACAAGGTTGTGTTGCTCTGTAAAACAAAGTTTATTTTCTTTTAATTGATAATTAGTTTACGGGTTTACAAATAAAATCTAAATTCATACCTGTAAAACAAAGAAACGACAATCAATGTTTATTCTCCTGTCGATTCTGTTTCTTTTATAATAACAAATAATTAAAAAAAAAAACACTTCCAGCTTTTCACTGCTTGGGTAACACACTCGTAACCTCCCTGCTGATAACGCCAGTATCAATTCTCTTCAACATCTGCATTATCTACGTTGGCGCGGCGCGCTAATTCAAATTAAAGAAATACATTTTCTTTACATCTCCCCCCCAGAAGCGAAAATATTCACAAAGGAATATAACTTATTTGGTTATAAGACATCCTTTACTCGGGATTGTCTTTAGAAACAGGGATAAGTTTTGAAACGTGGAATAGATTTGAATCGGTTTTTCTATGTCCTGTGTTGATCCTGTAAACCGAGTTTGATATTTTCTCTATTATTTTATATGGTCCAATTCTGAGTTCGTCTAGTTTCTTCCTGTTTAATTTGTTTCCATTCTCTATGTATACCATATCGTTTTCATTAAACTCGTGATCCTTTCGGTGCTTGTCGAATAGTTGTTTGTTGTATTTGTGTGATTTTATTGTATTGTGAAGCGCTTTTTCTTTATCCTTAATCCAATCTCTGTTTGTTATGTCTCGTTTCAATTCACTTGGAACGATTTTAAAGTCTGTACCATCAAGCAAGTAGCGGGGAGTGAAACCGGTAACGGAATGTTCTGTGTTGTTGTATTTATCTATGCACACTCGAGCTATTGTTGTCCATGCCGTTTTTTGTGTTCGTTCGTTTAATTTACATCTTATTTTGTTCACGATGGTTTGGTTTAGGCGTTCATTTAGACCATTCGAAAATGGTGAGTTTACTGCTGTGAAAATTATAGGAATTTTTTGGCTTTTTAAAAAATTTTTAAATTCTTTGGAGTTTATACCTGGATATTGGTCACTAAGGATTGTACCGATTTCACTTGTTTCTATCACTTCATTTACTAGTTTTATAAAGTCCGTTGCATTTTGTGTTTTTGAAGTATGTATGAAAGCATACCTTGTGTAGTGGTCGACCAACAGATGTAAGTATTTTTTCGTCGATCTTGAACCACCAAAACCTCCTATCGTATCTATCGACATTATTTCGAAGGGCTTTGTTGCTGGACCTAAGTGGGACATGAGGCCGAATTTTGTTGTTCCTCTGGATTTGTTTTTAATACATACCTCACAATTGCTGCAGATATTTTTGATATTTTTTGTTAGGTTTTTTGCTGTATACCATGGGCCTATTTTCATTTGCATTTGTTTTATGCCAATGTGACACATATCTTTATGTACATTATGTATGAATTTTATACTAAATTCCTCAGATAGTAAAAGTTTTTCTTTATTTTTTATTTTTTTGTAGTAGACGTTGTTTTTTTTTGTTAAACCTGTTTTATTTTGTAGTTCTTGATTTTCTGACTGGTCTTGAATGAAATCTGATAATTTTATTAGATTAACAATTTTTAATTGCTCTTTTTGTTATCTTCTGATGCCAGTACTGGATTCCTGCTCAAACAGTCTGCCTCTAGATTGTATTTACCTGGAGCATATTTTATATTAAAATCATATTGCGACAAATAATAAGTTAGGTCTCCTAGCTCTTCGTCTGGTCTGGCTTTTATATTCATGTTTTCCAATGGTTTATGGTCTGAGTATACCGTGAATGACTTCCCAATCAACCAATATTGCCAGTATCTTATGGCTTCTTTAATAGCCAGACATTCCAGATATATCGCTTTTTTTTTCTTTTGTGCTTCGTTTAGTTTTTTTGAGAAGTATGCTACTGGTTTTTGTTTTCCATTTTTTTGTATTTGTTTTAATACTGCACCTAATCCTTCTATTGATGCATCGGTGTATATTACTATTGGTAGATTTTTGTCGTAGATTTCTAGTATAGGTTGTGAGCATAGTAGATGTTTGATTTTTTCGAACGATTCATGACATTTTGTTGACCATGAAAATTTTACATTTTTCCTGAGTGAATTGTGTAAAGGATCTAAAATTATTGCACAGTTTGGAATATATTCGTGATAGAAATTTATCTTCCCGAGGAATTGTCGTACGTTTTTTTGAGTCTTAGGTATTGGAAAATTTTTTACTGATATTAAATTATCTTTTATTGGTCTGATCGTATTATTTTCTATTATATGGCCCAGGTACTGTGCAGACTCTGCTGCAAATTTGCATTTTGTAAATTTTAGCCTAAATCCTTCTTTTTTTATTGCGTCTAATAGTAATTCTATATGTTTCACATGCTCCTCAAATGATTTCGAAAATATTAGTAAATCATCTATAAAATTTACTACAAATCGAGTTAATTTATTTTTTCTTAATATATTGCTCAAGATTCTTTGAAAGATTGCTGGAGCTGTTTTCAGCCCAAAAGGTAAGCATGTCCATTGATAATGACCTTCTTGTGTAACAAAACTTGTTTTGTGTCTGTCTTCAATACGCAAAGGGATAGACCAGAATGCAGAGTTTATGTCTAATGTAGTAAAAAATTTACAGTTTCTTGTTTTTATCATTAAGTCCTCTATTAATGGAAATGGTTGTGCTTGAGGTATTACTATTTTATTTATGTCCCTGAAGTCTATGCATAATCTGCTTCTTTTATTTTCACCTTTTTTAAACGCTAGTGTTACAGGTGCTGCGAAAGGGCTGTATGATTCTTCAATGAGTTTTTTATCTAATAATTTTGTCACTTGTTCCTCTATTTCTTTTCTGTCTTCTAGGCTGCATTTGTAAGGCCTCTTGCTACAATATTTATCTACCAATAAATCTATACGTGCTTCATATTTTTTTACTGTACCTACGTCATACTTATCTTTTGCAAACACTGATTTGTAAGTATCTATTGTTTTGTTTATTTCATATTTTTGATTATCTGATAAGTGATCCATATTTGCTATAAAATTATCTTCTTTTATGTGCTCGTTAAAATTTACTAAATTTTTTTTTCATTGGCATTTTCCTCGTTTTGTTGAAAAATCTTGAGGTTTTCATCCTGGATTAATTTAAATTCTTTTATTGTGTCTAATCCAATTAGGAAATCGTATTTAAAATATTCTTTATCTATTATGTGGACATCCATATTTTTTTCTATGTTGAATATTTTTAATTTTAGAGTCGTCAAACCGTTTGTTTTTTGGACACCATTAATTGTTATTAAGCTTGCATTATTACCTTTACTATTATTTTCTTTTTTCTTTTTTATGTTTAGGAATTTCGAGTTTATTAAAGATACATTTGATCCTGAATCGTAAATTCCCCAAAGATCTATTTTGTTTTCTATAGTTAGTTTGACTTTTATTAATGGTGTCATTACTCGTTTTTTTGGTCTGACTCGTTCAATTCGGATTCTATTACTGAATTGTTTACGTGCCTAATATTTTTTGTACCTTTATCATTTTTTTTATTGAACCAGCAAGCGGTTTCTGCGTGGAATCGTCTCCCCTTATTTAATTTTTCGCAGGTTGTGCATGGTATTTTATTTTTATCTTCCGCGTTTGTACTGGTTTTTTTATTAAAAGAATTTTTACTCACCATATGTTCATATTTGTTCAACTCGTTGAATAAATCTGAAGTTTCTCTTATCATTTCTCTATCAATTCTGTTTAAAATGAATTCCGGAAGTCCTGCTGCAATGAGATCGATGAGATTTCCCTTATCTATTGTTTGTCGCATATCTAGTAAAAGTTTTTCTTTCCTTATTGCATAATCTATTAAAATTCCTTCTTTGTATTTGAAATGTAGTGCATAGGTAACTGGGTTCCAGCCTTTTGTAGCGAATGTTTCAGAGAAGTTCTTTTTCCATTCATCCCATGTCCCATGGACTGTTACTTTTGTAAACATTGAGCTGAACCAATCTTTGCAGGAGCCTTCCATGAAGAATCGGAGTACTTCAATTTTTTGTGAGTCTTCATTTATATCAAATCGATTGCATTCTTGTTCAAAAATTTCCATCCATCGGCTTGGGTTTGGATTTTTACTTGTGAATCTGTCGATAATGAATTTCTCTGTTATGTGTTTTAAATTGTTGGGTCGTGGATTTTCAATTAATGTTTTAAGTAGTCTGTTTAAAGTACTTACGTCTGTATGTTGAGCAGTTATATTTTCTGTTTTGATATTTTCTAGGTATACGTCATGAAATTGTAAATTTTCTTCTTCATCTACATAAGTTTCTTTGATTTCCTTTGTCAATTTTATCCAGATATTACGCTCTTGGTGCCTTTTTTTCAACGAATTTTTTACCTTCTTAAAAGCGTTAGTGGCGATTAATTGTTCATGGAGGTTTGCATTTTGCAATTCTTCTGGAATTTTGAAAATTCTATCATCCTCGGTAGTTATTGAGGTTATGCCAATTACATTACTTTTTCCGTCTGTTGTTGGGATTACTTTGAAACAGAATTGTAGCTTTTCCATCTTATAATTTTCTTATAACCCTTGTAATTTAAACGGGATTGTCGTTTTATAATGTTTCTTAGGGACGACAGGAATCAATTTAAACAAGGTTGTGTTGCTCTGTAAAACAAAGTTTATTTTCTTTTAATTGATAATTAGTTTACGGGTTTACAAATAAAATCTAAATTCATACCTGTAAAACAAAGAAACGACAATCAATGTTTATTCTCCTGTCGATTCTCTTTCTTTTATAATAACAAATAATTAAAAAAAAATACACTTCCAGCTTTTCACTGCTTGGGTAACACACTCGTAACCTCCCTGCTGATAACGCCAGTATCAATTCTCTTCAACATCTGCATTATCTACGTTGGCGCGGCGCGCTAATTCAAATTAAAGAAATACATTTTCTTTACATATATATATATATATATATATATATATATATATATATATATATATATATATATATACATATAGTAATTTTTTTTTTAATATGAATAAATGGAGATTTGAAACAAAAAAAATCTGTCCATTCTTTGGATAGTTTATTTTTCACTATTGTTTGTTTTCTCCCATGAATCACTATTTCATTCATTCATTATGAAAAATGGAAATCTCTTTACCGAATTTAACTTTATAAGATATATAAAAGTAACTATTTATTTTACAATAACATTTGTATAGGTTTATTCGTCCTGAATTGTTGGAGGAATCCAAGTTCTGACTGTTTTGTCCCGAATCTAGGAACTGTCCTGAAGGGACTAGCTCAGGACATCTTTCAATGGCCATTGGTTTTCAATCGGAAACTACTTGAGCTAGTCGAGTCAATCCTAAACTAAGAACTGAGGGCGAATCAATGAGGTACCCAGTTTGCCTAGCAAGTTGTTAACGGCCTCTAAAAGTGAAGTTCATACTCTCTTTAATAATAATTCCCTCACAAATTGAAGAGAATAATTTAGCGAGTTCGACTTCGTAATGGACTTAAAAATAAATATAGTTCTTAAGTAATTTGGGCTATACTCGACCGAGCTATACTGTAGTCTATATCTATGCTATATGTAAAAACTGTAGTTCATTTGTTTTATAAAATACTTAATCTGATTCACAATCAACGGTTAGGTGTACAGCTTACTAAGGTTTACTCCTATCCCAAGACATTAGTATCATAAATTATTGTACATTATAATATACTGAGATAATTAACGGGCATTGACTCTGGTCACCAAAAAATTTGATTCCAAATATTTTACAAAAAAAGTATGCAAACATTACATGAACGAACAAATAACTTAGCTTTACTTCAATATTCTTCTTTTTGTCCATAAGAAACTATTTATTAGTTTATATTAATTTGTAATAATATGAACGTTATATTGTATTAATAAATGCATAATACGTAGTTGATTGTGCATACTACTAGTAACTTCTAAGATAGTAAGGGACTCCGATAACTTACTACATTTTATACCGTCACGATGAAATACTTTGCATGTTAGTGAAGTCAAGGAGAGAATAGCTCAAATGGTTCTAAACTTTTTCAGCAAGTAAATATTTCAATTGTTTAAGAGATTTTGTTCCAGTCGGGCTTAACCCATTTTCCAACTTTAAATTTAATACTGTCTCTTGTTTTTCTACCTACATTAGTAATTTTGGCTAAATCCAATTATTCTTTAATATTTTGGATCCATTCCCCTCCATTAACAAGGGATGCTATGTCTTTTACTAATCTTAGGGAAGAATACTAACTTGTATATTCAAAAAAGGGGAAAAAAAGAATTGCTTAAACTACAGAGGAATTTGCGTAATAAATTCGATAATGAAAGTTTTGGGAAGATTGATTAGAAATAAATTAGAAGAATCAGTCGGACCAGACAGAGCACATGTGGGTTCACTGTTGAGAGATCATGTGTCGATCATATTTTCACAGTTCAACAGCTATTGGAATAATGTGAAATGAAATAAAAAAAAAATTTGTCTGGTAGCCTTGTAGACCTGGAAAAAGCATACGATAATGTGTCCCAAAAATTAATTTGGGAAACACTTCAAAAGAATTCTATTGACAGACCGCTAATAGACCTTATCAGAAGAAAATACAGCAGCAACCGGTGTCAAGTTAAAATTGGAAGGAATGTGTCACCGGAATTTTCGACTAGTAAAGGTTTACTGCAAGGCTGCTATTTGTCACTCTCCCTATTTAAAATCTATAGTTTAACGGCTTTAAAAGGATGGGATAAAACATGTAAGCAAATGAGATTATATAGAGTAGTATAGGTAACAGCCATCTACATAATCTACTGTTCGCGGATGAAGTACTTGTCGCTCAAGACCATGAGGATGCGGAATACATGCTTCGAAAACTGTGCGAGGCATGTGATAGTATTTAACTTTGTAACTTTATTATGAATGGAACTTACTTTTTTTGGACTTTTTTAGTTCATCAATTTGGACTTTGGACCGAAAACCCCACAACCTGGTCACAATTTTAAGGCCGTAACTATCATATGTATTTCACAGTTTTCGTTGCATGTATTCTGCATCCTCATAGTCATGAGCCATAATTACCTGATCATCCGCAAACAGAAGATTATGTAGATGGCTGTTACCTATCCTTCCTTACTACCATTTGCTTACATTTTTTTATCCCATTATTTTAAAGCCGTTAAACTGTAGATTTTAAATAAGGAGGGTGAAATACAGCAGCCTTGCAGTAAACTTACTAGTAGTAGTACTAGTCGAAAATTCTGGTGCCACATGCCTACCAATTTGGTATTTGGTATTACCAATAATGATATGTTCACTTCAGAAGAATGAAGGAGGAAAAATCAATTTAAGGAAATTTTTGGTTGAAGGAAACCTTAATCTGAGGAAACCTTTAGAGAAAAAAAAGAAGAATTGTAAAATAGCAAAATAGTAAAATACTAACGTATTCAACGAACAATGTGGAAAAATTTACGTGTCTTTCACGCATTATAAAAAGCTACTGGTTGATAGTAACAATGTTCCAATAATTTTTAAATGTCAAAGGCCCTCACGGAATATTCGATCTGTGTTTCAAGAATAATTTATAACCCTACAAATGTAGATCAACTTTTAATTGGAAAATGTAATATGAGTAGATTTCATTCATACTAACTATAACTAATTAACTCCCTTCTTAACAGTGAAACGCTATACACAATATATTAGTTGTTAATTTTTAATGTAATATTCACACTATAATAATTAAATATAAACTAATATAAAGGTTGTTATGGGCGCAAAAAACAATATTGAAATAAAGGACAATATTAGTTTTTTGTAATTATTTCCGTAAAATTTGTTTCTATATGGAATGATTTTTTTCAAATTAAACTTTTACAATTAAAAATTATTTTTCGTAACGAATTTCAAAAAACAATACAACGTACTGTTCTTTCATGTTTTCAAATTGACTTTCATAACAACAAAAACTAAACATAACATGGCTTGACATATGATTCTATCAAAATACCATTTAGAAGAAGTTCATTGAGAGATCTTCATTCCTTCATTATAAGGCTAAACAAGAACAAAAATAGATATATAGACTTAAAATAACCAATCTATTGACCAACACATACGCTCTATTAATTCCTTTTTCCAAACTATCCTTCAAGGGCATAAAAAGAGACTTATAAAACAAAAAATAATAAATATATGACTTTCGTTTGCTCTTCTATCAAACGACGATTAAGAAGTAAGTTCATTGAGAGATCTTGTTACCTTAATTTTAAGTCTAATAACAGAAGTTCATGTTTCCTATTTATTATTCCTCTTTCCACACTAACCTTCAAGGGCATAAAAAAAAGACTAACAACAAAATGGCTAGATCTGACAAGACCGCTAATGGGCGACTACAAATGAGCTGTTCGTGAGATCTTTTCTGAATAGGGGACTAATTCAAGGCTAGAAAGAGATGTTACCATTCTTCCCTTTGCCCGACATGCCATCTATATTTTTCTGACCTTGAATTTATACTGTCACCCTTCCCGGGAAAGGTGGATAAATAATTATATTTCTAATGGAATGATATCATAAACAGTTATTTTTTCAAGTGTTGAAAGAATATTGATAATCGTTTTCTTATTAATTTAACGTCAGTTCGTCCAGATTTGGCAAGTAATAAGATGCTACAATAAGAGTCCTAAATTTTGTCTATCCAGGAGTCAACGATCAGAATGGGCTAATTACGTGGTGTTATTGTGTATACCTGTAGGCTTTTAACTCGTAAGTTGTGAAATGGCAGTGCCGTCAGCAATGTAACTTCTTTGACCTCTTCTTTCACATGTAAATATATCAGCTCTAAGCTATAATATGAGAGAGAGATTAGAGAGTACAGAGAAGATAGGGTTGATAGATTAAAGAGGATAGTAACTAACTTAGATCTAGAAAAGTCAATAAGTTATAATGTTAATCTCAGCAAATAAGCCTACTTAGTTATATAAGTGAATATAATGCACATCAATTTTATAATGTTCTATAACATTATAATGTTTATTACTTAGTCATCTATCGTTTGTTAATTCAGATAACATTGGATTAGGGATCTTTACCGAGTGTCTGACATCGCGTTGGCTCGGGACCGCTATTTCACGTACCCTCCCTAAGACGGCATGACTGTGTAATATAAGTATGAATAATAAGTATTTTTCACTTCATTTAGAAAATCCTTAGGGAACCTATCAGGCTGTAAAACCAGGAACTTGTGATTGTTATACTAAACAACTACACTACTTGTGAATCCCGTATTCATTCATCATATGATTCCAAAGGTTGGAGAAAATTGTAAAAAAATAAAATATGAACTTTCTTAGGTTTAATATATTCACAAATATTTTTCGACCATTTATGTTTAAAACTCGTATTATCTACTGCTCTCGTGTTTTACAGTTTTTACATTTTTTCAGTTTGAAAAAATATTTAAAATTGAAAACCAATCGCCAAGCTGCCGTATAAAACAAGACTGAAGAGAAAAAAAAAACCTCAAGATAGCAAACTACCTTTTGATTGCTTTTGTGAGTATAAATCTCCAGAATGGAAATTCGGCCTGAGGGAAGAAGCTAAAGATAATTGTTTCCTTAGACCGGAGTAGGCTTGGATAGAACTTCCAAAACTGAAGACAACTTTGATTAGTACTTATATAAAGTCTAACTTCAACGCTGTCTCGATTAAGTTCCAAATTAGTTAGATTTTCATAACTGTTCTAAAATATTATATTCTAACCCAAAGATCTCAGAAAAAACATTACTGAAACGGTTCTGGGAATATGATATAGTATTATCATTAGCTACATTTACTAACTTTTCATACCTATACCTCAATAACCCATTAAGGGACTTTTCGGTTCAATACCTGTACAGTGGGGTGTGGTCCCCTAATTATCTTCCTTCCTAATTAAAGGTACCTACTCTATAGAGGCTCGTTTAACCACAGGAGGGTGTGTACCAAAAGGTCCATCCGTGGCAGATTAATTAATTTATCTCCCACAGCCGGATTTGAATTCGGGATTTTCAGCATAGAAACACTGCATTCTACATACTGTGCTAATCATCTCCGATTAACTTTTCATAACATCACAAAAACGGTAATAATTATTATAAAATAATTTTATACTTGCGCTGTGTTTGGAACATAATAGTTATCGAAACCATTTAATAACTCGGAATGGCGAATAGAAACATAAATGATTAAAAGCTTAAATATTCTTTATTATTTTATTTGCCCTTTTTTAATAACACAAGTCATATTGATAAATATTTTATGCACATTAATTAGGCTTTATTTCAATTTTTTTTTTTAAACGAAATTGTTCGTAGGGTTGGTGCAATTTCTATTCGATATTATTTTTTATTGTTTCTGTGCTGAAAATCCCGGGTTCCAATCTAGCAGTGACAGATAAATTAAATAATCTTCCAAGGATAGTGGTACCTTGTGGGATATACAGGCAGGAGGGTCCCACTCAGACTCAATACAGGTCCTGAACTAAGATTGTCCGAAGGTCCTGAGTTGAAATCCTGCTGCTAGTAAGACTTTTATAAGTGCTGACTGAAATCTTTGGGTTAGAATATATTATTGCAGAACAGTTATGAAGATCTAACTAATTTGGAACTTAATCGAGACGGCGTTTAAGATAGACTTTGTAAAAGTACTAATCAAAGTTTCCTTTATCACGTGGCATTATACTTACCATTTATTCTATTCATTTTTTGTGTTACTATAATGTATGTAAATTTTAATGAAAAAATTTTTTTTAGAACAAGTATAAAGTATTTATAATTAGTACAAAGAAAAGAAAGATTCATATTCTTGTTCTATCTTGCTAACAAAATCGGTTTAATATCAAAATTCAAGGCCTTCTAAAAATTTTTATAACATACCTGTTTGTTTTTCTATCGATTAAAATAATAAATAAATATACAAAAACAATAAATACAGGGGAAAACGTGCGAAAAATGTAGTATTACATGAAAATAAAAATCTATTACTACATTTGTTACAATTCTTTTAAAACATGAAGCTTCCTGAGACTAAAATTATCAAATTTATTAAAATAATGTTTATACTTTGAAGTTGATTTATTAATTTTATTTAATATAAGGATTATATTGGTAGTTTATAAAGTAACTGATTAATTTCAATTAACCTTAAACTAAAAAATATTTTAATATTCGTGGATAGGCAAAATTTAGGACTCCCACACTGTAGCGTCGTCCGATTAGCTCCAGCAGCGTAAAGTGACTTTAAATTAATATACAAGTTAGATTACATATATTTCATTAAACGAATTATAGTAAAAAAAAATTATAATTTGGAAATTTATTATTATGGGACATTAATTGTGTATATGATATATTAAATGTATTTCACTGAATTAAATCAGAGGCTCTAATTATCTTGGGGAATATTAATGTTGTATTGAGTAATCATTGTAAAAGTCTGCTTAATTACTGCTAGCAAAATTAAAATTAATTATTACAATTTTATCCTTTAAACCACAAGATTAAATATTAATTGTCATTTGTTTATTATTATTAACTTTGTGGTGCTATGGCTAATCGAAAAATGCTACAGTGGAGATCCTAAATTTTTCCTATCCAGGTATAATTAGGACAGGAATCTTTATTAGAGTACATAATACCGCAAAGGCTCAGGGCTGCCATTTTACTTCCCCTCCGAAGTACGTCATAACTAAGGATTGTTTAAAACCTTTAACAAATACCAATGCTATCTGCCAGGATGCGATACCACGATATTGGTAATAGTAGCAGCCTGTTATGTCAACTCACCACATGTGACACAATACTCTTTTGGTATCCTAAAATAGATCTTAACAAAGAAAAATGTTTTTCCTACTCAATCTGACATTGTTGTATATAAAATTTGTGCAGTTAGAAATATGTCATTAAGACTTTTCTATTAACATATTTTCAAACTGGTAATTGACTAGATATAGTACTAAAATTAAATATGTTTCCAAACCTAAAAAATAACCAAAGGTAAGAAAAATATATTTAAAAATATGCAAGTGTTCACAAATTATCATGCCATGGCAAACACTCCAAGTTCTAGTTAAGGCCCTTAATTAGTTCATGATTTTATAAACTGTAAAAGGCAAACCCAAATTAAATTATTCCAGAGGTACACCGGGACTGCCGAGAGGTTTAATGTAAGGGTTTGTAATTAAAAGATCTTGCTTTTTAAAAATCTTCAACCTCCAGGTTTTTACTTTACAATATCACAAACCAATTATTTTATTTTTTAATTGCCTCGGGTCGTGAGATAGCCAAGTATTAAATATGTTTGCAAAAATTACATTAGTTAATTTAGCATATTTCCTTATTTTGTAATGCTTGAAGATAGTATTTCTGACAATAAACAATAAGCTAGGTAAATGGATAGGTGACTGCCGGAAATAAGCACTATTTATAACGAACCCACACACGTCTGGAGGCAACCCTCACCGATCGGAAATAGGACTGATGTGCGTAACTCCTGTACCTTAATAAGTTTCGGACAACAGTTAAATATCCATCTGAAGGTTTCGTTTGCGTTAGGTGTTGCAGATTCCCTATGTTAGGGCGTGATTAGACTGAATGAAATTTAATAGGAAGCAAATTGAAGTACCACGGGAATTTGAAAGAAATCTCTGATATTAACATAGCATTTGATTTATTAATTTTAAGGACATATGAAATATCTTTTTTTTTGACTAAGCAAATATAAAAGTGATAAATGATTAAACTTAATGGTAGCAATTATACCAGACGGACTTACAGACTAAACATGCAAAATAGCGATCTAATGAATAAAGATGATTAATGACTAATACAAAAAAAAAACATTGAATAGGAGCGATAATAAAACATTAATAGAAATTGCTGCATTAATTAACATTATGGCCAAGGTATAACAAATAAATAAGAACGATATAATGAAGAATTTAAGTGATCACGGCCTGAAGGGTTAATACGATTAATTAGCGTGAATTGTCTTTTGGTCTCGTATAAACCCAATGAGTTGTTGATCATCAGCAGCCGTATTAGTCGGCGATTTGAGGCCTTATGATACTGAAATGGGACTCACGATTTGAGTGTTCTCTATACCAACTATCCTCTCATCTGGTGTCTCAGCCGAGCTCCTGGTGCGTGACAGGCTGCAAGACCTCCTGGACGCTGGACGTTCCCAATAAAGAATATCGGCTTGAAAGCGGCAAGCGGTCGTAGCTCCGAAGGTCTAGTAGAACAGTCCAGCTCTGCGTCCCAACAGCAAGTGCCCGCAGCTCCAAGCGTCATTCCCCCTCTCCTTCATTTTGGCGGTAAAGTATATGTTCCGATACTAGAGCAAGGATCGGTTTGTTCCTACCGGCGGGTAGTACAGGTCCGCGGCTAAACACCCTATTTTTACAGTTCCCTTTTGCGATTTTATTTTTCTTCCCATCTTCTGTTTTCTCGACTTATAATGCTCAGCCACCAGGGTTTTCCTCTATAGACTTTATAGAGGCTGGGTGAGCTTCAGTAGGATATGTGAATCCCACAGGTATAACCTTGGCCATTAAGAGATATTACACAACAGAATTCGTATCCAGAACGATAGCAACGATTTATGCGTACCTAAAGAAGTACTGTTCGTCCTGCAATCTTAGTTATGAGAGATAGGAATGCTCACTGCATTTGTACCAAAGTTTAGGAAGTCCTTGGCGTGAAATAGAATTATTACTTATATCTTAACTCCATTTCAAACCAGAAGCTGCGTGAATGAATGATTGAAGATTGACAAAATTCTACTTGATTACTGATTCACAGGGGCTGTAGATATGCAAACCACTAATAAGAATCGGCGCACATTGAGACGCAGTCCAACGCAGGGTAGCGTAGGTTAGACGGGGCAGCGTAGCAAAAAGTTTTGTGATATATAGGTTTGACCGAACGAGCGTTAGTTGAAAGGCAGGGCAGGGCAGGGCAGTTCAGAGCATGTGTGAACCTGATTCACGCAGTGCTTGTGACACAGATTACTGAGAATGTGTCAAGCAGTTTCTGTTAAAATTTATTATATTTCGTATCATTCATCATATTATTCATAATATCACAACGGAAGAAAAATTAATTGAAGCCGTTCGTCCACATAATTTCTTCTCTTCATATCCGTACTTTTCCATGAACATTTATTTCGTTTTGACAGTGAATACAAAACAAAAAGTTCATCCTTTTCTTCATCTGAACTTTACTTCTTCAACTGAAGAGTCAGAACTTAGGCCAAGTTCGTTTAGTTAGTCCATTTGTACGCCCGACGACCGATTATATACAAAGGCGATAAGAAACTGCGTTTCAATGTGTCATATGAGTAGCGCATCTTTTTACCTACTCTGATCTGCCCTGCCTAACCTAGGCTACACTGCGTTGAACTGCGTCTCAGTGTGCGCCCGGCCTACAGCTCTTATACTTATGTTATTGCTGCTTATTCATTTAACGTCACTTTATGCTGCTATGGCTATTCGGAAGATACTGCAGTGGAAATCCTAAGTCCTGTCTATCTAGAAATCTTATGATAAGAATCTTTAGCTCCAAAAAAATCATATTTAGATTAATTTAAATTGCTTGAAATAGGTTAAATTAATTTAAATCTATTTCCTATAAGTTAAATACATTTCCAAATTATAATTTATTTAACTATAACTCTCTTAATGTAATAAAATTAATTTAACTTGTTTATTTATTTAAAGTCACTTTACGCTGCTGGAGCTAATCGATGACTGGGAGAGTCCTAAATTTTGCCTATCAAGGTATAATTAGTATAGAGATCTTTAACGAGCACCTGCCATCGATCTGTAAATTTTTACCTTCATTTTACGTCCCTCCCGAAGGATATTATAATATATTATATATTATAATTAAAATCACAAGTCCACCTGCTAGGCTGCTAAACCTCGATCTTGGGCAGTGTAGGTTATGCTAACCACTATACCTACTATAAGTCTCCCCTTACTCTAAAATAATCAATTTTACTATTCACTGTGCTGCGCTTTAGGTGTAATTTAAGTTGTAATTAAGCATATCCTTTGAGTGTCGTTGTTCCGAACTTTTGTTGATCAAGTAGGATTAGCAGATGACTGAAAGAGGATGATTACTAAAGCTAAGCATGAAGCTTGCCTCAATTAGTCCCTCACCGTAGCTTGGTGAAAAGGTAATTCGATTCAGTGCTCTTTATGACTCGAACTAGAACTCGTTAACTCTGGATGCGCGGTAATTAAAACAGCGATCCAATTGTATCAGTGGGGGGCTGGAGTGAGCTTTGATCAGGGCAGGGAAAATTGCGAAGTTGCGGTGAAGAAATATGAGAACCTTTCGAAGGTCCTGATAATAATGCATGCTTTGATGAAGTTTTTCATTAGATATTTACAGAGTAGTATATTTATACACATTTTAAAGTCCTCCGCCGTGACTGTCTGTCTGTTCGCGATAAACTCAAAAAAAAAAACTGCACAGGTTTTAAAATGGTTTTCATCAACCGATAGAGTGATTCATTGGGAATGTTTAGATTTATAATTTGTGAAGGTTTATGTAAATTTGTTGGAATATAACGATAATTGTTGGAAGTGTTGGAAAAAGTCAAGCCGCCTGGGAGCTTTCAAAGTAAACGCTGCCCAATCCCTTCTATCTGTACATATTATGCATAAAGTCATTTGCCGCGTCTGTCTGTCTGTTCGCGATAGAACTACTGCACGGATTTTAATGCGGTTTCGACCAATAGATAGAGGAAGGTTTAGGTATATAATTGGTCAAGGTTTAGTAACATTATATTAAATTTGAATCTAATTCACATATTGGACGCATCAAACAGACTCAATTTTTCTATGGAACTAGAATTATGAAAAAGCTATGAAGAAAACCAAAGCACTATTGATGAAAGCCCCGACTCTAAATTTTTTTGACACTAATAAACTGTCTACTATATCATTGGATGCCAGTAAAAATGGTCTAGGAGCAATATCACTTCAAGATGGAAATCCTTGTGCATATGAATCCAAATCCCTATCAGAAACCAAAAAAAAGGTTCGGTAATTGAAAAAGAATTCTTGGAATTGTATATGAATGTGAAAAATTTGAACAATATTTCTTGGGTAAAAGGACAATTGTATAAACTGATCATAAACCCTTAAATCAAATCTTCAAAAACTCAATATCAATGTCCTTTACGTCTCCAGAAATCACTGCACGCAGACCTTCTACAGATTCTTCAGATGGTGAGTGAAGGACTTTCCCAGCACAATGATGTCGTCTAAGTATACAAGGCATATTTCCCAAGAGAGACCTCTTAACACGCTTTCCATCAACCGCTCAAATGTTGCAGGAGCATCAAATCCATAATGCTTATAAGATTGCAACGTTGACATTGTACCTAAATTTATACCTGGAAAAGAAATGTACATTGCTGATGCTCTCTCAAGAATCGATTTACCTAATAATGAAGACGTTAAGTTTGATGATATAATAGAAAAAGAAATAGCAGCTCAATTGTGTATTTTAAACATAAACGTGATAGAAGAAAATGTGAATCTTGTTGATAGAGCTCAAGAAACTAGAACTGATTAAGATTTAGACATGTTGAAAACTTATATAAATCATGGATGGCCAAAAGAATACATCAGATCCCAGACACATTAAAACCATTTAAAAAATAGTGAAGAATTACTGGTAATAGATGACATATTGCACAAGCCGAGCATAATAATTGTGCTTAAAGCGTTGAAAAAAAAAATTCTAAACCTTCTGCATTACAGTCATCAAGGTATTTTACGTACTAAAATACATGCGAGAGAATTTTTTTTTTTGGCCAAGTCTAAGTAAAGAGATTGAAGACTTGGTAATATACTGCAACATATGTTCCACATATCAGAATTCAAACCAAAGAGAGCCAATGATAATAAGTGAAATTCCAAACAGACCGTGGCAAAAAATAGCCTGTGATTTGTTTACATTAAAATCAGCAACATACTTACTATTAGTAGACTATTACTCAAAATATGTAGAGGTGGAGAAGCTTAATGGATTAGATAGTGAAGCTATCATAGCACATTTAAAAATAATATTTTCACGATATGGAATTCTCGAGATAGCGATGGATGTCCTCAATTTTCTTCAATTAAATTTAAAAAATTTACTGGAAATTGGAACTTTAAACATTAAAAATCAAGTCCAACATATGCTCAAGCAAATGGATTAGCAGAAAGATCTATACAAACTGTTAAAAGAATTATGCTTAAAGCAGTAGATGATAATAAGGACATATTCATGACTTTACTTCAATTCAGAAATACACCAATGGAAGGAATGGGATCACCTGCTCAACTACTGTTTGGAGAGAGGCTGAGGGACAATGTTCCGTCACCGGTACAATTGCTTAATCCCAGAACGATTAATCAAGGTAAAGTAAAAAATATCCATAAACAAAATCAGCAGAATCAAAAGAATTACTATGATCGAGGAGTTAAAAGTATGAAACCACTACAAGATGGAGAAAACGTAAGAATTCAAAGGAATGGAAGATGGAAAAAGGGACAACTGATTAGAACGGGAGAAGGCCCAAGATCGTTAATGTTAAAAAAGAAACTGGAACCCTTTTCAGAAACAGAAAATTTTTGAAACCACTTATTGATCACAATCAAGAAATAGAAGATGCTGAAGAAGATTGTCAGAAATGAAGAAAAATAAGAGGCAAAGAGGAACAATGGATATATAATAAAGATATAATGACTTTGTCTGAGTCAAGGTACAGCCCTCCACGAGCTACAAGATCGGGAAGAACGGTGAAACGAAGAACACCCATGGACCTATAAAAATACTTGAGAATTGAATTATTAAGTTTCTAAAACACTTTGAAATAAAAAAAAAAAAAGAGTTGTGACGTAATGTAATGTTAAATGTAATGGAGAGGATAAACCCCCCTGTTGTAACGTTATGTGGAATACAATCCAGAACTGAACCATCTTCTACAATCATGCTGGGAAGAAGAAGACTTCATTAACGAAGATGAAATATCAGAAGTATTGGCGTCTCTCAATCTGGGAAAAGCTGAAGGAATGGATGGCGTCACGCCAGAGATAATGAAATACCTGGAGACCACAGGAGAAAAGATGTTTCAGCTTCTCCTCATCTTGGCATGGAAGAACAAAGACTGGGAAATCTCTGTCATAATACCAATATTCTAGGAATACAGTAGAACCAATGCTAGGGGATGACCAATATGGATTCAGAGGAAAAAGAAGCACCCAAGATCTTATCTTCACACTGAGACAAACATCTGAAAAGATCATAGAAAAGAACAAGGAAGTCTTCACCTGTTTTGTCGACCTCACTAAGGCCTTCGACAGAATCAGAAAGGAAGATATTATATAGGCTCTCAGGGAGAAAAAGGTCGATCTGGGACTCAATAAAGGAATCCTAAGTCTTTTTAAAATACAGAGAAATGTTGTGAGGACATGTAATGAGACATTACATGAATTTGTAGCAACCCAGAAGATCAGACAAGGATGTAGCCCAAGCCCATTACTTTTTATTTTGACACTGGACCCGGCCCTGAAAAGAGCGAAGCCAAAAATGAAACAGTACCTACACCATCTAGGGTATAGAAACCTTAGGTCAACCCACCTTAGTACCCCTCGCATTTGCCGACGACGTAATTGTTTTTGCAAACAATTGTAGGAACCTCCAGTTCAATTTACGCATCCCACAAGAAGAGTTGGACGTGAGTAACATGACAATAACTAGAAGATATCTCGGTGCACACCTTAACGAACACGGATGGATAGATGGCGATATAAATGAACGAATAAAAGCTGTCAGCAGGTGTTTTAATTCCCTCAAGAAAGGATTCATCGGGAAAAAAGAAGTGTCAAAAAAACACAAAAAAAGTAGTTTATGAAAACAGTTTCTTACCGATTCTCACCTATTCAAGTGAATCTTGGACTCTAACCAAAAAGCATAAGAGCCAACTTCAAGCCATGGAGATGTGATATCTGAGAAGAATGGAAGGGAAAAACAGAAGAGACCGAATGCGAAACGAAACAATATGGTCAAACATAGGACTTCGGCCAGCTGAGGATATTATCGAAGAGCATCAGCTGAGGTGGTTCGACCATGTCTCCAGAATGGCGGAAAACAGAGTGGCGAAGGCCGTATATAAGACGAAGGTGGAGGGTGTGAGACCGAAAGGAAGACTTGGGAGGGCGCAATCCAGAAGGCTTTTGACAGAAGGGGTTTGGAGTGGAGAAGGAGAAGACGATTGGTACAGGAGAGGGATTCATGCTAATCATAAATCAGTATCAATTGAAAGGATCCACACACCGTTGGCAGTAGAAGAGGAGAAGATTAAATAAATTGATAAAAAATTGATGTCTGTACTAACATATATCTAGTAATGTAAAAAGCACAATGCTCAAAGAAATGGGCTACTTTCAAGCTATCATTGAACTTTTCCTAGAGTAATGTTAAATTAATTGTAATATGTATCAATAAATCTGTTGAAATTAATTAATTATATTGTATTTTGTGAGTGTATATCATTAAGGTAATCATCCGTTATGTGTTATCTACAAGTATCAACAAGAGGAAACTAGATACCACCTGGATTGTCATATATTTTCTGAATAATTGAGTTGACAGATGTCATTTTCTCGTAAACGAAAAATAAAAACACCCAAAAAGGAAGGAGCTCCAGATGTAAGGAAAATATTGTGTAATCATTAGGAAGCCAGTCAGTTGTCTAAGGAATAAAAAACATTGCCGCATTTAATTATGAAATATTGTGACGTTCCTGAAACTTGATAGGACTAAAAACGTATGATTTTAATTATGATTTGCAGGAGCAACTGATGACTAATCGAACAGGTAGTATTCATAGGTTGAATGGCGAATCTCAGCTTTTTGCTTGTATCTGCAACTCGCTTGAATTGGATTCGCTTTAATGGCTTCATGCCTGCATGCATCGTACATCTCTTGCATCCACTCACTTGAATTCATCATCTAGATGACGTCATGTTAAAATTATTACAAGCCATTTGCTTGCCTTGAATCAATAGATATCTGTAAGTCAGCAAGACCTTATTCCGTCATCCATGCAAGCCGTTTCTGAACTGATTTCAAAAATTTCTGAAGAATAGTGTAAATACACTTCAGTCATGAGCAAAATTAATTTAATTTAAGAAATTATGTTTTATAATCAGCAATACATTCAAATTTCTAAATTATATACCACCTAGAGAATGGTAAACAATAAAAATAGGAATTAAAGATTTATAACATAAAATAAGGTATAAATAAATTAAAAAAGAAGAAAAACAAAACCCAGGCAATAGGAAGATACACAACCTGTAATCTGCAAAGGATAAAGACAGATCTAACGAAACTGCTTCAAAGAGAGCATTAAATTACAAAATAAAACAAACTAATTAAAATACTTCACCAGGCTAAAGATAAATTTAACACTGAAGAAGTTTATTATTCAAATACTAAAATATTTTATATAAAAACCTACGTTAAAAGAACCCTTACCATCCCAAAAAAACAGAATTGGGTATGCAAGATCAAGGGTGAATATAGTTAGTGATTATTTCCTATTGAAACGAATTAATAACTAAGTGAACATGAAAAAATTCCACTTTTTTTGTTTTATTTTTAAAAATTGCTAATAAAGAAAAGTACTCCGATAAATCTTCGGTCCCGTTAATATTAGAAATAGCTACAGAGATCAAGTGAATACATTTCAAACCTGCTCAACGAGATATCACTTCAGTGATGAAATTAAATCGTTTTCGGTAGGTGGGTCGTGCCGCTAGGATGCAAATAAGTGCCACTCCAAGGATGGTGTTGGCAAGACAGTTGCAGGGACGTCGAGCGGTCGGTAGGCCAAGATTAAGATGGGCAGATTGCGTAGAGAATGACACGAAGAAAGCTGCAGTTAACAGCTGGATGACAACAGCCAGCGATAGAAGATTGGTGTTAGAGGAGGCCAGGACTCGCTTTCGGATTGTAGCGCCAACATAATAACAATAATGTTCCACCGGTTGAGATTATATCCACAGCCCCGGTGAATAAGTGGTAAAGTCGGATTTTGTCCTGAGAGAGAGTTAACTGCTCTCAGATAACTGGAATCGTATCATTCTCGTAGTTTTTTGCTTTAAATCGAGTTTTAATATAAACAATAATTCCATTTCAAGCCATTGCCTTACTCAGCCTTGTAATGTCTTACAACATAAATGAAATACATTAGTATTTAAGTTTAGAAAAACCTTTTAATGATCCATAATCACAATTTTTATGATAATACAAAAACATATGTGTGTTACCAAATATAACATGTGTTGTAACTTATAATCGATACATCGAATACAATATACCACAAGTCTCTTATTCACTACGAAATTAACTCGATCTTGCTTACTTAAGTACATGAAAATCAGTTTGGAGAAAATTAGAATTAACCACTTATTCACCGGGGCTGTAGATATTTACTTATTATTTTTAAGAACGGATTCAAATAATTCGTACTATCAAATAAGTAATTTGACCTACTTAAAACCGTAATTATAAGAATATAATTATGACTAATCGTAATGATTACAGAATTATATATCAGTTATACCATATTAACCATAATTTAAACATAAAATTATAAAACAATGGTACAATGATACAAGCTTGAACACATACCCAATTGTATATCAATAAGAGAATAATTTGGACTGTCAAGATAGCTTTGTCTAAAAAAGGTATAAAAATTGATCCGGCCCTGGATTAATACTTATACTGGTCCATTGAGATATTTCCGCAATTACTTACTTTATGTTTTTACGGTGGAATGCACTATAATAGAAATAATGTATAAAATGAAGATACAAATAAGTAACGGATTGAAAAAGGTTAAATGGGACGGAGTATAAATTAAGAAATAAACCTACAATAAATTAAAAGTACTCTATTGCAAATAAGGTTAAAAAAAAAGGAGATTAGTGGTTTAGTAAATTTGATTTACATCCTAAGTAATTTTATCTAACACGACACTTTTCACCTTTATTCCTCGTGGTTTAAACTCGATTCTGAACCTGAATTTGCCATAGCATAAAACTGCTATATTTAACCTGCTTGCTAAAATGTGAGAAAAAATCGATTTTTGAAATTATGGAGTTGTCTGTATTCGATCCTAAACACCTCATTATTAACAAGCACGAAAATTATGTTCTGTAGTTATTTCCCCTAAATATTTACTATTATTTGTATGCACTAGGATATGTTACTGCATATTCCAGTGACTAAAAATAAAACAAGAAAATAGGTTAATGTAAAATCTTTGGGTTATGTAGATAAGAGAATAATTTAGACTGTCAAGATCACTTTGTCTAAACAAGCTGTAAAAATTGATTCGGCCTTGGATTAATACAGTTACTGGTCCATTGAGATATTTCCGCTATCACTTATTTTATGTTCTTACGCTGGAATTCACTATAGATGTAGATGAATAAGTAATGTTCCTAGGTGAGGATGAAGAATATCATATACTATATGAGGAGTTCAGGATCAAAGGCGGATAACTCATAACACAGGCCAACAAAAAAAACCTTTTTGAAAACTTTTTTAATTTTAATAGCTGATCTTGATAGATTTTTATGTGCTGAATCCAAATCTGCTCGTAGTTTTTATGTATCACCCTTAGTTTCCAAGCAAAATGTATTTTATTATATAGTCTAATACCCATTTACAGTATATAGGGAAATCAATGAAACACTGTAGAATCGTAAAAATGGTTTGTATTTACAGTAAAATACTTGGAATAGTAATTTTATGTGATGATACAAGGTTCACTTGTCAACTGGAATTGGTTTATATTTTCTTTCCCTTTTTTCCTTGAAGCTTCTTGTGTAGCTTTTCCTGCGATGAATAGCTTGCTGAACTTCCCGGTGAAGTGACCAACAGTAATCCCCCATCATGTTGGTATTCCAGCGGCCCTGGTAACGTTTTTCCATCACTTTAACGTCCTGGTGAAAACGCTCACCTTGCTCCTCACTAACATCTCCTAAATTTTCCGGGAAGTAATCGAGGTGGCTGCTCAAAAAGTGAACTTTCAGGCTCATCAAACATCCTAACTGTTCAAATTTTTTTAACATGTTAGCAACAATAGCCTTATATTCTGGGTCTTTTTCATTTCCCAAAAACTTGGTGACAACTTGCTTGAATGAAACCCATGCTTCCTTTTCATTTGAGGTCATTGTGGATTCAAAGTTAACGTCAAACATCATTTTTCTAATATCAGGCCCGGTAAAGACGCCTTCTTTCAGTTTAGCTTCTGAAAGGTGTGGAAACTTCTGACAGAGATATTTGAAACAAAGCCCATCTTTAGGCAAAGCCTTTACAAACTGTTTCATGAGACCTAACTTAATATGTAGTGGTGGTAGGAGCACGTTTTTTGGATCTACAAGGTTTTTGCGTAAAATGTTCTTCTCGCCAGGCTTTAAAGACTCCCTAGCAGGCCAGTTCTTTCTGCACCAATGTTGATTCCGAGCTCTACTGTCCCATTCACACAAGAAACATGGAAATTTGGTAAAACCCCCTTGCTGACCAAGGAGCATGCACGTAACTTTCAAATCACCACATATCATCCAACCGTGTGCAGAATAACCTATTTTATTTAACACTATTTCTAGATTTTCGTAACTCTCTTTCATATGTACAGAATGACCGACAGGTACAGAGGCATACATGTTACCGTTGTGTGCTAAAACTGCCTTCAAACTATTTTTGGATGAATCAATAAACAACCTCCAATCTTCTGTTTTGTATTCAATTCCAAACTCATTCATTAAACCATGAATGTCTGAGCAGTACACCAAATCACCCTCTTGTTCAAAATACTTCGAAAATTGTTGTTCTCTCTTCCTATACACATGAATGCTGGTTCCAGCCGCCAGCAAGTTCTTTTCTTTTAGCCTAGAGCCAAGCAGTTCAGCTTTTTCTTTTGTTAAGCCCAGATCCCTAACTAAGTCATTAAGCTCGACCTGAGTGAACAATTTAGGCTCTACATTTTCTGTAACACATTGGAATTCTTCATCGTGTTCATCTAACTCCGACTGTACATCAGAAAATACTTCTGTTTCAATAGAATTTAAGTCCTCTGGTGGTTCCGGGATTGGCAAATCTACACCGTGCCCTACTGGTCGGATGGCGGACGGAAGGTTAGGGTAGCTTATTACCTTCTTGTTCTTAGAGTTATGACCAGTAATATCTACACTGAAAAAGTAACAGTCATCGGAATGATTTTTTGGTTCCCTCCATATCATGGGAACAGCAAATTTAAAGTGTTTTTTCTCTTTTTTTGACCATTTCCTGAGGTCTTCAACACATACATAACATACCTTATGCGGTGCCCAAGGTTTATCCTGGTCTCCAAGTTTGGTTCCAAAGTATGCTAGATAAACCTTTTTCACAAAGTCTGTAATGTTTCTTTGGTGCTTTTTAATAACAAACTCACCACAAATATAACAAAAACTGTCAGCAGAGTTTTTACAGCCGCGATGAGACATTGCACTGAGCACATGTACAGGAAACGTAAAAGTGAGGTTATGTTGAAAATAAACAAAACATCAGCTGTTTAGCATGTGTTTCAGCAGTGCTGCCAACATCATCTTTGTTCATTAGACCTATTTTTTCATGTTATCTTAACTATGAAAAAGCTGTTAAATTCTAAAAATATTTCTTTATTTCATGAATTTAACTATAAAATGTGAATAAATGGTGGGTGATACAACTTTTTAAGCATCATATTTGGATTCAGCAACCTAAACAACATAAGAATTAGGTATTTTCATTAAAAAAGTTTTTTCATCGTTGGCCTGTGTAATTTAAAAAAACAATTAAAATTATTGAGTAATTAATAAATTTAAGACTTTTTCGCTAATTTAGTAAAACAATTTCGTCTAACACGTCACTTTTCCGCCTTATTTATCGTGTCTTTAGTCCAGTTATGAACCTAAAGTTTCTGAAACATGATATTTCTTGATATGTGGAGTTGTTGAACTCCTCACAAAGCAATATTATTTATTCGTGTACATAGCCCAAAGATATATAGTCATTCAAATTTAAACCTTATTTTGGTCCAACACTTTTGTAATTACATGTTTTAGTACCAAATAAAATGATGAAAGTGAAAAGGAATCCAAACTGAATATATTCATTTTTTTTTTTACATGGAGTGACAAGGAATTTTTCATCAAATATCAAGTTATAACATAAATGGCCTAATAAATCATCACGCGGCTAAAAATGATTAGTAATTAATGTAGGCTATGAAATGGCATACTTCAACCAGTTATTTTTTTGACCAATTATATCTATCTGAACCAATTAAATCCCATTGTTTGCCCGATTAATCAGTACAATTTTTTTCTTTAAGGCAACTCAAGAGCTTATAGTACATTTAATTTTTTTAGAAAACAATTTCCTTTGGCTCCACTCACAGTGCAATGTGCCATTAAAGGCACACATCATGAATGGCCCACGTCGGCGTATAATACAGAAGTTGGAAGTGAGTTTAAACGAATTGTGAGTTTGAATTTTATCAGTTAGGGATAGGACTCCGGGGCAAGTTGCCAGAATTTCGTAGTCGGTTAAAGCAGCACTTCTATAGCAGGGGCGAAGTTTGCGTCATTTGTTGATAACTACCCTGATTAAAACGGTAAAGAACTTTAGTGAAACAATTCGAAATACGAACTATTGTTGAACATCTTAGTTTGTAACGCTAATTGAAAAAAAAACAGTTAAAAAAGTAAGTATTCCCTTTCTCTGTTTTTCCTTTCCTTCTATTTATTTATTCTTTTATATACATATTAATGCAATATTTGACAAGGAGTGACGTGGAATGTTTCATAAAATATCAGATTATAACATTCTTAACACTGAAGAATAAAGGCGAACTAAGAGAACTAGAAGAAAGATAGAGAAAAATACTAAGAAAAATTCTTGGGCCTAAGAAAAACTATGAAAATATGTGGATTAAAAGGAAAAATGAAGTTTGTATAAAAACATAGATAAAATCATAGGTATAGTAAGAAAGGGGCGGCTAAAAATGTAGGGACATTTACAAAGAAAGGAAGAAACACGGATCACAAAGAAAATCTTTAATTAAGTTAATAAACTGAAGAAAACAGTAGGGTGGATATAAGCAGTGAAGGAAGATGGCAAAAAATAAGTGTTACAGAAGAAATAATATGTGACAGGAACTGCTTCAGGCTACTGATAGAAAACGCAACCTATGAAGATGACAAGGCAAAGCCTCGACCAAAGACAGTGTAGACAGATGATCAAAGACGAGCGGTTGGAGAGAAAATGAAGAAGTACTGGGAAGAAAGGAAGAAAAAGAAACACCACAGGTCTTAAGTTGTAAGCGTTCCAAAGATGGTCACATTCATAAATAGAAAAATTAAGTAGAAGGTTCACTGGTATTTGAAAAGCAGAAAGTCAATGTGTTTGACCGTAGGCAGACATTAACTGTGCTGAAAATATCCTATAAAAAATATAAATAAACTAGATAAATTTCTACATGATAAAACATAAAAAACATGTAACCATAGCAAGGATTTTCGAAATACCAATTTGGCTTAGTGTGGCATACCAAAATATCAAAGAAACTGTCTTTAAAAAATTAGCTTTAGCATATAGCCGTGGCCGATGTGATGACTACATGAGAATCCAAGAGTTTAATTGAAAAATAATCATAAAATATATGTTAATTTAATGCGATAAAGAGTATAACTCTGAAATATGGTTTAGAATTATTTCAATTGTATTTGTTGTAGTGTTTGATTTTTCAGAGACAAATCCTTGAAAACGAAGAGATGCCGAGAATCGTCTGATCAAAAGCTCTTATTTTACATTAATATTTTATTTCCTAAAATAGTTTTAATTAAATAAAATATGAGCCAGAAAAAAACACGCATACCTCTTCATTTAGAGCTGTATTTTAAAATTTAATATCTCGTGTTTCCTCTCCAACTATTTTACTTTTAGAATGGGTTTAAACTCCACTGCAAAATATGTTTCATATATCTAAGCTCACTTCTACCCGATTAAGATTTTACTTGTTTTCATCCCACTTAAATAAAAAATACATAGTAGAGGAAAGCGGGGCGAAAATTTTCAAACCTACGGAAATACGGAACAGCAAGTTATAATAACAGCATATATGTAATGTGTCTGTGTACCACACTATGTGTTTATCAATGTGTTTTAGTTTTAGTCGGCAATAATTTTAGATCCAATTTGAGAATTTTTTATTGGACAAGTATGCAAATAAGCGGATATTACTTGTTAAAAAAGTCATTTATATGGGACATTGTCTACAATTATTATACTCCAACAAAACCAACCGATTTTCATAAAGTAAAACATCAATTGCCTCTATGAAAAGGTTTTAATTCGATCTATAATAAAAACCTTTAAAATACCCAAGAGATTGATTAGGTGCTGGAAACAGTACACTCCCTACCATATGTTGAACAAAAGATCCTTCATATGTTGTAATAGTACAGGTTTTTTTAAACTAACCAATAGGTATGTACACCACACCCTTTGAGATGAAACCCGATTAAGAAATTTTAAAATAAATTATTAGTTAATTATTATGAAGAGTTGTTGGGCAATTATCTTCAATGATGACTCAATGTTATTAAAGCATGACGTATAGCATTTCTTTACCCTTATACGTTATGTTTGTTTGTTCTAGGATTCCTGTGCATCTTATTCTCTTAATTTAATCCAAGTCGCTTTCCTTGAATTATGAAATGAGTGGTACACAAACCCGAAACATCTATCAATGTTTAAAATATAGCATGTGCTGTTATCAATATTGGATTATACGAATAGCCATTAACGGCCCTGAACGCCCTAATAGCCCACGGAGGCGGTGGACCGTGGAAAAACGGTTTTCCTGTTTTCCAGACACGGAGGCATTAATTTCCTTCAGGACGTGGGGCCTGTGGCTAGGCGGTTCTGGCGAGAGCCGACAGCTCCATTCCCGACAACCTGTTATTACTACTCTCCCCTAATTATATGACGTGACTTGAAACTGTGGTTGACATGAATATAATTATTTAACTTTGAGCATTTGAATATTAGTTAGCACAATTATAAACTTTGTAAAAAGAAAAAATACTATACCACTACAATCCATGAAGGGTGTTGGGTTAAGTACTTGGTAGAGTTTGGTACTATTTATTTGTCATTGATTGTCTAGGGTAGTGATCTGTCCTAGATCACGCTTAACCGCCAGATACCTAAATTATAGAAGTACCTATAAATATAGGTACACTGGTACCTATAAATATAGGTACACTGGTACCTATAAATATAGGTACACTGGTACCTATAAATATAGGTACATTAATTAAAAATCTGCCAGCAGCGGGATTGTATCCTCGGCCTTAAGCACGGCATCTCAGCGATCTATCACTTAGCCACTCCGCTCCCAAAAACTTTCTAAATAATCACTTTTTTTAATACTCTACTTGTGTTCTAATAATTTAATTTACGATCTACAACAAAACAAGTTAGTAAATTGTAAAAAATAAGTTTACAAGAAACTGAGGTTACCTCGAAATATATTCTAACTTAATTTTTTTATTTATTGAAATTTACAACAGTATTATAACAATACAACATGTAAATATAATCGCATGAATATTACATAATGGCATGAATAAAGGCAAATAGACGAACTACCCAATGGTAGTATTCAAATAACAATTACAAATTACAACGTCGTCTTCTTTTCAGACGCCTCGGAGGATTATCGGGTAATGAAGAAGTAGTTTTGAACCTAGGAGTTTGGGTTGGGACATAGTTTTTCATGAGAGGACTGGTATCGGATTCGGGCCAAATCAGCAACAGATTGGACATTGAGGTCATAATGGATGACTTTGTTCGTAAAAAAGTAAGGAGCATTAAGGATTTTGGATTGTAAGGATTAGATACAAGAGCAATTCAATAGCTTAGTGAAGCCCCAAAGCTTAACTCCGTAAATCCAAATAGGTTTTATAACAGTCATCTACATTAGTCTCTTGTAAGTAATTGGGAGCTTAGAGCGTTTGTCTGGTAAGTTTTACAGTCTAGTCTGAAACTGCGACTACAATTAAAACTTTAAATTTATTTTCAATAATTTCTTCCAGTATCCTTTGATAATATTCCACTAGTTCCAACCATTCATTTTACATACTTTTTGTATTATGACAATACTGTAAACAAAATTTCAATAATAAACGCCATTTTATCCTACAAAATAACATTTATAGGTTTTACGGTGTATTTTTGTAATTGGTCCAATAAAATAAATGTATAGGTTTATGAGATTTAACTTTTCAAGCAGCATTACAATGGAATAAATAAACGTGATGATATGGAATAAAAAAAATCTTCTGTTCATTGTACTTTATTCGCAGCTTTCCTGAGACTAAGATTATTATTACTATTATCTATTATTGTTATTATTGTAAATGAAATTACTAACTGATTATTGTTACCAATATCTAGATCAACAATGGATACTCGAGAATTGAAATTACTACCCGTTTCATAGGTATGAGAAATGATATGAGTTTCCATAAACCATAACTTTATGAAATAACTGACAATTGTTAATATTTCTTTGAAGAGGATTATATCAAACTCTGGGACGAATTCGATCGTTGGCAGTTGAATTCTAATACTCGCAATATTCAGTAGAGAAAATGAGAAGAAAATATGATATAAAAATATGTTATTTATTAAATTAAATCTAGATTAAAAATAAATAATATTAAATCAATATCAATAACATAACATAATTTGTTCAAAACTATTAAATATAACAACGATATTTCATTTCCCTGTATGCTTACATTTCATATATCTTCAATGGTACCAAGACATTGTGATGAAAACAAATCATGAAAATTTATATTAAAAAAAGTTAAATAAGGAAGAACGGCAATATTAAAATAAATAAAAAAATGAAGGTAATATAAAATAAATCAAACTTACTCCATACAGAAATGAATATTGAAAATAAAGGATATTTTATGGAGCTAAATAAAGTTCAAAATAACAAAGTAAGGTAAATTCGCAAAGATAATAAATTGAATGAGTTATCGTAAGAAATAAAAGAGAGAGGAAAATTAAACCGTGAATTTATTCGTCCCTTTTGTTTTATTTCGGAGCTACTGCCATTTCAACTTACGAAGAGGATTAGAAGAATTATTTATACTTGAGGATTGAGCTGGAGGATGAAATGATGGATAAACAACACTGGCGAGTGAACGATGATGTAAATAAATGAAACCGTTAACTATTAATTACACTATGAATCATTTATAGGAAGTGTTAATACTTTAACACCAAAAAGAATTTGTAACATTAATATGCACAGTATAAACATATATATGATATCAATAATAACTTGTCTTCATTTGTATATATACTATATCACCTTATAGTACGTCATCATGGTATCAGTCATCATGCCCAATCAATGATCTCAAGGAAAAGTCAGGAGTTGTTTATTAAATAATAATAATAATTGAATAACCTTATATTTATTTGGTACCGATCATATCTACAGGTCAACTTCTAAATCTACTTACGTAGAAAGAAAAGGGAAGCCCTTTTGCAAGATGTGACAGTCTACATGTTGTGTTGCCCGCTTCTTGCCTACAACTCCTGTTCTGTATCTTAACAATAATGATTCCGACCCTGAAGGATACTTAATGCTAAGGGACATCTACATGCTTGATGTCCCTCACCCTATTTATCTAGGTACTTCTAATGTTCCGGATAGTGTCACATATAGCAACCTATGATGTTATTCAGTGTAACAAATTCCAATTTTAACATTTGCGATATCTTAACACGTTGACTGCCAACTACGAGATAACTCCTAGATTGCGTTCTTTACTAGGACGCCAAGTACGAGTTATCTCGTCCTATGTTTACTTTCCATTCACTGCGATTAAACTCGATGCACTAGAATTAGAGTTTTTAATAATATAATGTAATTAAATCAAATTGTCATTTTGATTTCTGAAAATTGCCGTGGCAGTCAACATGCTAATATATAAAAATCTCCTGTCACGATGTTTGTCCGGGCTAATCTCCGAAACTACTGAACCGATTTTAATGAAATTTCGCACAGATATGTCACATTGTCCAGCTTAAAATATAGGATATATTTTATTTCGATGAATGA
The DNA here is from genome assembly GCA_037127475.1 of Arma custos. Lineage (NCBI taxonomy): Eukaryota > Metazoa > Arthropoda > Insecta > Hemiptera > Pentatomidae > Arma > Arma custos. The sequence continues at coordinate 61,030,905 of CM073763.1, forward strand.
CCCTGATATTTTTATTGCAAAATTATATTTTTTTTCATAAACATGAAGCTGCATTTTTGATATGTTTCAAGAGCATGTCTGAGTAGTGGAAACCCAAATTTGAAACCGAAAAAAGGATGTGAAAACTTTTGGCGGCCGAAAAACTTCGAAATTTTCTGAATTATTTTAGTTTTTTGCCTGTATCTACTAATCGATGCGTTTTTGAAAAAAAAACACTAGTAATCATGTTTAAAGTAGATTAAATTTGCTACAATTTGAGCCCAACCGCAGCTCTATAGAACTAACAGACTCTGAGTTCAGTCCCTATCAAATAATACATAAAATATTTTTGTTTTGAAGAGAAAAGATTTGTCCTGGCCGGGATTCGACCCGGGTTCTCTCCGCATCTCTAGCGCGGCACTTTACCAACTAAGCTACCAGGACTCGTAACTAAGCCAGACAAATCCATTCTCTTCACCGATCCCACATCCAGGGAGTCGCAATTTTCACGATGTACATATGGAGAAGAATGTTCATTGAACATTAGTTTAATTGGAATCTGGTTGACGTACGTCACTTATATACTTATAATTTTATTTTATGTTTTATTTTATTTTTTTTTTTTATTTTTTTTTTTTTGGGACCTTAATTGATTTTTGTTGTTGTTTTAAATATAATTGTACATATATATTAGTGTAGTTTATTTTTAAGTATTGATTTAGAAATGTTTCTTTTTTGTTATTTCTACTGTTATAAATAATTTTTCTATTAATTTCAGTTATTATCATTTTTTATTTTTTTTAAATGGATTCAGAGCTGTCATTGGGTACTGAATCGGAGGACAATGTAACAATGTCCGAAATTAGTGAAACTGATTCACAATATCTAAAGTATCGTCAACTTGAAAAACGGCAGCGAAATGCTGCTCCCGGGTCTGCTGGTACCTCTCCAAAAAAAAATAAAAATAAAAACAAATTAGCGTTAAAGCCAACCTCACCACCAAATACCCGTAGTAAAACATCTGCACCCATAAAAAAATCAATAATCAACATAACAACCAGCAATCAATTTGCAGCCCTCGAAAATGTACCCACAGAGTCACCTCAACATCAAGAAACATCTCAGATTTCCGAACCGGTTCCACCTCCCATTTTTGTCTCAAATGTTCAAAACTTCTTGACCTTCTGTCAAGAAATAGCCAAACTGATCGGAACAACCAATTTTAAATGTTATTCTCGTGTGAAAGACATAAAAATTAATACGAACACCAAAGAGAATTACAAAAAATTGGTTTATCATCTCACCGAAAAAAAATATCACTTCCACTGCTACCAGTTAAAAGAAGATAAGGCCTACAGAGTTGTTCTGAGAGGTCTTCACAGTACCACACCTACTGATGCCATCAAACGGGACTTGGAAGAGATCGGCCACAACGTCAGAAATATATCGGTCGTCCTACATCCCGTTGAAAAGTTCCCTCTACCGTTATTTTTCGTAGATCTGGAACCAGCCAGAAATAATATTGAAATATTCGATATCAATAGGCTTGTCTATTCAGTCGTTCGCTTTGAAGAGCCAAGGCAAAGACCTTCAATTGTCCAATGCACAAAATGCCAAGCACTCGGACATACAAAAGCGTACTGTCACTATCCGGCCAGATGTGTCAAATGTGCTGGAGCACATGCAACAGAAATATGCAAGAAAACGAGGGAAACACCTGCAAAGTGCGTGCTATGCGGTGAGGACCACCCAGCAAATTATAAAGGATGCATGGTGCATAAAAACCTACAGAGGCTAAGATCCCACCATGCACCATCAAATAGTAAAGAAGTAAATGCCAAAGAAGAAATAGAAAAATTACAAGACATTTCATTTCATAGTAATCAACAGCAGCCGTTGACCTCAACAAATATTAATCCTCCTCAACAGGGACAAAAAAAATATTCATTCATCAGTCGAAATCAGCAGCCCCGACATCAACAGATCCGGCAACAGGCGCCTCAAACCTCCCAATCCCAGCCAATGGTTCCCAAATCTCATCCACCTCCACTACCTCCACGCCAAGACATCCCTTCTCACCATCTTCCTCTACGGGTGAAGCTTCCACCTCAGAGTGAACCCACAATTCCATTCCAAACTTCTTCCATTATAAACCTCCAAACCCAAACACCATTGAAAGTCGAAGCAGCTCACAGTGTCCCAAGAAGGGTCCAACTCCCAAACAACTTTCCAATAAACACTAATCCTCCATCTCAACCTTCTGTCCAATATCCTAGTCCCAGTCAAAATCCAGTAGACATCAACACAATCCTTTCGACCTTCTTATTTGAACTTAATAATACCATCAAACCACTCATTTCCCTTCTAACCCGACTCCTTTCCGAAATGCCATTTACTACCCCACGATGAACACTAAGCCCCTATCAATCATACTGTGGAATGCAAATGGCCTACATAACCATCGAGACGAACTTGACTTATTTCTTCATGACAATCACATAGACATTGCCCTATTGACTGAAACACACTTCACAAAGCGATCATAATTTTACATACGTGACTACATTACAATACAGCACATGCCGGTTCTTGTATCCTTATCCACAAATCCATTCCTCATTCTCTTATTCCTTCTACTTCAACTGACGCCATTCAATCAACTTCAGTAACCATTTCAACTAGTCCTTTCCATATGACATTCTCAGCTGTATACTGTCCTCCTGGTAACTCCCTTTCTTATAACCTCCTCGAATCCTTATTCCGATCCCTCGGACCGCGTTTTATTGCCGGAGGAGACTACAACGCCAAACATCAACGATGGGGTTGTCGAACATCCAATTCCCGTGGTAGCATCTTATCCCGAATTTCAACCTCTAATAGTTTCTCTATCCTCGCACCCATAAACCCTACTTATTGGCCTACATCGCTCAAAAAACGTCCAGATATTCTTGACATATTTGTTTCCTCACAGATTTCCTGCAATCAAACAACTATAAAATCCCTGGATGACCTTTCCTCTGATCACAGTCCAGTACTACTTCAAGTACATTCAATTCCTATTCCTAAGCCCTCTCATCTCAAACTGATTACTGGACGTGTAGACTGGGATAAATTTCGATCGAATCTGGAAAATAATTTAGACCTCAAAATTCCGCTTAAAACAAAAGTTGACATCAATTCTGCAATAGACAAACTAACAAACGCAATACAAACCAATATAAGAGATAGCACCTTACCAAGGAAAAATCATTATCAACAGAATAACTGGCCACTTCATATTCGCGAGTTATTAAAAGAAAAACGACGGGCAAGAGCGAAGTGGCACCGCACCAGATATCCATCGGACAGGAGTCATTATACCATACCAACAAATTAAAATCAGAGATCAGAACATTCAAAATTCAAAAATTTGTATTACCGTACAGAAAATCTGAGTACTACTGACAAATCCTTATGGAATACCACTAAAAAACTCCTAAAATATAAACATTTCAACCATCCACTTTTAACCGAGTCCCAAACCTGGTCAAGATCTGATGAAGAAAAATCACAAATTTTCGGCCAGCACCTATTCAACACATTTAACCCTCATCCAGATATCCTTAATCCAACCCACTCTGAATGCATTGAAGCAGAATTAAGTATTCCTCTTCAGATGTCCCCTCCTCCTAAAGCATTCCATCCTTCCGAAATATCAAACATTATTCACAGATTACCCGTCAACAAAGCCCCTGGCCACGACCTAATTACATCCCATATTCTAAAACGCCTTCCTCGGAAAGCGATCCTACTCCTTACATATATATACAACGCTGTACTCCGCACCACGTACTTTCCTGATTCCTGGAAATTATCCATAGTTAAGATGATACCAAAACCTAAAAAACCACCAGAACTCTCATCCTCTTACCGTCCTATATCTCTCCTGCCCATAATGGGCAAAATACTTGAAAAACTCATTCTGAAACGTCTTCATCCTATCATAAAATCCAACCAAATAATCCCAGATCACCAATTTGGTTTCCGAACATCACACTCCACTATCCAGCAATGCCATCGTGTGGTGGACGTTGTCTCATCCGCATTAGAGCGCGGAATGTACTGCGCGGGAGCTTTTCTCGATGTAGAGCAGGCTTTTGATCGAGTCTGGCATCCGGGACTGTTGTACAAACTCCGTAAATTCTTACCTTCTACTTACTTCCTTATTATCAGTTCCTACCTCAGTAATAGAGCCTTTAAAGTAAACCATAATTTTACCTACTCTTCCCTCTTTACCCAGTCTGCCGGAGTTCCTCAAGGTAGTATCATGGGTCCCATCCTATACACGATATATACAGCTGACATCCCAACCCATCCAAGCACTGTCCTCACTACGTACGCTGATGACACATGTGTGTTATCAGTAAATAATGATCCATTTGTTGCATCCCAAACTCTTCAATCCCATATCTCAAACCTTCAAGAATGGTGTCAAAATTGGAGAATTAAAATTAATCCTAACAAATCCCATCAAATTACCTTCACCCTTCGTCGTAAACCTACAAATTCCTGCCCTACTGTATCCTTTAATAATATTCCTCTGAACTCTGTCGAACAGGTACGTTACCTAGGACTCCATCTGGACAAACGTCTCACTTGGAATCCTCATACAAGACTGAAAAGACAAGAAACTGCTCGTCGTTTTCGCCTACTTCAACATTTACTGGACAAACGCTCTAAGCTCCCAATAAATTACAAAAGACTCATTTACATGACAGTTATCAGGCCTATTTGGACATACGGAGTTGAGCTTTGGGGCTCTACTAAACCATCCAATTCATCTCGTATCCAATCCTTGCAATCCAAAATCCTTCGTAAAATCCTCAATGCTCCTTATTATGTCACAAACAAACTCATCCATCATGATCTTAATATCCCATATGTTACTGATTTGGCCCAAACTAGATACCTATCCTTCCATGACAAGCTCCATACACACTTGAATCCACTAGTCTCTCAACTTGCTTCCCATACTATTCCTGATAACCCTCCGAGGCGTCTGAAAAGAAGATGGCCTCGAGACCATCTACTATAGAACTTTTTAGAGTGCTACCGATGGGTAGTTTCTCCACAAGTGCTTTTCAAGTCGTATTATACATATAGCAGATTTACTTATTATAATTGTATTATTGTTGTAAATATCAATAAATTGAATTAAAAAAAAAAAAAAGGTTTTATTTTTATCAAAATAAAAATATTTAAATAATCACAATAAAATGTAAAAAAACAAGTTATTAATAAATAAAATAGATTAGCCCGGGCAAACATCGTGAAAAGAGATTTTTATTTATTAAGATAAGATTCCTGTTATTGATTATATGATAGAACAACAGTAAATATTTTGCATCGAATAGCAGGAAATTAAATTGAAATAAATAGTTATAATTTAAAATGATATTACTAGCCATAATTAAAAATCAACCATGATATACCTCATTCATTAAACTAATGTATATATTTTATCAGTTATGAATTGTGTATATTATTTATTTATTATATGTCATACTTAGATATAAGATGAATAAAATGTGCAATATATAACAAAATATATTTAATTCATTTTTCATTCATTCATTGTTTTTTTTTTAATTCAAATTTTAAGGTAATATTTTTTAAAACTATTATAACAGCCACAGCAACGCGCTTATTATATCGCGTCAGCTATCAATTTAATAATAAATTTATTAATTTGTGTATATGTGGGTGTTAAATGAAATAACATCGGTGTTTAATAATAATAAACAATAAATAAATAATAAACAAAATTGAACTTGACGAAACCTAATATTATTTATCAATTATATATTCTCTTGATTTTCATTTTAATACAATTATTTGAAATTCGTATTATTATTTTCTGTTTCCTAGAAGGTATTTCTGTAAAATGTTTTTCTGTTTGAACATTAATAATGGAATATGAAAAACAATGCGGCGAGCCATTAACTAAATTATTTATTTAGTATTTACCATTACTAATTTGTACTTGCCATTTTACTTATTCACATTAAAACATCGAATAAAATAAAAAACAAAACAAATAATATCTTGATTAATAAATATAATTTTTTGAGTTCCTCTTATGAATTTTTATAAACTCTTAGATAGGATAGCGTTATACTTTTCCTTCTTCAAGATCTTTGAGCGGATTTAATTTGACTTTTTTTTAATATGGCGTTTTTATAATTTATAATAATAATAGATTGCATTAATTATATACTGCATTCATTAAAAAATTATGAAGTTAATAATAAAATCGAATGATCATATAAAAAACGGTTGAATTAGATCAGGTATCAAATGATTTTATGAAAAAACAAAATATTAGAACCACTTATAGAGAATTGATATAACTGGCACTAGATTGAAGGACAATAATTCAGGCCCTCTGAACAAGGTAGAATTATTGAATAACTAATTTTCCCATCGCATGTATATAAAAAAATATTTTTCCGCATGTATATATTTATTTATTTTATTTTATTTATATTACTGAATCGTAGATATATTATCTGTGGATACTTTGTTATACTTAGTAGCTCAAAGGTATGTGACCATTACTTTTCGTTATCTTCATCAACCTGGTACTAAAAGAAACGCAGAAAACCTTGGATTCCATCATAGAAGAACTAATAAAGTTTATTGGCATCAGGATGCAGAAGGGTACTTGGCGATGCCATTTCATCTAACCAAGGTACTGAAGAAAACGCAGCCAACAATCTTCACATTAGATTCAGAAGATCGAGGATTCTCAAATACCATCCTCTACTTTGGGGTCACACTGAATAGGCTCCTCACTTTGAGGTAGGTCAGAGAGGCACTAAAGCTGCTGAGATAGTGGTATGCTCAATTTCAAAACGCTCCCATCGGACTCTCCTCCATCTTGCCCCACTACAAAAGCATCCATACAGGTACACATTAAAAAAACTGCAGGACCAAGAAATCCGTCCTTCGAAGGTAATCAGAGGCATCTCACCCTAAAAGGCTAAAATACTATCAGTCTCGAGAAGTGCCTGAGTACATTGACCGTAAGACTCCCTAGATGCTTTGATGAACTAAAGGCCTGTGTGAACCATCTATTCAGAGATATTGCACCTCCACCAAAACCCACTTCACCTTTTCCTTTATCTCACATAATGGTGCTTTCCCATTTATATAAATAAATAAAAACGCGAAACCCGGAAAGTAGTATTCGCCGTATTCAGTGAAAGCAACGCCGCTAAATATAGATAAAAATAAAAGCCGTAAAATTCGGTTGGGAAAAGTAATGCAATAAAAACAAAGTTTATACAACAGTTTTTCTGTTATTTATACTGTAACATAACGGTAAGGACTAGCATAACAAACTACTGAATCCAAGAACGCGGGTTCGTAGCCCGGCAGATGGCTTTAAAATGTTTTCAAAAGGAGTAAAAACTCCTCTGGTTCCTAAAAAATCCTTATACCGTCCTTCGGAAGGGACGTTAAACCGGAGTCCAGAGCTTGTACGCTGTCAGGTTCTCCTTAAAAATCCCTATCCTGATTAAACTTGGGTGGTAAAATTTAGTGCTCCCACTGTAGCATAGACCGATTAGCCTTACAAAGTGACGTTAAACGAAACAAACTTATTTTCAGCAACCATATGCACATACAATCATTAATATATAATGAAACCTCAGAAAGAGGCGTTTAAAATTTACAGCCACATCAGACCAGACTCACCAACAGAATGCTTAGATACATACAGCAGCTTAAGAACGCTACTACACCCTGGATCACACTGTATTTACGAAAATATAGTACAAAGTAAAATAAAGACTCAAGAGAATTGTATGGACTAAATCCTTTGGACACAGGGTATACAAGTGGAAAGTGACGTCGGAGAAGACAGTTCCAAGAGCCCAAAGACCAGAGTATCCGAAGAATGGAAGAGGAACTTAAGTGAACTAATGAAGAGTTACGGGAAGAAGTCGTTATGCAATGCAATGATTCGCGTAGTCTGATTAAAAATCTGTAACGCGTGTAATTATAATACAATTAAATCTCATATTTATTAGCAACAACAATATTTACTGAAAGTGGACCTAAAATTTCGCTAAAGCGAATACCTCTAGTGTCTCCCTAGTTACGCCATAATTCAAAAATAAATAAAATCCATATACCCAGGAAATAAACGGAAAGTAAATTTATGGGAATTGTGGCTACAAGTTTTTATCTCTCATTTACATCAGATGCAATTTGAAATAATTGAGTGCTGATGCTCTTCTATAATATTTTGAAGAACTCAATATTGATTCCTTCCATTATTGGAACATCACTATCTTCCTCTTGGTTATTGACACCTTGAATTTATATGAAGTGATAACAAAATTGACTATAAAATCATATCTATATATAAGATAAATCCAACATTGCCAAGATTAAGGACAAGGTGTTTAGGACCTGTTCCTGAGAATCGTTGGAGTGAAGAATAAGACATTAGACATGTTAAATAGAAACGTAACTCAAACAAAGACAAGGACCCCTAACATCCTCTTGAGGAAAGACAATCCCAACTCAAACTTGTATGAAGGAAACTCAAACATCCAGTGATTAAAGGAGTTGAACCTAAAAGTTTTTCCGTACACGGGCTAACATCACATTTTGATTTGAAAAATTTATACCTTGTAAATTGAAAAAAAGAAGATAAAAAAAACAAATAAATTAAATAGGTAAGTAAACCATTCGTCATTATCAAGTATCTTTATTTATCATATATTTATTTATTTATTGATCTATCTTTATATATCGATGTCTTAGTTCACGTATGTGTTAAGTGCCAAAAACAAGATTTTAAATGTGTCAACTTTCGTAATAATTTAACACAAGAAATACAGTTCAAGTTTAAGCACACAATATATTTTTGTAATATTCACAGCCTCTCTATTAATTTTATATCAACATATGATCTATGGCTTTCTGATCACAACTTCACAATGTTAATTATATAACAAAACCCATCGATATCATATATTCTTTTTTACTTTTTGTTTATTTATTCATTTAACACCACTTTATGCTGCTATGGCTAAGTGGGCGAAGCTACTCGGACTTCTACAATTTATCTATCCAGATTACGATAGGGATCTTACAAATCAGTTCCTGACATCTTACATACTCGCGACACCATTTTATGTCCTTTCCGATAGGCGGATAACCTACGAATTTTTCTCATTTTTACAAAAAGCCTGACGGGTATAGAAGGTTGTTATCCTAATTACTTTACCAAAGGTAGTACTTGCTACAAGGCATTGCACCTAACATTTTCTATGCTGAAAAGTATTTTAGTAGTGAATGATTTTCAATCTAAATTTTTAACTGAAATGGAATGAGCCGAAACAGCGGTAAAGATGGAAGTAGGGAAATCCATTTTAACAGTTTTAAATAAAATCGACTTCCAGGAACTGGGACTTTTTAGAATTTATTTTAATGTTTTTGCCTCAGGCATCCTGAAAACGGCTAATAAATTCGGTTATAGCTTTAAAATCAAAGTAAATTTAACATCAACTTGATCAGTGTGGGTCTACATCAATGTCTAATTTTCTCAGTATTGGATAAATGCTTCAAACAAATATTTCGTCCTATCATTCAAAAATATCGTTTCTCGATCAAACTGTTCCATTTTGTTTGATTTTTTAATAAAACGCATGTTGCAATTTAAAACAATTCTGCACTTTATATTCCCTTGTATTATTGTTTTATTCTTTTGTGGTACATTAGCCCAATATATCATCTCGATGTTCTTCTCTCAAGCTGTTATTCTTCTTTCGGCAAACTTCTTTTTTTTTTTGCTTCTTTCCTTTTAAATGTTACAATTTTATTTGTCATTCTTGTTTCGTTTCTCTCCAGTTTGAGTACGTCCTAAAAAGCTAAATATTCAAGTAGAATCCTACCTAATGTATGAAATTATATAGGATAATGGAAAACCAACAACTCTATTGTTTTTATAATTGATAAGTTTTAATTTATAAAATAAAAACAATAGGAACCTACGGAAACTAAATTAAATAAACTACGATAGTAACTTAAACTTTTTTTTATATATATACTTCGTTTATTACTATAAGAATGCGTAAAAAAAGCACAGTAGAAAATACAAGTTGTTCATTAGCACATCACAATAAATATTTGTTTCGTTTCTATATTCTAATAAATTTAATTCAGTAGTGAATAAGTCTATATTTATATAGACTCGTTGATTATCGATATATCTTGATTTTTTTTAAAAAAGAAAAATTATGGAAAGTGCTAATGGCATGTTTCACAACCTCACTGTAGTGATAAGCCACTACTCTCCGCATCCGGAAAACCTCAGTTAAATAAGGCAATCTAAATTCTACGAGCTTCAATAGGCTATAAAGTGATATACTTCTTGGTGTATGTAGATTTACTCTGCTATGCTATGGATGTTTCATTCTCAAGCCTTTAGTAACTGGTTTCACTATTGTTCAAGGAGTTTAAAGTCTATGCCGTAATAGTAGTTCTAAATATCGCTTACTAAAATTATTTTTCATGCCTCTGATATTCCTTATGCCTTTGTCTGATACTATTTCAGAGAATTTACCTACCTTCAAGTCTAAGATAGGACTTACAAGGCTTACCCACACTTACCTAATCTCTTAGGAAAATCCTTGAACATGTGATAAACGTAATGAGAAATTAACAATTGTCCATATATTTGAGGGTTTGACCTTTAACAAAAGAAAAAAAACGTAAATAAGGTCATCACTTTCCTTAATAATATCTAATAGATTTATATCATCCTTTTTATTTCATGTTATTTATATTTATTTATATATTTTTAAAAAAATACTTTTAATTTTTATTCTAATCCATATTTCATTTTTATTTTAAATATACGAACTAGTAGCTTACCTTATTTTAATCCTCTGTATTAATTCAATTAAAATCCTGTACCACTACAAACCGTGAAGGGTCTGGGATTCAGTAAATGGTAGAGACTGTACTGTTTCTTGGACAACGGTTGTGCAGGGAGTATTCAATTAATACCGAATATAAATAATATATATAAAATAGTTTATGAGCATTGGAGTAATAATGTAGGCTTTTGTGTAACCTAAACCTACCAGTTAAGTATACGTTTTTTTTGTAACATATGTTTTATTTATATTTAGTCTTTTATTTTTTATAAAAATGTCACTTCATTTCATTCTGATATTCTAATGAAACATCATCAATTCAGTTTATTCAGGTATTATTATTTTTTCTAATTTTATTTTTGTTAATTGTTACTGACTTTTTGTTTTGTTTAATAAAATTTCAGACATTGGGATGTTTTAATTGTCATCACTCTTTATAAATAGAATAATGTATAGAATGCAGAATTACATATATATATATATATATATATATATATATATATATATATATATATATATATACATATATATATATATATAAGTTAAGACAAGACGATGATCGCATAGTCGCTAATATCAAGCTGGCATTGTAAACAGCTGTTAGATTCTATAAGTAGATGTTCAAGATGGCAACAAAGTTAGTATTAAACCAGTTCTCGAGCGAGTTGTTTCATCCTTATTTTCATTTTTTTTTACATAATTTGTTCCAGGAACTATATAATTTATATATAAATATTTATACCAAATTAAACTCATGTGCTTATGACCAATAGGTTTTGCGCCTCAAATTTAAAATCAACCAACCTCAATAAGCTCCTTCTAGATAATTGAGGTATTTTTATATAAATTATCTAATAATTATTGTAAATATATCAATATTAAGTGGAACGGATACCTATTTTAAAATATCGCCCTTAAGGATAAACTATTAATGCCTTACCCTGTAATTACATAGGGTATATATTCCGTTGCAACAAACACTAAAAATATTACTTTCGTCACCTACGAAATATACGAAAAAGAGTAATTACGAAATATTCATAATTACCGAACAACATTTTACGACTGTATGCTTGGAAATAATAATGAAGCTTGCTCGTTGAATCTTAAACTGTGTATGATTCTTAAGAAAAGAAGAGGCTATTTGTTAATTGAAGCCAACGATAATACAGGAATGTTTTATTTTAATTCTTTTAAGTAGTACTATAGGTTCTGAATTCTGAATAGCCAAATGAAAACAAACTGTTGAATAGGTTTGTAGTATTTTCCAGGAATGATTTATATTTCAAGATCCCCATTGTCGGATTTCAAAGAAATCACATCACCACAAATTCAACAAGTCTCAGTCGATTTCACTCTTTGTTATATTGAAACAAAGAAATGTAAAATTCAAGTAACCTCCGTAATGGTTTATTTGAAAAAGGAGCATTCCAAATTTTAATTAAAAAAAATTGTTAATTGAAGGAAAAAACTCAACAAAATAACTATTTCAGAAAGACTCCAATATGGATATTAAAAAAGTGCCAGTTGTGATTTTGTAATTAAATGTTAATTAAATCGCTTATGTATATACTAAATCTATGTTTTTTTATATATTTTCCACTAATATTTTCTAAGTTTATATATATGTATACCTATATACTTACCTCAACACAGTTTGTACAAATAAAAAAATATTAGGTGTATAAATAAAATTCAAAAATTTTATATAAACTTGAATTTTAAAATTTACGTAATTTACTACATCTATCTATATTAATTAATTCATTTCGATATATGCATACATTTTATTACGATTTTATGAATCTATTTCCTCTCTGGACAATTCAAAGCGATGGATTTGTCAGCTGTTTATTTTTTTTGTAGCAAATGTATATATTTGTGTCAAAAAAACAATGCATAATCTGTTATACCCATTATTCCAGATATTATTATTCATAAAAAATACATTTTGCATAAGAGATGGTACAAATATTTTTAATTGGAAAAATAAAAAAGCTTTTTGAATTTTTATAGTAATAATTTATATTTTTTAATGAGACTCTTGATATATTATTTAAAGAAGTATTTATTACTTTATTATATATATTTGATTTTCCTTTTTCAGTGAACTTTCAACTTGTTGTTTTTTTTCTTATTTTAGGGACTTTTTTTTTTTAATATTCTAGAACTGTATCTCTCGGGTACACTGTTGTCTGGACTTTTACAACCGGAGAGTTTTCATTTTTATTCCCTGACAAGAGAAATTCTCCGAAGAACTCTAAAAATAAACAATGCCTGCCGGGTAAGATGAGAAAGAAAATCAGGAAAACGTCGGGAACCTTTTCTCACGGAAAAGATTCTTTCAGAAAGTAGAATTTTTTTTGTGTTCTAAATTCGTCTAATGATATAATAATTCACAGAATAAAAGTATTGTAATTAATAATTGTGAAGACTATACCATTGCCAAAATAGAGGAAGAATTTTAAAACAACTTTATTGAGTTCCTTTCTGGCTAAAACGAGGGGAACGTACTCATAAAATGCTTAGGTAGTATCCGTAGGTAGTAGTGGTACAACTTTTATTTTATTTTTTTCAATAAGACCTAGTTATTGATTTGCCACTCTACTGCATTCATTTATAATATTGTTCATTAATACGCAGTAGGTCACCAGCAACATTTTTTCTCGGTAATGGGTTAAAAGTTTTATTTATTTTGCCATATGCAGATAGCAATCATATCCGAGTAAGGAACCGTATCCACACGATCAAGTAACAAAACAAGACAGAGAAGAATTAATTGAATGCAAACAACGAATGGGAATTATCGTCTGTATGGCCAGCGATTAAACGAGGATTTAATCTTTTATATACTCGCATATTTTTCCCTATACCTTGGGTACTAAAACAACTACGAATTACTGAATAACTGCTTTTTTGTATGTTTTATTGCTAAAAAAAAAAAATTTTCCACTGAGATTTTTTTCTTATCCTCAATTTAAAAAAGAAAAAAGCTTGTGCCAATGCAACCCATGAAGGGGTTACGTGGTAGAAATTGTACTGTATCCAGTTGTGCAGGGAGGTGATTTGTTTGAGATCAAACTCAACCACCAGGTTTTCCTCCGGTTAAGGGTACCCACTTTATAGAGGTGGGTGAGCCTTTTAAGGTAATGTAGTCCTATATTGTCTAATCGGCTGTTAACAGATTAAATAATTAATATACCACAGCCGGGCTTGTACAATGTACACTCCGGGCAATTTAAAAGCTTTGAAAATCTATCAATAATTACTACTTCTCAGATCTATTAATTTTAATCAGATATTAAGTTTTATTGATTCGAAAAAATAAAAAAAATATGTTTCCACTAAGGTTTTTTCCTTAACCTCAATCTAAAAAAAAAAAAAAAAACTAGTACCAATACAACCAATGAAACGGTTCAATAAGTGGTAGAGACTGTACTGTTTCCATGTCAACAGTTATTACATTTTTTATTGCAATTAATTTTTCAAATCTATCACTTACTAAACTAACGTTGCTAACTTGTGCCCTAATATTTCTCCAACTTCCTTCTATTAAAACTCCCTTATTATGCTATGAGTGGAGGACAATCAATTTCGGATTTGGATAACAGATACTTTAAACCATCAAATATTATATGTTTCTTTTTTTGAATTGATCTATTTTCTTAGGAAAGTAAGATAAAATAGTTTAATGATAGTAAGCTATATGAGGGGGGTTTGGTTTCAAAATCGAGTACCTACATCTGTTTTTTCCCAAAAAAGTTTTTTTATTTTATTTTTTACAATTTTTTAATGCCAGAAATTATGTATTAGATGTGTTTGTTTCAAAACCATATAGATACTTCATAAATCAATACAAGAAGATTCCTATCAAAAGTCGTTGCATCTATTAAATCAAATAAAAATTTTTTTTGCCTGAAAAATCGAAATTATGTGTACATGTTGTTTAAATATATTGATTAAAGTGATTTGTTTTTAAAACGTCTGTTTTACTTATTTATTTTTTATCAACCATAAACTAACCAGATATCAATATTTTCTGATTAAAGTCCGCATTATTATATACAAGATATTTTTATTTTTTAAATGAGATTTTAAAAAAGAAAGGAGATCGCCTAAGAATCTTAAAGTATTTTCAGAAGTGGCTTCTTTCGTCACCTAAAATTTATATTTAATTACAGCTAGCAACGAAGTTAATGACAGTACTGATTACTCTGCCTCATTTTATCAGCTGTAGACATTGCCAGAAATTATCAGAGTACCAGGAATTCATATTATTAAGAAAATGATTTAATAATAATGAACACTGTTCTGGTTTCATTAAACTTTATTAGAACACTTTAAGAAATTACACAATAACCTTTACCTTTCATTTCTAACATGTGCAAGCCTCGTCAAGAGAGTAGTAGGGGGGAGAAGTGTTACCGACCAAACAGAAATATAAAATATAAAATGCACACAATGCTAAATATTTCAACATCTATACAGAGTTGTCCAAGAACCGACACGCAACACCGTGATGGATCAGCAAGAAAAAAATTTACTTTGAAAAAAATAAAAATATTCCCGGTATTATTACAAGGACTGATTATACATCGCTGAATGACATATGTTTAGATTTCAATAATAACACTACACTTTTTGTTTCCATATCATTCGATGTTTGTAATAATAGGGTGTATGAAAAAAATGACCGTTTTATCGAATTCCAGAGTTCAAAAGTCTATAAATATTTTCATGCTATTTATTATTTAACAACACTTAATAATCCCTTTAGACCATTTTCTAAGCTTGATTACTAACACTAGACTTCTTCAAAAAACGCCTCAGCTTAGTTATTTATTTCAAAGAAGAAACATGACAGTGTCCTACGAAATTCTCGTAATTTTAAGTCATTACTGGAAAAAAAAATCACAGCCGCTGAAGCAACTTCTGAAATTATTAAATATGAAGGGGAAGAGGTCCTTGGCCAACTCACTGCGCGGCGTTGGTTTGAAAAATTTAACAGTTGAGATACGACGTTGGAAAGGAAGAAGGGCTTCAAGCGACCGTTAATGGATATTGATGAGGTTCTGAAGGAATCTGAGTCAAATCCGTCCACAAGTACTCGCGAACATGCCAGGCAGTGTGGTGTGTCGAAAAATATATTATTTTGTACAAAAGAAATAATAATACAAATATTTGGTTAAACAATGGTCATTATATCTTTGCGTGCGCCACCAAAAATAAAGATATACGTCGATTAAAGATGACTCATATTTGTATATGTATATCTGTATTTTCGGTTTTGTATTGTGTCCATAATGTTATAAATATTGTTAGTTTTAGTTCAATTAAGTTCTTTGGATAACTGTTGTCTATAATAAATATATAAAGTTTTTATATTTATATATTGTTTTTATTCAATAACAATTAAATATTTAATATAAGTTAGGCCTTTGAAAAATTTATGTTCAGTATATGAATTCATTATCCAGTACGATGTTAGCTCATATTTATTAATTTATTAACTACGAAGTATTCAAATCAGAGATCTTTTCTATTTTACACATACAGCGGTGTAGCTCAATGAGTAGAGCGATGAGTTACAATGCCGAAGGCTGAAGGGTATTTATTCAGATAAAGGCCATTGGTGGACTCCAAGGTATGTGAAGCCCCTCCTGAAACTTACCTCTATAAAGTGGGTATCGTTTATTGGGGGAAAACCTGGCGGTTAAGCTTGTTCCCGGCAAAATCACCTGCCTGCACAGCCATCGTCCGAGAAAATGTACTATTTTTTTCAAAATATTATATTGCATCTCTTTCGAGAATTATTCGAATACTATAAGTTTCTACTGCATTTTTTTAATTGAAACGATCTTTCCAACATCTACCGACACATTTCAACGATAAAAGTTAGTCGATGCAAACATCCAATACACACACATATATATATGAGTTCTTATTGGAATTTTTATTGTTACATCCTGACGAAACGTAATAAAACTATTGAAAAAGCGATAAATTGTAGGCCAAATTTTGGAAGATAAGTTGGGAAAGAGACCGAAGTTGCTCGAGGCATGTTGGGAGAGTGGGTGTTGTCACGTTTCTATAACTTTATCGCCAAGCTTATCCCGGGACTTCATCTTATTTCAAACTTTCTTTCCAGGGCTAGCCTATTTTTGTATTGGTAATAAAATTGGGATCTCAGTATGTTCTGGGTGTGAGTTTCTCACATAACAATTTTACAGGTATTACTGGAATATTTCAATATCAAGTTATATGTACAGACTTGGATTATTGTTCTGATGTTCAAATTGAAATATCATTTACATAATTTATTTTACGCCAAAGAGAACGGGTTAGTTCAGTTAAAGTGCTGAGTTGCTATACTGAAGGTTCTTGGTTTAAATTCGGCTGTGACAGATAAATTGTTTAATCCATTAACATACACGGATGGGTAGAGGATAGATGTGAACCAGGAGGATTTAAAGTGGGGTGAGCAACTTAATGCGTGATCTAGAAATCACCCCCACCCGCTGCACAACCATTGTTTTAAGAACATTACTGTCTCTGCTGACAGCGCCCCCGTGAATATAAATGATGACAAATTGCCTGGTCTACTTAAATTATCTATAATTTTAAAAGATTTAATTTTGCTAAAAAAGTTAGAAGGATGTGTAAGTTGCTAGTTTTCAAATTCTGATCGAGATATTTCCTGATAAAAAATGTATTTATTAATATTATTCTTTAATAACTTATTCCTGGTTTACCGCACATTAAATTAATGTCTTGGATCATATTGATATGCATGTAGGTGAATTCCTACCTCCAGATATCTGATAATCGGATCTAATGTTCCAATGTCCAAGTAAATGACTCTGAAGCTTGACATAACTTTATGGAATTTTAGGTTGTTTTTATATTTTTGGACTGCCAAAGTACCGAGAAAAACTATTCACCACAAAGAGGATTCAATTTTAGGGGTTTGGCCAATACCAAAAGTTGACGATATGAGTAAATTATTCGAAGCAGAAGAATAGATTTAGAAAACCCAATTATGTAGCTTTTAAAAAACAAAAAGACATGCGAAATTTGTACAATATGAAAACTAATGTCGTTAGCAATATTAACAAAATGTTTATGCTCAAGCCATTGTTGGAGAAGCAGGAAGATCGGACATGGAAAAGGCCTATCGTAGTGCACATTGAAAATAATTATTAAAATGTCTAAGATTACTAGGAGTAAGCAATGATGAAGATAACAAAAAAAATATATAAATATAATAGAGATCCAAATTAAAATTAGAAGTTCACTATTAGATTTTAAAACTGAACAAAGCGTTATTAAAGGTTTACAAACTTAGTACATCTGGATATTGATAGCCAAGAATTAAGTTATGATTAAATTGGCTAAATTTAAATATTATTTACGAAATCGTATTTTCTACGTAAATTCAATTGGTGTTGGGTCCAATGCGTGGTAGAGACTATACTGTTTCTAGCGTAACGGTTGTGCAGGAAGGTGATTTTATGAATCACTCTCAACTGCCAGGCTTTTCCTGTAATAAACTTTATAGAGACTTTTCCTGGATCACGCTCAGTTTTACCATGCTTTTCCATCCAATTGAAGGTACCTTAGGCTGGTTGAGCCACTAGAGGGTCTCCAGATCCCTCAGGACCGACCTCAATGTGTTAGCAGATTAATAAATTATCTGTAATTTGTACCCTGTTTGTACCCGGGACCTTGGCAATGGCAACTCAGCGATCTACCATTGAGCTACCCCAATTTATAGTTCAAACATTTTTTTGTTTCAAATCTCCATTTATTCAAATAAAAATATTTACAATACACTACATAATAATATGTATATTTATATACACTACATATATCGTTCAAAAATATATTTTAAAAAAATTAATATTTGGAAAGTTAGTAAAAGTAAAGCGAGAAGTAAGTCTTATCAATTAGATGCTCATATGTCCCTTGTTAGAATAAATAAATCATACGTGGAGTAAAGATTTGGTAGGTTTTAATATATTTTTTTTTTATTTACCGTGCGAAGTAGAATCTGTAAGTAGGTTTGCCAATGATTTTACTTTGCAATGATAATGATGTGAGTTTACTTTGCAATTATTGCTTTTCCTAATAGTGTATGCAAGGTGTACAATGTTGTGGATGTGTTTCTAATAATAAAATAAAATGTCTAAGAGACATGTTGGATAGAAGAACACCTGCAGTTCAGGTAATTAAACTTACCTACAATGTAATTAAAGTTTGTAATAG
This sequence comes from Arma custos, assembly GCA_037127475.1. NCBI lineage: Eukaryota > Metazoa > Arthropoda > Insecta > Hemiptera > Pentatomidae > Arma > Arma custos. The sequence continues at coordinate 61,050,083 of CM073763.1, forward strand.
TTAAGGAAGTCTCATCAACAGTTAATTAAAAGATTTGTGGTAATGCTTTTTCTTTATTTTTGAACATGCATTATAGGGTATGTAAGGCAGGCAACCTTTATCAGATTCCTCATAGAATACACCCTTTTCCCTCGTCCATTTTTTTTTGTAATGGCTAATTAATCGCTGTTATCAATATTCAGCCTATAATTCTTTATCAAAGCTGTCAACCCTAATTACTACAAAAAATCTTGTGGTGTCAATTATAAATAATTAATCTAGGAGATAAAATTTCCAATTAGTTATTCCTATGAAATTACTTAATTTTCTTTCTACATTTTTATATACAGGAACCTGAATACATAATCCATAATTTATAAATTAATATACTTTTCAATTATTTCTTACTTTCTTACTTCTCAATTATATGCATTATGACAGTGGTTTTTATCTTGGGACGCGCTAACTAATGTATTTTTTTTATTACGGTTCAAACCATAATTGTTGCAATTTTATTCTTTTATTACCTTATATTTTAACTAATTCAGTAAAGCAGTATTTATTTTTATCAATAAATAAAATAAAAAAGTAGTATTTTTTTAAGGAAATTGCCTTTTAGGACCACTTGAATATCATTACTTTTCTTTTCTCCCAGTATTTTCTCATGATTTCCAGGAACACAGAAATTTAGTGGAGACCACCCAGTACCCTTCCATTTGTCCTTATTTTGCACCAGAACCTTGCTTTCTTTTAATTTCTCCCGTATTGTTCTTTATCTAGGCAATCTTTGTATTTTATTTTTAGTCATTTCTGTTTCCTCTCTGATTTGATTTACATACGCTACGATTTTGTCCAAGACTTTCTTGTTAGTCCCTCTAAGTCCATCCTTACCCCGTGCCCGTAAAATCCTAGTCTTCTGATTCTTATTTCGGTTTCCATCTCATACGTCTCCGTGTGGATTTCTTGGTTGGTTCTTAATCTTCTCTCTATTTTCGATCATTTTTTTTTTCCATTTAGATTTTGGGGAATCTTGAACTAGTTAAGAGAATGAAGATTAGTATTGCGTACAATCCCTTACGTTATTGTATGAAATTACTTCGGTAATCTATGATTTGGTGCTGTTAGTATCTATATCAATGAATATATCTGTTAGTTTTCTTGGCTCAGTTGATATGAATGTAATGTGCTATCATATAGTAGGCTCAATTGATTGGAAAACGCTGCATTATCTGACTTTTGTTATAAACATGAATAACCACAGAAGAGTGTGGCAAAAAAAATAAAAAATAATGAACCTAACCTTTAATGTAATAAAATAATGATAATTATGTAATAAAATAATATAGTAAGCAAGAAGAAAATGGGTTATATACTTGTTGGTACCTAAGTACTACAGAATACAATTACTAAAAAAATTACTGTAACACCAGAATTATTTCAAGGTGTGGCTGAGAGGTGCTATGCTGTCCTCTCTTGCCTAAACGATGATCTCAGGGAAAATTTAGATCCGTTGATACGGTTAATTTTTAAATAGTAACATGGGATAAGGGGGAGCGGAGTGGCTCAGTGGTGGAGCACTGAGTTGCCATGCTGGAAATCCTGGTTCAAATCCCGCTGCGGGCAATACTTTCATTTAGTCTGTTTGCAGCCGGTGATGGATCATATAGGATCTGGGACCCTCCTGGGGCTCATCCAGCCTCTACAAAATATTATAAAAATAGGCTACCCGAAATGAGGGGGAAATTCTGGCGATTGAACATGACCTAGGACAAGTCAACTCCTTACAGAACCATTGTGCCGTCTCTACCATGTACTGAATCCCAGACCCGTTCACGGATTATAGTGGTACAGGCAAAAAAAACAAAACATGGGATGCCACCCGAAGGTACTGGGCATATTATCTTGCATTAACATTCCTAACAATAATAATATTGTAGAATTATTGATTAAAATGTTCATCCCTCTTTTTTCAATGTTGTACCTAATTGATTTACTGGGAATTATTTTAATAAATGAACACAGTTTTACGTCAGGTAAAATAACTTTACTTTTATTACATGATCATCATGGTAACATAAAATATATGTCTAATTTAATAAAATTCCAATTGCTGTTATATGTGAGTGTTATACATCTGAAAATTCCTAAATAAGATCCTCCGGAATCTTCGCGCTCTCTCTGGTCCTCCCTAAAACCGAGTCATTACTGCCTCTTCAAGATGCTCCGATGAGGGCGTTCTTCATGTATTAAGTAACCCTTTACAGGTTTACTTTGTTTTAATATGCAAAGAATTATAAACACTATCACAGATAACAGAGCATTTGTTTAAGACTAACCTTGTAGATTTTTATGACGTTTATCATAAGAAGTTTAATGTTAAGAATTTGAGTACTACCTCTGGGTAGTTTCTCTACTTCATTTATCCATGTCATTGTGTATCATTCTTGCCATTATATTTGCATGTTGTATTGTCATAATATAGTTGAAAATTACAATAAATAAATTAACAAAAATAAAAAGTGTTAAGAAAGTAATAAAGTCGCCTGATAAAATATGTCTATTTCAGATAATTGAAAGATTTTAGTGTTCGTCTGTTTTTTCTTTCTAATAGTCATATGCGTTTTCAAAACATTATTACTAGATTTCTAATTAATTATTACAGAAATCCCTATAAATTGAAAAAAAGAGAAAAGTGTTTGAAATATAACTGGCCATTTCCTAAGGCGAAGGGAGCAGAGGGCAGAAAATGTATCTGTTTTCCAGACCAATTACCCTGGCTTTGGCTCACTCTCAGAATCTAAATCACCAACCCTCTGGCCTCGCACCCCAACGAAATTCTCAACCGGCCATAAGAGTAAGCTTATTCTTTCTATTGATATCATAAAGAGTTACAGGGACATTAAAGAACCAACAAGTGTGAGGGTCAAATGATTTGTTTGACTTGTTAAGCCATTAAAAAAAAAAAATTAGCTACTGAGTATAAAATCAGTTACTTAATGTTTATCATGAAAAAATAAATAACAATCTGTAATAAAGATCTGGTAGTTTATACATAAATAGGTAGGTATTTTTCCACTATTTCACTTTAAATTAAATTAAAATACCAAGGGCACCTTAAAGTTGGCGACAGCTCACTTCTCACTCCAAGAATTATTTCTCCCTTGTACTGTTTTGATTTTACTTTGTATTCGCAAACTCCCTTGTGCTTTTCCGAAATAAATATTTCATTTTACAATCGAAAAAATCACGGAAATCTTCGAAAAAGAACTTAGACAATAATTCACTTCTTCTCCTTATGTATTATTTATTATATAACAAAACATGAATATTACTTCAAAACGTTTTTATTACCACGTGTTATAAAATTAAAGGATTAAATTAAGATTACTTTTTAAATTATAATTCTAAGAAAGCTCCTTTTTCTCTACTTTGATCTTTGGACTCTACAGGTCTGTGCATGTTCATACGTAGTGCTGAGTTCTCAGTGTTGGCCTTGCTATGAACCGATTCACATCGAACTAAGTTTCACAGCTATTAATTAACTAATCGAGTTTATGTAATCTATGTTTTGTGTGTTTTAATTTTATTAATTAACTAATCGAGTTTATTTAATCTGTGTATCAATTATTACAGCTTACTATAAAAGATCACTACAGTTTTCTTTTTAAGAAGTAAAAATGAGGTAAAAATTCACATATATATTTGCTTTTAAGGTTATCATTACTATTTATTACAAAATCAAATGATAATTTGATTAACAAATGATTAATAATAGTTGTGCTATTAGAATATATTCTAAGAACCCATTGCATTTTCTTTACTTTGAACATTGGACTCAACAGGTCTATGCAGGTTCGTAGGCAGCGCTGAGTTCTCAGTGTTGGCTGAGCTATGAACAGATTCATATCTAACTAAGTTTTAGAGTTATTGGTTATATATAGATCTTAAACAATGTGGGTTTTGATTATTATAGCTAACTATCAAAGAAATCACTGCAGTTTTCATCTAAAGAAGAAGAAATCAGATAATAATTTACTTCTTAAGTAATTAATACTTCCTTTCTTACACTTCAGCGTATATAATGATTTTCAAGATAATTATTACTATTTAATACAAAATTAAATGTAGTTTGTCTCTGTAGAATATATATTTGTCACCATATGCAGTGCTGAATTCTCAGTGATGGCCGAGCTATGAACCGAAGTGTATCTAAGTAAGTTTTACAATTATTGGTTATGCATGGAGCTTATTCAATCGAAGATTTAATTATTCCATTTAACAGTTGAAGAAATTAATACACTTTCATCTTGGAAGTAGAAATGAGGTAATAATTCATGCCTTAAATAACTAATACTTCCTGTTTGATAAACTTTTGATAACTTTTGATAGACATTTTTGATAGATAGATCATGTATAATGATTCTTAACGCATATTTTTAGTACATTACCTTAAATTAAAAGATGAATGAATCATAATTTGTAAATTAAAATATATTCTAGGAAACCATATTATTTCTTTCTCAACTTTAAGTATTGGAATTGAAAGTACAAATTAAAATGCTGGAATAGAGGATTAATGTTTTTTTTTATCACTATGTTGAAAACAATAATACAGTCTAAACTACAGAATAAATTTTTTTTAATTTTACAATTTTATCATTTTAAATTAATCGGCCCTTCAAACGTTATTGCACATTCAATATAAAACCATAATTCTATTAAAAACGAATAACCCACAAGTATCTTTTTCTTGTATTAAGTATGCTCAAAGTATGTATTGTATTATTTGTGGCGGTAACACTGTTAGCTCTGATAGTAGTGCAAATAACCTTCTGTTCATTAATTACTTTTTGGATTGAATTGTATTTATGATGAATGTTCTGTTAAATAAAAAGTTATTAATAGAAAATTTCTACTATGTATGTGATATAAACCCCCACATAATAATAAATAATAAGAACATAAATAATAAAAATAAGAACAGATGGAAACTGAAAATGTCAAAAAAGGTGGAGGGTTCGGTTGTTGAGTCTTCTCTCTCTTATATTTCATATTATTTTCTCCTCGTTTCGGCTAATGTAATTGCTAAACATATTGTATCTCTTGCAAGGTATTGTCTTTGAGCACTAATTTTTTATCACCCTACCTATACTGAAAATTTGTAATTCTATAAAGCTATAATTAATTTATCAATGGCAATAAAATATTTTTAAAAAAACCACAGTAAGATCCGAGTTTTAAGTTAATCGCTGTGTGAACTGTGATACTTTTTGTATAATACTAATCTTTACCTGTTAAATGAAAGCTTATTTTTGATTTTTATTTTCCGATAAATTAATACATTCATGAAATTCATTAAGAGTTTTAAATGTCTAAAATATTATCGATGATATGTAAATACTGAAGAAGTGCCAATTAGTCTCAGCATTGTGAAGTGTTTGGTTACCTGTTACCTTTTATTTTCTCTCCTAAAATGAAAGAAAAAAAATACTGACCATGAAAACATTCTGCAGCCTGCTTTATTTAGCTGATCATTTGCTATTCAGAACGTTGTAAAAGCATTTGTGAAAAGACCCCAATGGATGAAAAGAAGGAGAAAAGAAAATCGAAGCAAGCTATAAAGGATTTTTAATGAGAGGAGACCGGCAAAATAGAAAATATTATTACCGTGGGAATTTTGATTCTTTAAAATCAATTCTTATTTAATATTTTCCCTGATCGTATTAGAAATAGGATAAATTTATTTATTTATATTTATATAATATATTTGTATATTCGTATTTCTATTTTTATATATAGTCCAAACAGTTATATCTAATAAATATTAACAAGTGATATTTCCATGTTATAAATGTTTGTTTATACCTTAAATCGGAAGGTTATGAATTATTTTTAAACCCTTGTATTATTAACTTAATAAATGTATTGAAAATTGTATGAATTGATGAGTTGATATAAAAATAACATGTATTGATTTAAGCATGGAGCTTGCTATGATTCCAATAAATGGTCCTTACAAGGTTACTTACAAAAAGTTGTGATCATAAGTTCATTTTTTTTTCATTTATCAAAAAATGTTAAAAACAAGGTTTGAGAACCATCCACAATTATTTAATTAACTATCTATATAACGTACCTTATCATGAATTTATGACGCTGCTCACATATCTTTAAGTTATTGAGGAAAAGTACCTGAAAATAACAACAGAAAATAAATTAGCTTCAATAATATTTTTAGAAATCATAATGGCTATAAATATTCTTGAAATAAAGAATTCCCTCAACTTATAAATAAACTGTTGGTGAACGCTCACGGGAAAAAAAGCTTTTCCTCCTAAATTAAAACTGTTTAAATTTATGTTGTTTACAAAACTTTTTTACAAAGTCAAAATTATTTTAAAAAATATGGTTCCATACTGAGCTATGATGTCATGCTTGGCTATGTTACGTTACATTAATGAAGTAATACAACGTAGTTTCTTTGGACTTTTTTTTTTATTCTTCATTACTTCAAATCCACAAACCTGGTCACAGTATTTCGAATCTGCAGAAGAACTGGTTTCAGATATTCTCTGACAGGTTCAGATCATTTTTGATCCCGCCAATCCATTTCATTGTGTCTGCTTTAGATTGACTCTAACAAATTCCTTTATTTGTTTGGCATGCCTGTCTGGGTTCATCGTTTTGGTGTGTCCATAAAATCTTAATCTGTGTTTACTAATATAATATCGCAGTGAATATCAGAATATTTTTATATTTCTCTTTTTTCTTCTGAGCCAGTACTGTTGATCTACCAACTTTAAACCTCAAATTGTTCTTATGAGCTTTTGTTCCTTTTTCCGAATATTTTATATACCTCTCTTCCTGTTACAAACTTATGTCTCAATGTAATGGCCTTCATAAAATTAGACTGCATGGAGGAGAGTTTATAAAATGATAAACTCGCTGAGATCCTTCTGCTTTATACTATTCCATAATTTTATAACTTTTTTATCCGTTCAATATGAAATTACAGTTTTATATTCAAAGACTCACTAGATGATACTATCAATTAAAGTTTTAACTTGTGCACTGAATAAATCATCTAAACTAGGACAAAATAGAATTATACAGATTTTATGATGATCAATATAGAAGAAATAAATTACCAAATCATCATTATTCGTGACATAGTTATTTTTTTTGTTGAAAAAATTGAATGGCAACATAGACATAGTCTATTGTCAATAACTTGGTTTTAAATGATTAGTTCTTAAAATTGATAAATTATGAGCAAAACACCAATCAATGTTATTACCAACGGAAATTAAAAATATCGTAAAAAAATCAATGTTTTAGAGACCAAAAGACAACGATAAAACTTTATTTAATATTGGAATAAATATAAAAATAGACCCTAAAAGTTATATGAAAGGGTAAAAAGGGTTATTGGAAAATTTCTATTTAAATCCTTGAACCCTTTAGGATAAAGTTTATTAATATTTAGCTATCTAGCGACTCTCTCCTCTTAGGTCTAAAACTTACGATTCATTTATTGCTTTCATAAAACAGCTAATCTAATTATCAGTTTGTTTTTTTTTTATTCCTTAAGATTCTCATGATTTATAAAGCAGAATACAAATTTATTTTTTCTACATGATACAGCTAGTGCATAAAATATTAATTTTTTCTGATGAAATGATAAAGAAAGGCCAAGGTTTTCGGGAAATTTTATTGAAGTAAAAATATTTCAAGTGCGTATTTGCACTGTGCTAATAATAATATTTCATATTATTATTTGCACTGTGCTAATAATAATATTACATATTTCTTTTGTTTATTGTGCACTTTAAAACTTTTAAATTTTCACAAAGCGTTGTAGAAAACATGAATTTAATGAAAACATTTAAACCTAGGAAGTAAAGTGGAAAAATAAAAATATAAACTGTGTGCACATAATGTGTCTATGTATAAGAAATTATAAAAAAGATATCTACCATTTTTCTTTTTATTATTATGTTTTCAACATAACAATGCGAAAAAATAAAAATAGGCAATTATTGGTATTTTAAAACGGACTTTCCTTCTACTTGCTTGAAATTCAGGCACTATTCAGATAATCATACTTTTTAGGTGGAAATGGCAATTAGTTTTTAATTTGTTGATGCCATTTTATAAATCTCAATTATACGCTGTAATTCAGCATTAAAATTTATTATTTCTATCAACGCCTAAAACAGTATATGATAGTCAAATTTAATATTAACAAAATGTATCAAGTAAAATTATTTTTAAGCCTGGACCATTAACCGAACCAAGCGAATAATAGTTATTCTAACAACATGCCATAAAAAAATACTAAATATAAATTTAATATAAAATAAATACTTTAAAACTTACTGAACTTAATCTCTTCCTCTCTATCGCTTTAAGCAGTGTGAGGAGCCTTGCTAGAGCTTGATCCATATATTCCAATCCTATCTCTTTCTCCAGTCCAGGCCTCTCCTGTCAAAGGCTTCCTTATCCCCGTTCTCCCAGGTTCTTCTAGGCCTTCCCTGAGGTCTTCTACCTTCCACTTTAGTCTCGTGTGTGGCTTTAGCGGGGGACATGTTTTATGAAGGCCATTACATTGAGACATAAGTTTGTAACAGGAAGAGAGGTATATAAAATATTGGGAAAAAGGAACAAAAGATCATAAGAAAAATTTGAGGCTTAAAGTTGGTAGATGAACAGTACTGCCTCAGAAGAAAAAATAGAAATCTAAAAATATTCTGATGTTCACAGCGATATTATATTAGTAAACACAGATTAAGATTTTATGGACACACCAAAAGGATGAACCCAGACAGGCATACCAAACAAATAAAGGAATTTGTTAGAATCAATCTAAAGCAGACACAATGAAATGGATTGGCGAGATCAAAAATGATCTGAACCTGTCAGAGAATATCTGAAACCAGTTCTTCTGCAGATTCGAAATACTGTGACCAGGTTTGTGGATTTGAAGTAATGAAGAATAAAAAAAAAAGTCCACAGAAACTACGTTGTATTACTTCATTAATGTAACATAACATAGCCAAGCATGACACCATAGCTCAGTATGGAACCATAACACCAACGCTTAGCACCAAAAACAAAAATGTTACCATCATGAAAATTTTAGCTATTTCTTAGTCAAATAAAAAACGTTAAAACTTCTTCCTTCAACGGAAGACTTATGTGGAATAAGTCGTTTCGGACTCACAAGTACACTTTCAATCCTTCTACATCGAATGAGCTCATACTCATGTAAGACTAAATACAAATTTAAAATTCTTCACGAAAATAATATATTCTATTTATATATGGGCTGTTATATTTGAAAGTGGTACAAGTCCATTTTTTTTTTTTATATTCGGGATACTTTAAGATTTTCTTTATAAATACTTTAAAATTATGTCATAAATACAAATCATCTCCCTGCGCAACCGTTGTCCAAAAACAGTAGAGTCTCTACCTTGTACCGAACCCCAGACTTTTTGTGGGTTGTAGTGATACAGGTTATAAGGTTTCGCTGACTTTTATTAAATTGATAAATCGTTTTGTTGAACTTGTGGGCTTGGATACACTAAGAAATTAATTCATTATTTATGGGGTTAGTTAGTTTTTACTTAATAAATGAGTAATTACCAACTTAAATAAATTATAATTTACTTTAAATTCATTGTTATTACTGATCGAGTCGTTCCATTACGATTTCGAACAACTTCCTTTTAAACGAATTGATTGCCCCCTTCTCCCAACCATCTACGGCTTTTAAGAGCCTAAGGGTAATAAATCCTTTTAATCGTGATTCCAATTAACCTTGCTAATATAAATAATTGGTTGGCAGTTTTGATTTAGACTTGGAATGGGCGTCTCCTATTGCCCGCAAATTTATTTCCCGTGACGAAGAATTATAGAGCCTCGAAATAACAAATCGTTCCCAACGGAAGTGCCCTCTTCATCTCAACTTGATAAACTGTTCCCTCTCCCTGTTGTATTTTTTTTTATATAAACACGTTTGGCGTTATACACGATTCCCCTAACGACAAGTGATCACTCAATAATCTTGTATTAACAAATTATATATAAATAAATAAATGCATCAGAGCTATTAACAAAAAATTATATCATTTTTTAATTATTATTCATCTGAATACTTCTTTTTTTTTTTTTTTAATGCTTTACATTCGGTTAAGTTGAACTCAAACAGTGAACAGATTTATTTTCTTTTATAACAACAAGACTTTCACTGTCTTGGTACAGACTTTGTGTTTTGTTGGAGGATGTTGAGAACATTGGAGGATTTTTTCTTGGATCTTATTTTAAATTTTTAAATTAAAACTAGTATAAAAATCCAAAAACTAGTATGATAACCGAACAACGTTGTGCAGGGAGGTGATTTGTCCTAGATCACGCTCAACCGCCAGATTTTCCTCCTTACTTTAGGTACTCACTTTGTAGGGGCTGGGTGATCCCCAGGAGGGTCCTAGATCTAATATGATGCATCTCCGACTGCTAAAAGACTAAACAAAAGGCTTGCCTGTAGGGGTATTTGAACCAGAATTTTCGGCATGGCAACTCAGTACTCACAGAGTCACTCTGCTCCCTAATTATATAGTAGATATTTTTATATAATATTGAGAAATAAATACAAAAAAAAAACCTTCGTCATAGATACTATTGTGATGAATATACCACTAGTGTATTACTGAAGAAGTATGTTAATTTTTTTTTTATTTATAGTGTAAAATAATAGACAAATCTACGGTACTTTAAATCAAAAGGATAGATAGCTCAGAGAGCTTTAAAATGTATGATGGATGTAGCTAAAATAAATTTCTTATCTTTCTCGCTTGGCCAGGTAGCAGATAACACATATTCTTTTATTTATTTGTTAGAAGGATGGGTTCACTCTGCTTCAGCGTTATAACTAGTGACTGCAAAAGGAAGTTTTTTTCGATTGGAGCGCACGACAAATATTTAAGGGGGATAGCCGGTCGGAAAACTGTTTGAACTATGAACTAATTAGAAAAACCAACAGGATACCGTTGTTTGCGGATCAAGTTAGACAGGATAGGATCTGCCGGGAACATGTGATCAATTATAACTAGATAATGAGTTGATAAGCAGGGAGGTGATTGCAAAACAAGGTTATTCAAACTCATCCATGGAGTAGGGGTAGTCGGGCATGTAAACATCAACATTGTTTTCAAGCTTTGTTTTAGAAGAGAAAAGATTTCTCCAGGGTCAGGATTAGAACCCGGGTCTCCCATGTTTCCGTCATGGTGCTCTACCACCTGAGCTATCCTGGTTCGTACCTCGGTCAGACAAATCCATTCTCTACACTGATCCCATACAGTTTTCAATTTTCGTATTGATACCAAATATATCTATAGTTTATTTAAATTGGTATCGTTAGTGAATAATTCGCAAGTGATAGTTTCGGATAAAATCTTGGAGTTGGGAAAAATCTGGGAGTTAAGCTTGATCACGGACAAATTACTTTCCTGTACAGTTTGTAACCTTTATTATAGAAATAGAAAAGCCTTTCTCAAATACTGAACCCAAGACCTTTATGGGTAACAATAAAACAGTTTTTTTTTTTAAGTTATAACAACGAGTATAGATTTTCCTCCAATTGATAAGGATAGAAAATGGCTTCTGGCGTGTACTGTTTGCTCAAAATTTGAGAAGTGTTTCTCACTTCTATTAATTGACAGCAATGGGGCGTAAGTATGGATTTGTGTTTGCCACTGATGCCAATAATACTCAGCTGTTTTTATTAATATCATCTACCACAATTGAATATTATACTGTATAAAGGCAATGATAATGCAAAATATAAGAAAGGGAGTAGTTAGAGTTGGAACATTCATATAAAATGGTCTGGGAGATTTTAGTTAACAGTGAACAAAGTGTAGTGAAAACACTTTCAAGTACTATTTAAAAAGCAAAGAGAATGTATAAGAGAGATGTTCCAAATACAATCCTTTCGTGAATTCCAATATTTATTTTACTGATAATGAAAAACAACATACAATTATTTCTTTCATTTTGTGACTGGTACTTCTGTTTCCTTCATACAATTTGTTCGCCCTTATTCCACCATCTGGAACGCAAACCTTCCTAACATCCGCCATGCTTTTTCCCTACCCTATTTTGAATCCACTCGTTTACATCTCTTCACTTTCTGAACAGATGCTCTCTCAGCAGATTTTCGTAAATAGATCAGTATTAGATAGTTTTTTCTTGTAAATAATAAATACTCTTTAATTTCTAAGTATTAAGTAAAGAAATGTATTTTTTCTTTACTTTTTTGAAAAATGACTTATTTGATATTCAAAAGGAACCTAGTCCAGAATCAAGCTTCTATTGTATTCTAAACATATACCAAATTTTTAGTAAATATTAAACACAGAAAATAAACAATATTATGTTACTATTTGCCTTATATTTATTAATTTTTAGACCCATGATAATGAACTACACCTATACTTTGCTAAGCTGGGTTGTTTATATCCATTAAAGCTGACGCTAAAGCCACAAAGTCTCTCAAGTTGGAGTTGACTCCAAAGAATTACAGACACATTTCAAAAAGTTAAATAAATCCCTCTTTCAGGTCCTCTGAGCTTTTAATACTCCTTTGATCAGCAAGCCTAACCCTCCAAAGGACTAAAAGCTCTTCAGAAGAAAACCAGAAGCCCCTCGTGCCCAAGACCCGGACTTTGCAGAAAGAATAAACTAAGTTTGAGGATGGGATGGGGGGTGGTGCTCAACGTCCCAGAAGATGCCTGAAACAATCACACCTCCTCTGTAGTAAAATATTTCTTTGAAGATCACAACCGTCTTCCCACCGTTTTTATTTTTCTCTAGACGGATATTTAAGTTCAAGTGCTCCAAGCGCGCAGTTTGGATAATGTATTGAAAAGTTGAACAGTGATGGGCTATTAACAGTTTTACGACAGCCCTATTTAAATATGAAGTAGGATTTCGAAAGTAATAATTTATGCTTTATTCCATCTTACTTAATATCCTGTGAGGTGAGATACTACGTTTTTATGTATTTTTTTTTATAAATAGTTACCCTGAATAACTCCTGATATTTGCCTCAAATATGTAAGTGGTTAGCATAACTAATGTATGATTAAGACTGTGGTTCGCATTCCCGCAGATGACCTTAAGATTTTTCAATCAGAGTAGAAAATCCGTCAGTTTTTTACTGTCCTTCGTATGGGATGTAAAATGGTGGCGATTTACTCGTTAAAGATTCCTATCCTGCATATACCAGGACATACATATTTTAGGTCTCCCGATGTAGCGTCATTCCATCAGCCATGAAAAGAGGTCAAACAAAACTAACTAACAAGAATAAAAATAAGAAAATCATTTTCTAATTTATAAATGTTCAACTTAAATATGATTGCAATTGCAAGATTACTTACATCTTGATTTGTTATAACTGAAATTTTAAGGTTTGAGGGCTGTACAAATAATAACTCCTGATACATTTTATTTCATAACATTGACAAAAAGTACATTATTGAAATATTATGTGGGTGATTTAGCCCCAACAGATATTTTTCGCTCCATTAAATTTACTGTTCGCGGTAAAAAACATTAGTCTCTGACCTTGCTTTATTTATTTTTGTTGTAACGAACTGATAAAATAATAAACTCATCAAGCTGATTTTAATAAATGCTTTTAATTTACTGGGATTTTTTTAGATGCTTTATTGCATTTTTTATCAAAACGATCATGTTTTTTTCATAATACTAATCCAGTATATTTGCAGATTGATGTTTTGAAAATACATTTTAAACTCATCGAAATAATCATTTCCTTTTTTTTTTTTTTTGGAAGGGGGCACGGGTAAAATAAAACATTTGGGTGTTCCAGCTTTATGCTTATATTATTGTTTTTATTTTTTAAGTTCCAGCAATGGAAACTATAACCACTTTTAACCTATGAGTACTTTACTTCATGATAGTTTGCTTCAATTGACTTACTGTTATCATTTCACTTATTCAAGGAAGTTATTCGTTGTCAAAAGGGTATAGATAAACTTACTTTCTAACAGTTGAACCTGCTAGGTTTTTTGATAATTAATAATATATCGAATTTTTATGTAATGTGATAGTTTTTGATCGAGTTTTTAAAATAAATATTGAATTTATTAAACATCACTTTCGGAAATGAGGCTTATTCATTGGTCTTCAGAAACGACTTTTTTTTTGTAATCAGAAACCGCTCGTTTCAAATTTTTCCTCATTAAAGAAGCTTTTTTTCTTATGCTGGGCTTATATCTCAGAGATACATTTTTGTCTGGCCTGGAAACATCTGAGAGAATTAATTTTTATTTAGGAAATTCCCCGAAAAAAATTTAGAATGAATTGATGATAAAAAAATATCAGATTAATGTCAGGATATCTCTTATAAAGACATGAGGGTTTTTTTTTCTGCCTTGTTTGTTAAAATATTCTGTTACGAGGAAGAACGACATTATAAACGTTTCTTGAATAAAATATTAAAAATTGAGTGCCTCCAACATATTTAGTTGATGAACAATACGATACATCAAAAGAATATTTTTTATGAGTTTTCGCAAAATTACGACCTTTGTTTTTAATAAAGCATCTCATTTTTAATTAATGTTGTGTGTACCTTTTTCCAAATACATACAATGAAATGTAATTTAATTACTCAATTCTTTCCCCGACTATTTTTTTTTTTTTATTTTGTTGAATCGACTTCAATCTGAACATGGTTTTAATTCAAATTCAACGTGAGGCTCATATCATCTAAACTTTGATGTTTGTTATCGCTGCATTTTATTTTTATTTTGGTATTATTTTACATACAAGTATAAAATGTTCATTTATTTTCTCAATTTGTTACAACTCTTTAAAGAAGATATTTTCTAGCCCAATTTTCAACCGTTCCTTATTAAATCATCTAAATAAATATAAATCCTCATTTTTTCCTGTACAGTTTTATAATAATAATAACGAAACAATAAGTTAAAAATCTAAACTTTGTTATGACCTTTATTTGTAGTGATATGAAAATTCAAGCCATGATATTTTAAGAAACAAAAATTGTAAGAAATCCTTGATGTTTGCCTAAATTCACAGTTATATGTTTTACTCCACCAACCTCAATTGGATAAAAACACAAGAACCCTATCTAAAACCTTAAGTGGGCTTAGGGTGCTCATAGGTGGGCCCTGTTGGGTAGGCAGACCCTTCTGGGCTCCTATAGAGTAGAAGGAAAAATACTGGTGGTTGAGTGTGATTTCAGCTAATCACCTCCCAGCACAACTGTTACCTACAAAAAGTAAACTCTCCGCCCAACAACAGTTAAGAGCATGAACTAACATGAAATAGTTCCTTTACATAATGTTGATCTTGAATTTCTAAACTAAATCATACTGAACAATAGAATATCATTTTCTTCCAATCTCAGATTATGCCCTGAGGAAGCAACACGCCTAGTGAAACGTTGGCAAAGATTTTGACGACAGGGTCAAACCCCGATGAAATGTTTAATAAAAATATTCAATATTGACTTAATTGTAATTAATTTTTTTTTATCGAGATAAAATGAGTCGCTATCTTATATAAATATAAAATAAACAATATAAATTCAAAATGTGCAATGTGTCATGTACCATGTAATTTTTACTAAAGGTTTTTGACGCCATAGAAGGAATCGAAATTTAAAAATGAAATGATATTTTATGTTTTTATACGAAATAGGTATACCATACCGTATGTTGGAAATAGCAACAGAACGAGTAAAATCGCATCGGAAAAACCACTTCCAAGAGACACGGGTAATATGCAACGTCAACTTATACTGTTTCGATGTCTCTGAGAACACTCCAAGAAAAGCTGGAACAAACAAGGGAAGTAGCTCAGGGCTACAGTAAGTTTCTCTTATTCCTCGAATAAAAACCTGAACAGATAAAACTATATGAGAACTTCTGAGATGGCGGGTGTCGCAAGAAAAAGAGGGTCCTACCGTGACGTCGAAATCACATTCTCGACAGACACTCTGTATATGTTCTCTTTTCTTTCCCTTCAAGGATTTAGGCTTTTTATCAGGACCATTTATTATTCTAGTAGGTGAGAATCGAATCCGTGTTTTATCCATTTATTTTTCCGCAATACCTGCGTAACATAAAAATGGTGCAAATTTTCTTAAACTCATTTGTTTTATTTGTTTCAGAAATCACTTTTGCTTTGTTAAGATAAACATTAATCTAATATCCAAAATAATGGAAGTGGTCTTATTTTTATTAGTTGTAACAAGCCCAATTTATTTTTTAAATTAAATTCTTGTTCTTAAAGCGTGCATAGGAACACCTTATACTTTAATGAAGAAGAAAATGGTCCGAGTCAAGGTAAGAAAATATTCTCTTAGATAAGAAGAACTATTTATTTTAAAGCCAACGTTTCAACCCACATTGCAGTTCTTCTTCAGGGCTAAATGTACAAGATATATAAAAATTAAAATGGCACATTGTAAAGAATAAAAATACATTTAGGAATCATGGGATATGGATGATAAAAAAAAATATAATAAAAATACAGAACCCTTTAGATAAATATAAAAACAGAGGGAATGGCTAGAGAATAATATCAAGTAAATAATAACGAGTAAAACAAATTAATCGAATGAAAAGTACAGCTATGGAAGGTCACCTGTGGTCTAGTGGTTAGCGTAACAAACTACTAAACCCAAGACCGCGGGTTCGTAGCCTGACAGGTGGCCCTAGGATTTTTTTAAGGGAGTAAAAAATCCTTAGCTACACCGTCCTTCGGAAGGGACGTTAAACGGGGGTCCCGAGCCTGTACGATGTTAGGTACTCTCTAAAAATCCCTATCCTAATTAAACCTGGATAGGCAAAATTTAGAGCTTCTACTGTAGCATCGTCCGATTAGCCATAGCAGCATAAAGTGACGTTAAATGAACAAACACACAGTACTGCTAGGGAAACAAAATTTACATGTAAAAAACACTAATAAAAATGGTTTTGTGGAATATAGAATGCCATGACATAATAAAGGAATTATTTAAGATAGTAATGCTTGTAAGTTTTCCATAATTTATCTCAAATAATTCCTTATTGTATTAGTCTACTAATTTTTAAAAATTCATGCACTTGATTAATTTGAATTATTCTTTAGTACTTATTCTATAATGCTATACCCTCTGTTTTATACTTACTTAAAGGGATCCCCATCTTAATTTTTTATCCTCAGCATTGCTGAATGATATTGCCTAACCGGACAATGGTCAAGGTTAAGCTTAATTGTCTTATATATCAATATTTAATAATGTCCGTACTATGCTCGCAGTTATTAATAAAACTGTTAAGTTCAAGGATTTTCAATGATTTTATTGTTTCCTCAGTAATTAGGCCATTGGTAGAAACTAAAATCGGTAGTACTTCAACCTTCACCAGCCTTTAAAGATGATACAACTCTTCGCTAATCTCCTGATATTTTCCCATTTTTTCTTCTATTTTATTTTGTACGCTATCATCGAAAGGAAATATTTCAATAACTTTTCCTTCCTTCCTTGTCACTAAGCACGATGTCAGGTCTATTGTGAGGTATATGGTTGTCTGTTATCATCGTATGGTACCAATATAATTGAACATTACCACTTTCTAATGATGCTTCAGGTTGAATAATATGTAGAAAGGTTGGCTTTAATTAGTTCATAACTTTCAGCAACTGCTTGATGAATGACCTTCGCTGCATTATAATGTATTTGAAGGTTTTCTTTTCCCACTAGTAGTTGACAGCCTGAGGTCACATTTTGTATGGATTCATTTGTAGATTTGGAAAGACAACGCTCATCATTAATGGCCTCTTGTAAGATATACTTCCTATACGAACGAGTAACCATTACTTGATCTTGTACTGCTAAAAGGAACCCTTCTGTCTCTGGAAACATGCTTCCATTAACAACTGGACAGATGCTGCTAAATTTATTCCAGACATTTTTAAGGCATTGTAAAATCTGCCAAGAAGTCGTTTACATTTCCAAGGTAGGGCTCTGTTCAGTTAGGTTCTCGTTCGGTTAATTCTGAAGCAAGTTTAGTGCCGTACATCCGTGGTCTAGGCTTGCAATTGCAGACAATACTAGTGATGTGCTGATCATGACATGCCTTAAGTTTTGTTTCCTGTTCTTTGCACGATTTTAATAAAGTAATGAGACATCTTCCTGCTCGTTTTTTGGCGATATACAGTCGCGATGAGTTCGGATGGCGTTCCCTTGATTTCACCACATGCGTTCTAATGATGATTTTTCAAGATCGGTTTCTGACCATTTTATTGTACCAAAAGACGTACGTGACCGCTGAGATAGCCCATGTATTTAACGCCTTTATCAAATTTCCTTACTTTAAATTCGTTTTTAGGACACTCTGAACTCGTTACTTGAATTCATCCACAATAGTTTTTTTAAAGTCCTTCTTGAACATCAGAAACTGCGTGATACCCAGATATCTGTATGAATCAGTTTTCTTTAACTGCTTGATAACGTCACTGTTTGAAAGTTCTGTCTTTCGTTGAATTTTACTATCGGTGGTAAAAGAACTCACTAACTCAAGTAAACTTCTCATGTCTCCCTCACTCCTGATGTATAATTTCAAATCGTCCATATAAAGTGAGTGTGAAATTATTACCTCTGTGTTAATTGCGTAACTCATACCAAAAATATTTAGTACGAAGCTTAACGAATTGATGACCAGGCATAACCATAACGGGCTTAATGTATCTCCCTTAAATAAATTATGAAATAAATACAAGTATAATATTCTTTTTTTCTCATCCATACTGCTTGAAGCCTATACACTTCTTTATTCATTACTATGTAACATATTAAATTGTACGCATCTTTTACATTTAGCCCTGAAGATGACCAATAATGTGGGTCGAAACGTTGGCTTTAATAAAAATAGTACTACTTATTTAAGGGAATTTTTTCTGACTTTCGCCTAGACCAGTTTCTTCCTCGAATATACAAGGTCATTTAATATTATTCAATATTATACTTTAACATTTAAAAAAAAAACTCTATGACAGGCATATAAACACTTTCTGAAGAAAATCTGGAGCTAAAAATATGTTTCAATTTTTAATTGAAATCTTAGCATTTATCATTTCAACTGAATGAAAACCTTTTTTTAGAAAACTTCAATATTCCTGACCTTGGTATAGAGGCTTATTAAAACGGTTGAGAGAAAGAAAACGGTTTATAAAAACGAAAAATATTCAGTTAAATCTTCCACCTTTATTATTACTCTGTTATGATAATAAAAAACGTGGCATGGATTTAAAAAAAATAAACTAATATTGAATGGTTACTTGTGAAAAAAAGAAATTGGTAACAAGAGGGTTAACCATCCATCCCTTATGGCGGACCAATCCTCATTTTACGAATTACACAACTGTTCATTTAATTTTACAATCCATTGACCAAACATTACAATTGTAGTTTATAGGTATTACTTATCTTAATTGTATTATAGAATAGAATGGAATAGAAAAGTAATTCTTGGACTAAGTCCCTTTAGAATAAAAAATATGAACATTAAAAGAAACATAATATATATCTGGTCAGAAGGCTACATGATACAAGCGTGTAAAATGTTTCAGAAAACTATTTAAAAGGAAATACTTAAACAAAAAATAATAATAAGTAAATTAACAGAACGAATTCTGACAAGATATTAAGCATATAAAAGAGAATTGATAAATCCATAACATCTGTTAAATACATGAACAAGCATGCAGTTTCTTTGTATGGTGTACATCTTCTTAAAAACGAAATTAAAACATCCAAATACACAATAAATTATTCTATACCTTACATTCTAAGCAAATGACAAATCTGCTTATAGAGCATCTTTTTGGGAAGCTAGAAGATATTGGAAAAGTAAGGATTTTAATGATGATAGTGAGGGAGCATGACGGATGCTAGGAGGGATTGAGTTCCACACTGTGGAGGAGCGGGCGAGAAAGGAACCTTTGAATGCGTAGGTTCTATGGAAACGAATATAGAGATCGGAAAGGCGAGATCTTGTTTTATGGTGTTGAACTGAGGATTAGAATTGGAGGAGACTGTAAATATACGAAGGATGTAGTTTATAATGTAGTTTAAAAAAACATTTCCTGTTTTTATCGCAGCATTTAATTTGTCTTTTCAATTCCAACCCTCAAGTAAGAGAGAAAATAATATGGCTTCTTAGAATATATTTTAATTTACAAATTCTACTGTATTTCATCTTTTTTATTTTATATTATGAGTAAAAAAGTTAAAAATAATTATTTATATTCTAGTGCCTTTCAAAAGTTAATTTATCGAACAGGAGCTATTAATTATTTAAGAAATAAATTATTTTCTATTTAATTTTTTACCTCTTTTCTACTTTACAGATGAAACTGCCTTAATTTGTTCGACTGTTAATTAGTATTATTCAAGAATGAAATCAATAAACTCGATAAACAAAGACTTAAATATACATCGGTTCATAGTTTTAATTCTGATATTTGTAATTAGTCCTAATTTAGGAAAAATTATGTGGTACACGATTTTAATTTCGATTTACCGTTGAATTACAAACCATCTACAAACGGAAAATAAAATAAAGATAACCAAACAAAAATAACCAAAAGGGATACTTACAAAAAACATTAAATACAAATATTAAGATAAGAAAATAAAGTATTAAAATAAGTTGAAATATGTGGAGTAAGTTACATACAAGGTCAGTCAGTGATAAGAGAGAATATAATGTTACGGGTTTCCAAGGCCAGATTCATTATGGCATCCTACTCGGAACAATTGCAACCGTTTCAAATATTTATACCTAAATAGGAAATGGTATCTTAAATAAATAAATAACCTAACAACTATCAAATTGAAAAAAAAAATTAACGCTTCTGGTATACCAAGGCATGATAATGTATCTTCTACTTGAAATCATTCTACATTATAATAAAGAAAACTTTCATACATATTGGCTTAGTACTATATTTATTTAAGAGTGGAGAATTAATTGCCATTGCATGTAAATTACTTGGGGGTGTTTCCCTACTGTTACTGGGGAGCGAACACGTCTCAATGCTTAAACTATATCAAGCTTTAGTCTGTTCCAAAATAGATTATGGAAGTTATTTTTACGGCTCTGCTCGTTAAAATACTTTAGCTAAGCTTGATTCAGTTCGCCACCAAGGAACAAGCATTGCTATTGGAGCGTTCAGAAGAAATCCCAAGTCTATGTGTCGAATCTAGCTTACCACCTTTACTGTTCAGGAGGAAAAATCTCGCCATCAACTACATATCGAAGTTATACACATAAGCCCCCACATCCTGCCTACAAATACATTCTTCAACCCAAATTTCAAAATGTAACATCATGCTTCCTTTAGCTGAAAGAATGTCCATTAAAGTAGGAAAGCTGAAACTGGTCAGATTAAACAACATCCAAAATGACATTACTCCTTGGAGCTACCTAAAACATAAATTAAATCTGAAACTTGTGTTGATATGTCATGAAATCACCAGTTAAAAATTTGGTAGCGGTATCAGTATCTTTGAGTGCCTTAAAAGCCATAAGTAACATGTACCCAGACCACCCTATGATAGAATGTATTTTAACATTCTCCAAAACAGCTTCATGATGTTGGAACATGGATCAATTTTATCTGGTCACCGGCACATGTATGTATTATAGGTAATGAACTGGCTAATAGGGCAGCAAAAGAAGCTCTTCCATTTCGTAGTAAAGCTATCTTGACCCCATCCGAGCTAGCGCGACCACTGTGACATAACGTAATCCAAGACTAGACCCCTATGGGAAAATAACCCTCCAAATAAACCGAAACTTATAAAAACTGATGTAAGACCATGGAGCGGTTCCTGCCCTAGGATCTGTGGAGAGGAAGTGGTCCTTACACGACTTAGGATATGATATACAAGGCTTACCCACGCTCACTTAATCACTAAAGAACATCCGCCAGCATGTGGGAAGTGCAACCCAGTGCAGTCCATATCTCCGAAGGCTGTACCTTTTACAAATGAGTGACGCATAAAACAGGGCTACCTATGTATCCATGGTGAAATGAGGAAAAATGCGTTAATGAGGTCATCGCCTTTCTATCAAAAGAAGGATTAATTAAGATTATCTAATACAGTTATCTCATACTTTTATTTTCTCTTATTTATTCTCTCTCTCTCTCTCTCTCTCTCTCTCTCTCTCTATATATATATATATATATATATATATATATATATATATATATATATATATACATATATATATATATACATCTGTTTTTAAATTTAATTATTCATTTTTTTTATTCCGGCTTTTTTTAAATTATTATTAAAAACGAATACAAATTACATATGTTTAAATCAAACTAAGTAAGGCGTTTATGACAAATCGGTTTTATGCCTCAAACTTATAACAACCTATTTTTAATTTCTATGAAGTGTTAGAATTCCGTTTATTGAATTCTCAGTTCAGTGATTATCCTCGTTCATTACACTAATTGATTGAACATCCACCTCTCTCCTCCTCTGATGCAACCATTCTCCTAAAATGTTTGATATTCATTTCCTAGAATTGTTCCATAAACGTTCCATTGTTATTCCATTGTTATTATTGTTCCATAGACCTCGAAGTTTCGAGAGCACAAAGCATTGCTTGACTGAACAGGTGAAAAATTTGAAAAAGTCAAGTTTTGAAATTTGTAGTTACGAGTATACTCTTTTCATCCTCGTCACCTCGTACATAGTAATATATAAATATATAATGTATCTATTAATGGTCTGAAGATATTTGAAAAAGATATATTTCATTTTTATGTTTCGAGGCAAGACACTGGCGATATATTAACAGGATACTTTCCAACTTGTCAGAAACAATGATAGCTCAGTATTAAAGTGGTTTAGCAAAATAATACAGCACGGTATTTAATAATAATTATAACATAATATATTAATTAAATGTATATTGTGTACATATTTAAAATTAAATACGATATTTTTTTTCAAATGAAAAAAGTGTGTGTTGAAAATGAATGAACAACAAAATAAAAATAGTAATTACAACCACATTTACACAAAATAATGTGTCAAGTGGGTAATTTACCAAAATAGAAATATAATCCTCTCCTTTGCTTGAAGATTTAAGGATATATGATAAGGGGAAATTGACACCCTCCTTCACGCAACTGAAAATATCCATTTTCTACAGCCATTTCCAAGCTCTCAGGGATTTCATCTTGAAGGATATCATAACACATCATTTTTACGTCCTGAGTGTGTTTCCTGAAAAAAATTCTTTCTCATTCCAGTGGGTGAAGTAATCAGCATCAATCTTTTCTCTAGTTTTGTCATAACATAATGTAAAAAAACCTTTATTTAAATTGTTTGTATAGGCTCTTCGACTTGGTTCACAGGAATTAAAGTAATGATCGTGGCTGAGGCAGATAGTGGAACAACATAGAGTTCTTAGATCACACATACGAGTCGTGTAGTATCAGGTAGAGTTCTTAGTTGATATGCTGAAGGCTGCAGATTTATCATTATTTAATCAATTTAACAGCCTTATTATGGACCTTGTAGGATCTGCAGGCGCTATTGCAAAAAGTTACCAGAAAAGTATAAACAATGAAATGAAAGTTGTTATATTTATTTTGTTCCCTCCAGGATCGGATCAGAATAATCCTGGGGTATCTCCTGCCTGTGGCGACTAAAAGGGGCACGGAGGTGGGCCGGCGACCCAACCTGTGTAAACTTTATAGCTAAAAAACCTCAAAATAGCCTCGGATTTGGACTGATTTATATTAAACGACCCAGCATTGAAAGGACAAAAATTTGCTTACTATTGGAATGGGTGCCCTAAAAAAAATATCAGATTGATAAGGATTACACTGCAGAATAGTAGCGGTGTGGTTAAGGTCCAGGGAGAAATTTCCAGAGACTTCCCTATTAAAAAGGAGTTCAACAAGGAGACCCTATATCTCCAGTGTTGCAGTCCCAAAGCTGATTCTGTAGGCACGTTCAGATGGAGAAAGAAGAAGAGGAAGGCGTAGAATGCGATGGCTGGACGGTGTGGAAGAAGACCTTAAGCTCCTGGGGGTAAGAATATGGAGAAGATCAGCGGGAGATTGTTCAAAGTGGAGGAAAGTTGTCGAGGAGGCCAAGGTCCTCCATGGACCATAGTGTCATGTGATGATGATGATGATATTTATTTTGAGGTTTAAATTATTAATGATACATGGGTATTTCACTTTAATTTACGAATTATCATTGGGGAATATATTTGTTCAAATAACACTATCACATATTATTAGCTATTTTCCAAGTTTACTTGGAATATGTATGGAAATGTATTAGTTTAATACCAAGCTTAAATTTTTTAAAAAATAAAACAAAGAAATGGGATCGGATGAGAGAAAAGATTTGTCAGAATTTGAAACCAGATAAGGAAACTTTCAGAGATCAAACAGTAAGGTTTTAAATTTAATTTTTCAAAAAAACCCTCGTGGCAACATCCTGTCTCATGTCTCCACTTCTCGTAGTTATTCAATTCTCTCTCCCTCGAATCCTACCTATTGGCCAACTTCCCTGAAAAAACGCCCTGATATCCTGGATATATTTGTCACATCCCAGATTTCTCCTTCCCATGTATTAATCAAATCCCTGGATGACCTCTCCTCAGACCACAGTCCAGTTCTGCTCTCATTACACTCAACCTTCATTCCTAAGCCCTCCTCTCCTTCATTGATTACAGGACGAATTAACTGGGAGCAATTTAATAACGATTTGGAAAGCAAACTAGACTTACGGATTCCACTCAAAACTAAACAAGACATTGACAGCGCAATAGAAATACTTACAGCAACAATAACACAAAGTATAAGAGATAACACTACCATAAACAGAAATAATATCACACAACAGACTAACCTGCCACAGCACCTTCGCATCTTGCTAAGCGAAAAACGCAGAGCAAGATCTAAGTGGCATAGGACTCGTTACCCATCAGATAAAACGTATTACACCCAACTGACTAACAAACTGAAAACGGAGATTAGAAACTTCAAAATCCAAAATTTACTTAGTGTGACTGAAAATCTTACGACTACTAACAAATCACTATGGACGACCGCCAAAAAGATCCTTAAATTCAAAGATTTTAATCATCCTCTCCTTACTGAAAATCAAACTTGGTCCAGATCTGATGAAGAAAAATCTCACATATACGCCCAACACCTCTTCAAAACCTTTAATCCACACCCTGATATTCTCAACCCTATTCACATTGAGCGTATTGAAGCAGAACTGGATATCCCACTCCAAATGTCTCTCCCACCTAAGGCTTTTCATCCGTCAGAAATATCCAATATTATTCATAGTTTACCTTCCCGTAAAGCTCCTGGACATGACCTTATTACAGCTCACATCCTAAAATCTCTTCCTCGAAAAGCTATCCTATTCCTCACATACATATATAATTCTGTAATCCGTACTACCTATTTTCCTGATACATGGAAACTATCTATAGTAAAAATGATCCCAAAATCCAAAAAGCCTCCAGAACTCCCATCCTCTTATCGTCCTATCTCCCTTTTACCCATAATGGGCAAGATCCTCGAAAAACTCATTCTAAAACGTATTTATCCCATCCTAGATAGTAACCGCATAATCCCAGACCACCAGTTTGGTTTCCGAACATCCCACTCCACTATCCAGCAATGTCATCGTGTGGTGGATGTTGTCTCCTCTGCATTGGAGCGTAGATTGTACTGTATGGGAGCCTTTCTCGATGTAGAACAGGCTTTTGATCGAGTCTGGCACCCAGGTCTCCTTTACAAACTCCGACAATTCCTTCCTCCTACATACTTTTTAATCATTCGCTCCTTTCTAACTGGCAGAACATTTAAAGTAAGTCATAAAGGTTCCTACTCATCCCTCTATTCCCAGTCTGCTGGCGTTCCTCAAGGTAGCATCCTCGGTCCTATCCTTTACACAGTATATACAGCTGACATTCCAACCCATCCTAACACCTTCATCTCCACGTATGCTGATGACACATGTGTGTTATCTGTTAATAACGACCCATATATTGCATCCCAATCTCTTCAATTACACCTATCAAGCCTCGAAGAATGGTGTCGGAATTGGAGAATTAAAATCAATCCAAGCAAGTCCCATCAAATTACCTTTACCCTTCGTCGAAAACCCTTGACTTCCTGTCCTACTGTATTCTTTAATAGTACTCCACTTATCCCTGTTGAACAGATTCGCTACCTGGGACTCAACTTAGACAAGCGTCTTACTTGGAACCCTCACACAAGACTGAAAAGACAAGAAACAGCTAGACGTTTCCGACTACTTCAACACATATTAGATAAGCGCTCAAAGCTTCAGATCAATTACAAAAGACTTATTTATGTGACTGTTATAAGGCCTATATGGACTTATGGAATTGAACTATGGGGCTCCACCAAACCATCGAATTCCTCTCGTATCCAATCCTTGCAATCCAAAATCCTTCGCAAAATCCTAAACGCTCCTTATTTTGTCACAAATAAAACCATCCATAATGACCTTAACGTTCCATATGTTACCGATTTAGCCCATTCCAGATACCTATCATTCCACAATAAACTTCAAACCCATCCAAACCCACTAGTTTCCATCCTTGCATCCAATTCCATCCCGGACAATCCTCCTAGGCGTCTGAAGAGAAGATGGCCTCGGGACCTTCTATTATAGAACTTTATTAGAGTGCTGCCAGTGGGTAGTATCTCTACATGTGCTATCATGTAT
This sequence comes from Arma custos, assembly GCA_037127475.1. NCBI lineage: Eukaryota > Metazoa > Arthropoda > Insecta > Hemiptera > Pentatomidae > Arma > Arma custos. The sequence goes on from CM073763.1 coordinate 61,076,928, forward strand.
TATTTACTCTTATAGCAATTGTACTAGATGTATGTATTACAGTTGTACAACTCAATAAAATAAAAATAAATAAAAATTTTTCAAAATATATTTTTACTTTTATTTTTATAAGTGATTTGTAAAATAACAAATATAAGTATATTTTTAATATGGCGAAATATTGGAATCAGATAAAAGGAGTAAGAGATTAGTGTTACAGTAGAATTTCAGAATATGACAATACCACAAGAGCTTGTGGCTGCGTCATTGTACTATAGACTAGTCCATTTTCTGCTTCTATTGGCAAACTAAAGAGGATCAACAATATCGTGTCTTTGGAAAAGGAGCTGAATTCGAGACAACTGGCAAGGAAATTGTGTCGGCTTTGTATCAGTTATTTTAGTCTTCGCTTTTGTATCAAGGACCAATGAACTGCAAATATCTATTTTAATGATTATTGTTATTCTATTTCAATCCTATTTAACCTGATTTTAATTTCATTAAAGCTATTTCACTATTTGAGCAAGTACAAATCGTATCAATTTGAAATGATTCAAGGGATGAATCAGTTAAGCAATAAAAATGAGTAAACGAGAAGAAAAGAAGAAAATCGTTAATGGGCATTTCAAGAGGATGAACTCAGGGATTCTTACCAAATAAATAGTAGATTTTTTTGAAAAAGAGAGTCAATCCAATTACACTAGAGGATATCCAAAACCAGGTAGTCTATAGATTCGAAATACAGACATGGCAAGTTGATTAAGAGAAGAATACTACTTAATGAAGAATAACAAAACAAGTAATAAAGAAAGTAATAAAAATTAAGCATAAGGTAATAAAAATAAGGTAACAAGGTAATAAGGTAAACCTTACCTTCTTTATTACTGATACTCATTTTTTATTTTTATTACTTTCTTTATTGTAATAATTACTTTTTGTACTACCTTCTTTATGAATAAGTTATTACTATTCTACATTTATTACCCTTGCTCAAGGTCTTTCCGCATCTGTATGTTCCATCACTCAGATACCTAGATGCTTATTTATTTTATTTTTTAATTTTTACCATATGTAATTTTAATTGTATGTATTTTGTATATTTATCCCTACAGAAGACCTACAATGAGGGTCTAAACTTGCCTCTCCAATGAACAATTCTCCTTACTTCAATTTTTTTTAACTACACCCGGACCATATTCTTCCTCTTAAAACATTTTTATCATGAACATCCTCCAGTTTTCCCATTAGAACCCTATAACGATGCAATATCTCAGAACGATATTATATATTTAATAATATTTATTAAATATAGGTGTAATATAGTTCTATTATGTGACCAGTAATATCCTTATACATATACGGTCCCAGGAAATTAGAATTTATTTATTCAAAGCAGATGAATTACCCCGTGAGGCCATTCGCTGCTCTTCGTTTCTAGGTTAATTTCATTGCTTTAAAATTACAATTAGATTATCTGATGCATTAGTGAAACATTTGCCTAATAAACTAGCTTAACCGTAATTCTCGCTTTTTAATAATTAAAATTTCAATTAAATTTAATCATTTTTTTTATAAAAATAAATTGTATGTGAGTTAAAATAAATCGTGCAGCCTCTGTAATGTTTCTGTTCTGAAAAGTTGATTTCAGTCCAAATTTATGGGCTATCTTCTGGGCTTATGGGAGCTACAAAGTAATAATTAAAAAGAGAAATGTTCGTTATTAATTCAAAATGAAATAGAATATGGATAAAATATAAGTAACAAAAATTATTTAAAGAAGATAATTATGTGCCGAAATGATGACTTTCACAATAAAAAATTTAACACTGGTGTATATTGACATATTATACATATTGACAATATGTATACTAACATAAAATTTATAACCATATTAACCAAAATCACATTTAATACATCAACATCTTTAAGCATCATATTTTCAATGCAAAATTCATATTCATTTGTATGTAGAAATAACATATATTATATCCCTCAGAACCAATTAAGGGTGTCTTTCATCCATTACATTGTAGAGTCTTAACTATTTCTTGGACAACGGTTGTGCTAGGAGACGGTTTTTTTTAATCCAAATTTTAGAGTCTGGGTGAGCTCAGAAGGGCCTGTAAGTTCCAAATACCCCAACCGTGATGTTCTTAAACCATAGATGTTTACAGATTCACTAATTTATCTGCCATATCCGGATTTGAACCCTGAAGAATTTTCAGCATAGCGATTCAGCACTTTACACACTGACCCACTCCATATATTCATGCATGTATATATATATATATATATATATATATATATATATATATATATATATATATATATAATGCATATAAATGTCATGCTCATGTAAGAACAAGTAACTAAAGTTATGAATTTAGTGATAGGAAACAATTTCATCATGTTGTTTCCTCAGCTTTGGAACGTGGATTGCATTGTCCAGCGGTCTTCCTTGATGTTGAACAGACATTCGACCGACTCTGGCACCAGGATTGCTTTACAAACTCCGTAAATTCCTAACTCCTACATACTTTCTCATTATCCAATCCTTTCTCTCCTACACGCCATTCACAGTAAATCATAATAATGTCTACTCGTCCCGCTTTCCTTAATCTGCTGGTGTTCCTCAAGGCAGTATCCTCGGCCCAATTCTCTGCACAGTTTATGCAGCTGACATCCCAACTCATCCTAAAACTCTCCTGACCAAGTATGCGGATGGCACATGTCTATTATCTGTCGACACTGATACAGTTATAGCATCCCGTATCAATGACCTTAAAAATTGGTATCAAAACTGGAGGGTTAAATTAAATTCTCACAAATCTCTTCAAATCACCTTTACCCTCCGATATAAACCATCCTGTCCTGCTGTATCGTTTTACATAGGACTGCACCTTGACAAACGCTTAACTTGGAATCCTCATACTAGACTGACGCCATAAGTTGAACTTTTTATATGATTACTACCACTGGGTAGTTTCTCTACTTGCCTTTGTCTCTGGAAAATGATTTATCTTTCATTATATTTACATGATGTATTCCGTATACAGTTGTAAATTTCAATAAATACATTTTTAAAAAAATGATAGGAAAGATGGCCTCGTGATCTTTTAAGTTGAGTTGCTATTTGTGAACTACCATTAGGTTCTCTACTTGTCATTTCATGTCAATGTGTGCATACATTCTAGTTACTTCTTGTACTAGTATAATACAGTTGTAAATTTCATTGAATAAACTATTTTTAAAAAAAAGTGATAGGAAGTAACCAATGTAATTATTTCATTGGGACTGACGCTCTCTAACTTACAAGTAATAAGAACAGGAAGGCTTAACTAAATCCATTCTAAGATGGACAAGTATGCGATTTGTTTTATTCATTCTCCCTTTACTATGTTACTTAAGATTCTCTTCGGAAATACTTGTTCGTTTCTTATTCCCGTAGACCTTCGTATTCTTGATAGACGACCATCATCCAATTAGAAGTATTTCAACAGTAATTTGTATATATTTATATTGATTAAGGTGAAAAATGATAATCAATTATAAATAAAGCTAATATAATTTTTAAAAAACTACAGTAATTTTGATGAAATATATGAATCATATTTACTAGTAATTACGATATCTTTTTAAAACCTGTATATAATCCATGTATTGGCTTCAGTGCTATTTCTTGGACAATGCTTGTTCAGGAAGCTGATTTATCCTAGACCACACGCAAGGTAATTAAAGAAAGAATTTAAAGAATTTTGTAAACCTGATTTTGTGAAACCAACGCACAATTTAATTTGGTTTTATATAAGATAATATTGTTTGAGAACCGTCACAGAGTATTTAAATAATTTTTATACCTCAAGATTAATTCTATTTTACACACGAATGAATAATAATTTGGTCTTTTAAAGATTTCTTCTATAGAATAGTTTGTTATTACTGCATAAGTACCATTAATAATATATTTACTTCACAAGACAAATGCGAAACATTTAGTTTCTTTGAGGATTCTTTGCAATCGTTAAACCGTTGTACAAGGTAGCCAACAACCAAAGGAAGCAAAGTCAGTTGAAGCATGAGATTGGAGGCAAAGAGGTAGATAGGGGCCTGGTATCATTTCCTGCCAGTCACTGAATTGTTTCAATCTCCTGGGCTTCAGGCTTGTTCCAGATTGGCAAAAAGGTCTTTTGTTTTCGGAATATTTAAATATCTCAAATAGTACTAGTTATAAAAATAGTCTTGAACAGTTTTAGTTGACCGTGTATATAAGAAGAAGAAAATGGTCCGGACGGAGGTCAAAAAATAATTCCTTAAATAGTGAAACTATTTATCTGGGGCAGACGTTTCTACCCACGTTGCAAGTATTCTTCAGGGAATAATGGCCACCTCCACCGAGACCATTCACATTTTTGTAGGAATAGACGTAAATAAAATTAGTTGATTAATTATTTTAGGTTAACTGACGTTTCCTTCCTTTTCTTTAATAACACTAGAAACTTTACTTTCCTCCGCAATATTTGCACTGAAAGACATTAGATAAAATATAACTACTATATTATGTAAGATCTCGGTAAGTACATAATTCTTAATAGTGGGCATGAGGTTATAGCGTTACACAGATTTACACACTGAGATTAAAATCACAATCCTTCCATTTCCGAAATAATTGTACATGCACTAAATGAAGACAAATCTAATGAAATAGTTTTGATTAACTTCTAAAGTGTGATCTAAAATTAAAGTTGGGAGATTTCTATAGGAAAAGTGGAAAACAGCACTTTGGCATATGGTCCATATATTCGTATTATAATGAATGTATTGTTTGAAGTTTTAGCACACTTCGTGTACAAAAAAAAAAACCTCTCAAGTTCTATTTTCAAGTATAGTAGAAAACATTTTTAAACCTAGGTTTCAACTGATTCACAACTTTAGAACCAGATTAATTTCGTAATGAAAGATTATGTACAACTGAGCAATATTTAAAATGTACGGAGCTAAAGAGAAGAAAAAGGTAGTAATGATCATTTACCAGAATCTCTCAATCGGCCCTGCGGACTATGAAAGGATGAAATTGTTAAAAAGGTCGGCACAAGCTAAACTATTCGAAAAAGAATATCAGTGGAAAACTACTGTAGAAAAAAACTATGTAGACCCAAGAAAGAAGAAGAAAGTACGAAGAACAGTAGCAATTCTGAGCTAAAGCAATAGGAATAGAAAGAATAATTGTATATTCTACCAGAAACTGAATTCATAAGGAAAGGATTCCAACCACGCGCAGGCATATGCAGATATGAGCAAGGACAGTTGGAGGACCTGGAAGAAATCATCAAAGATTGGAAAAGGTAATAATATTACAACAATTTCAAGGCTACGTTATTTAAAGTATGAAACTAATTCCTTAAAATCAAATCTAAAAAATAATAATAATAAATAAAATAGATAATGAATAAAAAAAAACTATAATAAAACGAACCGTGTAATACTACAACCCATGAAGGATCTTGGATTCAGCTTGGTAGAAACTTTACTGCTGAAGAAATTGTTCTGTTCTGAAAACATGTCTCTGTTCTTCAGTGAGGTGATTTGAATTTGATTTGGCCGAGATCACACCCAACCCTTATGGGAGCCCACTTTATAGGGCTTGGGTGAACCCCAGGAGGGTTTTCACATCACTTAGAGTCCATCTGACTCCGTCTTTCGCCAATGCCTTCATGGAATTCAATGGTTTTCCTATTTTCTTCCCTATTCTAGTCACAATTTCCAGCCATGATATCCTTGGCCTGCCTCTTGGTCTTTTGCCAGTTGGTCTAGCTTCGAAGAACTTGCGCGGTCCGCGATCTTCGCCCATTCGGCACACATGTCCGAACCACTTCAACTGCCTCTTCTCTAGAATTTCAGTTAGTGGTTTCACCCCTAGCTCCTCTCTTATTCTGGCGTTCCTGATGTGTTCTCTCCGTGTTCGGCCAGCCACTCTTTTGAGGTATTTCATCTTTGCTCTTGTTAACACCGTAGGTAATATCATGTTGGAAATTCAATTTATGAAAGATATTGAAATAGCCTTCTGCTTGAATTATAACATTATCGCGAATTGCATCAACATTTTTTCCATCGTTTAATTCAAATGTGTGTGTATGTGTTTGTGTGAATGAATCTATGTGCATATATTATTTTTTTACAGTATATAACAAAATTCTACAAAGCGAACAATAGGAGTTGATGGTCCTGAGGGTTTTAAGCTTTCGAACACTAATAACCTTCAGCAATAAAACACTAGAATAATTACAACGAGAATTACGTTGCTAACCGCTCGGTACGAATTGTGTATTAAAGAAAAGAACATTTTTTGCTACTCCTTAATAAAAAATAAATATAATTCCTCATGGTCTCCAAAATATGACCTTCCCGTTATGAGATGATAATTGTCAGTTTGTTATTGATTTAATGCACGAAATGATACATTCAGATGCTGCCTTTTGAATACAGATGTCGGGAGCTTATGGCTACAGGGAAGTGCCGGCCAGCCCTGAGCCCTAAATGCCCCTCTGATTTAGATGAGCCCTTCATTATCTTGCCTCAGTACCTCCTGTACTAAATGCTAAACTATTAATCACCAGCAGCAACGTGGCAGAACGAGGGCTACTCAATTGGAAACTAATGTTGCTTTTCCTCCATATTGTCCTACTTTTAATTAAAAAAACCTGTACCACAACAACACGTGAACGGGTCTGGGCCTCAGTACATGGTAGAGACTGTACTGTTTCATGGACAACGGTTCTGCAAGGAGGTGAAGTCTTAGGTTGCAGACGAGGTTGTCCTAGGTCACGCTCAAACGATTCCCCCCCTTATTTTGAGGACCCTATTTTTATAACATTTTACAGAGGCTAGGTGAGCCCCAGGAGGGTCCTAGATCCTATATGATCCATCAAACAGACTAAATAAAAGTCTTGGTCTGCAGCGGGATTTGAACCAGGATTTCCGGCATGGCAACTCAGTGCTCTACCGCTGAGCTACTTCGCTCCTCCTACTTTTTAATACGTTTTATTTATTTTTTTTTTCGCAGATTACTTACAATATATTACAAGATAAATATAAGATTTATATTTATTATTATTATATTATTACCCTTAGTTTGTCTTTGAAATCACAATCACGCACCTTCTGAATAAATGAGAATTAAGCGTAATCACGCAAGTGCTTGTACTAATAGTTTAGTACTGTATGTTTATTTAATGCTACCATAGTATTATTATTTCCTAGCCATAGCTAATAGGACGATGCTACAGAGGGATTCCTAAATGTTGTCTATTCGGGTATAATCAGTATATGAATCTTGTAGGTTCTGGGGCTCTTTTTTACATCCCCACCGAGGTACAGCATAAGCAAGGAGTTTTAGGTCTTTCTGCAGATTTTTGAACCCGTGATCTTGGACATAGAAGATTGTTAAGCTAATCACAGCATCGCAGGGGTGCAGTTTAATACTGTGCTTATAATATAAAATTGACAACTCCCGAATCTAGCCATCTGATCTGACTAACATAAGTAAATATTGCTAATAAATGTTGTAGAAGCTCAAGGCATTTTGTGGAGATGTTTCCACTCATTTATTATTATATTTCATAAAAATATTATAAATTATATAAAAGGGTAAATAATATTAACCATTTTCCATAAATTATGATATAATATATTATAACACATATATTGTATATTTTATTATATTTCTGAGCTTTTGCTTATTTATTAAATATATCTTTATATATAAAAATATCTCTACTGAGTTCTTCATAATGACCTCTTTTCCTTTTCCTTTTACCCCTTTTTTTTCATTTGTTTTTTATTATTTGTTTTATTCAATTATCGATCCCATTTATTAAAAATGTTTCCGCTGCTAAAAATACTGAGCATTTTTATTTTTTAATTACAGTCAGCTATTTTTTTTAACCTTATATAGTGCTAATTCTTTTATATATACAGTAGTTGAATTTAGGCCAGGGAGGTAAGTGGGGTGTTGTTTGGTTGATATCTTGTTGGGCTGTGAGGTCGGGATGTGCTTTATTTTAATAATTCAAACAAAATAAGATTTTTTTAGCGTGCGATATATTGCTATAATGCTAGTTTAAAATTGGATTATTTGGATTATTTAGAAATATTTACATGATTTAGAAATATTATGTTCCCGTGAGCCAATTACGTTAGGAACAACAGAATTCGTCCAAGCAGAAGAAAACTAACTATTTCATCAAATTAGAGAAGGAAGAAAATTTAGTAAAAACATTTTCCTGCTAACTTTTAATCAATGTTGTTACGTAGAATAATATAATTACAACTACGGTATGTTTAATATTGATCGAATCGTTAAGCCGGTGTAAACAGACGAGTTTTAATAAATGTGTTTAACGGAACGTTTACAGAACAAATTGTTTAATTTTAGGATCCAACAAATGACTAAAGTAATGAAATTCACTATAAAAATATATTTACATTAAAAATAACGTTAAAAAAATACCATCGAACATTTTGAGGATATAAAAAGAGTAATTTTAAATTAATTTTTTTTTCCCCGATGAAGTATTAAATTAAAAAGTTTTCGTTATGATTTTTTCAAAAAGTTTGTGCCTCAACAAATTAATGGATACCTAATAGAAAATCTAAGCTTAGTTAATCATGTACATAAATGTATTAGTAATTATTTGATCCGTTAACAATCGCGGTTCATCTGTGGGATCTGGAGACCATCGAGCCATGATGACTCAGCCTGTATAAGGTGGGTACGCTTAATTGGGAAGAATATCTGGAGGAAGAGCGTGCATCTCAAGCAAACCAACAGTACATACTACTAACAAGAACGTTTATAACTTGTAGTGGTACAGATTTTTTATTATGTATTTACTGATTATTTATATAAAGGACGTCAATAAACAGTTTTCTTGTAGTACGCGCGAGGTACGAAATAACCTGAAAATTCATAAGGCAAAAGGATAAAGCAATATTGAATATTTTGAAAATAATTCAGGAATACCATGAAAAATAAATGAATCTACATTTAAAAAAATGGACGTATTATACAAAAAAGGGACCTTGTGTGATCGGGGAACCTCCTGGTGCTCACACAGCCTCAATAAGGTGGGTATCCTTATATGGTGGAAAAACCTGGCAATTGTGTGATCTGGAAAAAATTACCGCTCTCCAAATTAGCAGTGCAAAGAACAGTACAGACTTTAGCATGAACTGAACCCAAGATCGTTAATGGGTTCCAGTGGTGTAGATTTTTTACTATTTATGTATTATTTACGTAAAATGTATGTATTTATGAAAATTTTCCGCAAAACGAAGTACGAAACAGCTGCAAAATACATTCTAATACATAAGGATAAAGCTATATTGAATATTATGAAAATAATTGAGAAAAATCATGAAAAATTAATAAACCTAATTACTTTAAAAAACAGGACATATCAATAACAAAAGAGTGTAATGTGATTAGATTGTAGAGAGAAAAGAATAGATGGTTATAAAAATAAAATAAATTACATTTATATGGCGTTATTCTAAAGGCTGAAGGAAGATATGGAAGTATATTTTTATTACATAAAAAAATATTATTAAAAAACTTCTATTTAGTTAGTCATCATCATCCTCATAAAAGAAGCAGGGGAAGAGATTAAAAAAACTTCAGATATGGTGAGAGTTAGGTAGATATAAAAATGCTTGTACCTATAACTAGCTATAAAAAAATCTCATTTTTATTCGTATTTATTTTTATGTCTGGTTGGAATTTTTTTTTTAAATTAAATGATTTTATAAAACTAGATATAAATTAAATTATTATACTTAATAAAATGTAAATTTTTCTTTAAATTAAAAATAGTTTAGATTTAGATTTTTAATTATTTATGCACAAATAAAAACTCATTGAAACACATACTTGAAAAAACCTAGCATTTTAAACCACTTATTTACTTTGTGAAGAAAGATTTTGAGTCTTTTTTATTTATTCCTTTACATATTCTATCATAAAATGATTAATCATATCAAATCACATTGATAAAAGTCACTCTGTTAAAAATTGAATAGCATCATCTGAATATAATATACAAAAATGCGATTTAAATAAATGATCGAAACTAAAAAGTAGTAAGAGGACCTAAAAAAAATTAAAAATTAAACCAAACTTAAAATAATAATTAATAATTTTTGTAATAATATTTAACATTTTACGGAAAATAAGAACAAGCATTATTCTTTGGGAATAAGTATGATAATGGTACTTGGAAGTTTTTTGATTTTTCATTTATTTGTTTATTTTTTAAATAGAATGGAAGATATTTAATGGCATGAGATAAAGATAAATAGAGAAACCACCCATAGTAGTACTCGAATTGAAGTTTTAAATTAAGTTAATTATTTTTTTTTTAAATTGGCGAAATAATCAATATAATAATAATATCGCGTTAGCAATTACTTTACCATTATTTGAAGCATAATCTGTGATCCTAAAAAAAAATGTTCCTTCAGTATAATACATATTTGAAATAAGATGTTTTATGACAGATTATGTATATTAACAGATCAGTAAGAAAAACTGTTCGGGTGAATTTTTAGCGTTAATAATAAAAAATGTAAAAAAAAAAATAGATGTTAATGAATTATTCGAAACGCAAATCAATAATTAAAATTAGGATACAAAAAATAATATTATAATTAAATTTTATCCTAAAACCATAACAAAATTAGAGTCGACATCGCATGTTGTTAAGTTTATTATTTCTATAACCATGAAATTTTTCAATTAATATTTTGCTGTTTAAATTATTTCTTTTGGGGGCAAGTTTTTTTCATTTTTTTTCACACTGGATTAAATTTAAAAAAGAATGTTGTTGATGATTGTTATAAAAATTGTAAAGTACACATATCCTATGGAATTTATATATTAAAAATGCATCCTCAAATATCTCATGTACTGAACTGAATTATTTGTTTGAACACAATGTGTAGTAAACTTCCAGTCTATATAAAATTTCAAACAAAACATGAAGTAGCTTTATCTGTATTAATTTTAACAAGAACACAACGTAACAAGAGATCACATTTGACGTTGGCAATAAAGGGCCATTTCCCGGTACGATAACCGATTTCTTTTAATCTAGGGGTTAAATTTAAATAATTTAAATCGGGAATTTTACCTGTGGCTTATGGAAATATTTGGGCTATGGAAATTCGTTCGTGACTTGGAGTAGAATCACCACCCGAATATCCCAAAAATACCCGCGAAGACGATGTGGTCAACAGTTTATACGATATTTACAGAATTTATTTAGTTTATTCAAATACAACTATTTTATTTATTTTTTAATATCAATAAGGATACCTTTTTTCCACATGATTGCCAGAACAGTAGATCTATGCTGGAATCGTGAATAATTACTAACCACGAAGAACATATGCAGGTAGTTACTGAAAGGCACTGTTTGTGAAATGATAAATGCATAAACCACTATAGGTATTCGATATTGAAAATCATTTAGCCATTGAGATATACATTACACTCATGTGATATTTACTAATGTAAAACTGGATCAGCAACAACCCGCACGTAGGTTTCAGTACATTCATTGTTTCTAATCCAACAGTTGTACAAGGAGGCTATAATCATGCTCAATTCCTAAACAAATAATTTATCAGCCGGACGCGAACCTAGAAGTAACCCAGAATCAGACAGTAGAATTCACTTATTTTTCATAAATACGAAAGGATTTTCAAATAAAAATAATGATAAAATGAAAAATATGTACCCTAAAACTTCCTTCCAACGCATAAATATTAAATGATGATTATTACTCAAAAGTATCTCAAGGGGAAAAACAAGTTTAATTTGAGTTTTTTTATTTCAATATTAGCTCTAATACTTTATTTCTTTTAAGCTCATGAATCTTTTGTTTCTTTTGAAGAATTAAAAATTGAACAATCTGTACAATAGGGAAAACCAATGTTTAGTTCCGGTCTTGTAAATTTTAGCATGCTTCATAACTAAGTATAGAAAAAATCACCAAAACAAAGCCTTGAATTTGAAAAATACGAAAAAAAACAGATTTAAAGCAACTTTAGGATTTGGCCTATTGTGTCAAATTTCTAATTGTTTTTATTTTGCTCACTTTTAATGATTTTTTTTTAGTATAGGATAACATAAGTCTAATTATTACTCATTTTACTTTGTGTTTTTTAAGAACTCTTTTTTTAAATTTTAATCAATGAATTCTATAAATAATTGACTTCATTTTTTATCTCCAATAACTATAATCAAATCTTGACGTTTGCCAAGTTTTGTTTTTGATTGTTTTCTAGTTCCTTAAGTTTATTTATTCTTAATATTTTAACATTTTATATATTTTTTTGCCGTTCACTATTTATGAAACATCTATTATTATTTAATTGCATATTTTACATTTTATTACCTATAATGTCACATAATTATTAGAATTTATATTTTGCATATAATTTAATTGCATTATTTAGTTTAATTTAATTAATTAATACCTTTGTGTTGAAAAAAGCTACAACAGCATCTGTGATGAAACACACGAAAAAATATTATTTCATACATATTTGATGCTAAGGCAAAACTAATTTTCAATGCTGTAAGTTATAATAATTAGGCTACATGCAAAAGTGGTCTAACCACATTTCATTTAGTTTGAATGTAAAATTATAATATATTGAAGTATTTTTTTCGTATCTAGAATCCAACTCGTCTCAAGCAGTACGATCAGACAAATGGTAGAGCTCGAAAAATCTATCTTATACACAACTGAGACAAAGCGACTGAAAGGTATGGCTGCTTAAAGAGAATGTCAAAGGAACGATTCCCTAAAACTGTCTTTGACAATGGCCCGACAGAAAAGAGGAAAAGAGTGCGACCCTAGAAGAGATGGTTGGATGTGGAAGAGGGGAAACTTCAAGAGGAAGTCTGTATCGACCGAGAACTTAGGTAAGAGCTTTTAAGAAAGAAACACAACTATTTATAATAAGTTAAATATAAAAAAAAATACAATATTTTGCCTGTTGTATCATAGTAAATTATACTCGTATTATTTACTTTAATTTTCAGTGTTTTCACATTTTGAGATTTGTTTTTCTCCATAAGATAGTCTACCGTTGATTGCAATATTTAAAATATTTTTAATAATTATTGAGCTTATCTAATATAAATAAAACTTTACTGGGCAGCACGGGACCTGTTAGTTTTAAAAATACTCAACATTAATATTCGGATTAAAAAAAAATGTGGAGTGTGTATTCTTGGGATACTTGGGAAAAGGCTACGAACAAGTTTGTTTGCGGGGGATGGGAGTTGGATATATTTAATGGATAAATTTCTCGGTGCCAAAAAAAGGACTTGAAGATTATTTTATAATGATGCAAAAGTTTAACATTAAGAGATATTTTAATTAATAAATATCAATTCCCAAGCTCAATTGTTGTAGATGTTGCAGACACGTGTACAATAATATGATAATGTTCTCTTATAGGAGCACTATTTGAAATTTATTTTAACTCGATCTAAACTGTTTAGTCGAATCGCTCTATCGGAGCAGCAGCGGAGAGTGACTAATGAAATCCTAAAGACAAAAGAGTGAATTAGTTGTTTCTGTTTACGCTTGCTTAAACAGATATTCAAAGTCCTAAGTCTTAAAGACATTTAACGTATTTAAAGAGTCGACTTTTTCTTATAAGGCAGAGCCAAAGACTGGTACTTTAAGTGAGAACTGTCCCGATCGAAACTGGAGAAGTGTGGATTCTGAAGGTAGGAAGGCGTCTTTTAAACGGTAGCCGGACTATTTTCTGGTTGTAGCAAGGCAGCAGTTTCGTTGGACAACAGAGGCTATTTGCTAATTATGACGATCAATGATTATATTAGGTCTTATATATTATAGTATATAATATTATATAGTATAGTGTTATAGTAACAAGGAGGGATTGTGAATCTTTTTAGTTGTGTCTAGGATGATTGTAATTATAGCCATTATTATTAATGAATGTTATTGGGTGAATCTTTTATGTTTTTGGTAAATTTTATGATGTTTGGGGTTGTTTCCATTTAAAGCTTCCCACTTGTGTACCTGAACTTACCTTGATTCTCACTCAGCTCTTTCCAGGTATTCAGGAGGAACAAAGGGTAAAATGTTTAAATTTTTTTTTATTGTAAAGAATTTTGGCCACTTGAGAGAAGTCTCAATTAAAAATAATCAATCTCAATTAAAAAAAAAAATAATAGGCTTTCTAATGATTTTATAAATGCAAGTAATAATTTTGAAGTTTGTGGTAGTATTTATTAAGAAATAACATCACATCCGCTTATGGTTACGAACAATTTCTCATGTGTGGATATAAAAATATTTTTTTAATTTTAGGATTTATTCCTTTTCAAAATAGTACGGCCCACATACCAATTGTATAGATGTTAAAATTAACTTTATCCACGTAAATGCAAGTAAGTAGAAAAAAAAATAATCAGTTGACGCGTAAAAAAAATGATGTAATTAGTCGTACTCGACTATTTAATATATAAATAATTTAAATTTCAAGTAGATTAATTAACTTCACCATTGAAAACAAAGAGCAACATTTTTCTTTTTCTCTAATATTCCTTCTTTTAAGTTTATTTACTATTCCGAAATATATAATCGAATTAATTTATCGATTTTTTATTATCGATGTGATCCAATCATCAAACTATGCCTTGAAGAATCCACTAAGTTGAAGTTTCCTTTTAAATACACTAGGGTGTCATCATTACACCGTAGGAACAGTAATTTCACCCTTTATTGGGGAGAAAACATTGGTTTTCGAAACGCTTGGTTTGTGATTACAAATGGGGTTTAGAAAAACAAGTTGAAAGATCAAATGTAAATTATACATGACCATTGATGGACACAATGAATCTTATTTCTCTTAATGTTCCAATTTTAATTTTTTTTTAATATATTTTCCTTGTCACTATATAATAATAATTACAATAATTTTCAACAAGTTTCTTAATATGAAAAATTCAAAATGACACAGAGTGAACTACACGTTAATGCTCTGCACCTCGGATATTTCAGCATAAAGCTTGGAGGAGCAAATTGAAATCATCAAAGGGTGAATTCTCAAACGCTTTGCTGGTCTGAGAAGATTCAAATATGACGGTGATAAAAATTAAATCCCTATGTAAATATCAGTAAAGCTATTTTCACTTTTCTTTGGAAATACCATTAATATTTTACTAACTAAATACTCTTTCAGGTTTCCACGGCCACTATTTATATACAAAACTTTACTGGTTTCTGGTGAAGACCGAGTTGTTAAATTTATCTTCGCCAATGTTTCGCCAGACATGCTGCTGGCTTCTTCAAGGCTGGATCGAGAATGAAGATTCACTGGTCACCCGTGGCTTTATATAGATCTCGATCCAGCCTTGAAGAAGCCAGCAACATGTCTGGCGAAACGTTGGCGAAGATAAATTTAACAACACGGTCTTAACCAGAAACCACCAAAGTGGTATGGGAGGATATAACTCGAAGGGTGAAGATATTGGAGAAGTCCAGAAGGAAGAATAAGAGTTACCCGACGCACTACGAATGGACCCGAGCGGTCCCGAACGACGTCTATATAAAGCCACGGGTTACATTTCATCATTCTCGATCCAGCCTTGAAGAAGCCAGCAGCATGTCTGGCGTAACGTTGGCGAAGATAAATTTAACAACACGGTCTTAACCAGAAACCACTAAAGTTTTGTATATAAATATTTTAATAGTTTCATAATAATGTTGTACTTGTTTGACTCCATCCTAATATTATATTCCATATTCGATCCATATTTTTATATTCTTCATATTTTTTAAATTGCCTTTTTAACAATTTCCGCTAGTCTAGTCAAGCAAATTTTTCTTACATGACACTTTTCCACCTTATTGCTCATGGGTTTAAACCTGATATTCTGAGAGTTTTAAAGCTGCTTGACTAAACTAGAAAAAAATCAAGTTATCAGCTTTTGATCCTGAAAGCTTCGCCTAAATAATTTATTACTTCTACGTTTTTTACGTTAGAAATTATTGTTCAATGCGTAATTTTCTAGATCAAATGACCATTACAAATATCTGAAACTAAAAACGGTATAATCGTTGTCTCAATTTCATTAAAATGGTTTGAGCACACTAAGAGACAATGCAATGTGTATCTAGATGGCCTCTTACCTTCTTAATTAAATATCTTATTTCAACACTACCAGGTCTTAGTTTCTCTACTTTGCTTTATCTCAAGCCGTTGCATATGATTCATTCTATTTACTTGCTATATAATTAGAATACAGATACAAAATTCAAGAAATAACATTTTTTTAAACATATGAATCATCAGAAGCAGCTCGGTTAACCATTGAGACAATCAACCCTAATGGCCAGCCGGGTGTTGACACTGTGACGTGAGGCGTGCAATACTTTCAGAGCCGGTGTTGACTTTTAATTACTCCTGCCTAGTTCGCCCTTCTCCCTTCCTCTCTTTACTATCCTCCTCTTCCCGCTTCTTATCCGTTCTATTTCCTTACGATTAAGCTATGGAGGCCCTAGCGTTTGCTCTGTTTCAGGACGGTTTCTCTCAATTTATCTCACAAGAGCCTCCATTTAAACTCCCATTGTGTATTTAATCAAGAGAAGAAAGGCCTTAACATTGTAGAAATTTAAATATTTTCGCTGTTGCCGGTCTGAGGAAAACTGGAAACGGTATAGTTATGTATATATAACGGTAAGTATATATATATATGGTCATAATTGACCAGACAAATGATTTATTAATAAAATAATAATGACAGAATAAATCATATAAATAGGTGAATCGATCCAACAGAAAACAATAAGGAAATACCTAAATCTCCATAAGGAATAGCGAAATTAATAATGCTATTAACAATAATAACGATTATTATTATTTATTATTATTATGTGCATCATAGATCATATCGCTCCTTCAAAAGAACAAAGTCATAAATAACCTAATTTTTCAGTAGAGATATTTGAATATTCCACGTGAGTTAAAAAAAAAAAGATATTATTAGTCATTAGGAAAAGTTTAAAAGTCTTTTTATTTTAACCCATGTCATTATTCCCATAGAAGTTAAATTATTGTTATATACTTTGAATTTAATTTGTTCTTTCTTAACCCCTTGGCTATTATTAATTTTTGAAAATAACATATTAATATTAATAATGATATATGGTATCTCTTTTACTGCACCAGGTGCATTTTAAGAGAGGATTGTACGTTGAATTTTCTTAAGATTAATTAGATGGAAGGAGTGGGGATCTAGTGATGTGGCTCACTAGTTCTTTCTGATTGGAGTTTGTTAGTTGTATACTCAGGCCATGTTGATTGTCTGTACATGTGTTTGCCAGCGCTCGGCCTGTCAGTGTAAGTGTGTTGAATAGTGGGTTCGTGCAATGTTGGAGGCTATCAAAGAATTTGGATATGCCTCCGTTTGATGAAGTCCGTTACCGTCGGGAGTCCGAGGGTCTCGTGTATTATGTCTGATTTCGTCCTTTGTAGAGAAGTGTGCCTTACTATACGCCTCAGTATATGGTTTTGAAATTGTTGGAGCCTTTTTGAAGTTGTTGGCGAAATGTTATTCAACATAGTTATTACTTTGAGTCGTTTGATGAGTTCGGTGAAGTAAGTAATAAGGTGATTACGCATGTAATATTTGGTTCTCACCGACCTGATCTTCTTATTGCAATGTTGGGATAACGTCAAGTGCCAGTCGAGGGTGGACCGAGATACGTTATCCTATTCACAGGTTTGTTAACTTTGCCTGCTACTCTATAAACCTTAGGTAGAGGGCGCTTATTCTTTTAAAAGGAGAACAGTCGTTCTTCTTGGGATTAACTGTAATATTCAATCCGTCCAGTTTTTTAGTAATTTCCTCAAAGGCCACCTCCGCCTGTATGAACTGCATTCAATGAACTACTGTAGATGGCGATGTCATCGGCATACGCCGCCCCAGTAGCTTTTTTCTATTTGGCACCAACGATTTCCGCCATATAACTGAGAATAATACTGGTGATAGCACTGACCCTTGAGGTACACCACACGTAAGTGGAAAGGGGTTGGACAGCTCTTCGCCGACTCGTACCTTTATTTAACGTTGTGTCAGAAAGGACCTTCTTCTTCTTCGATATCATTCATTTTTTATTTTTTACAAGTAGAAAATGAATAAATTCACAAACAAAAAAGCATTAAAAAAAAACATTGTCATAACACTAAATAACCCAATTTTTCGATACAGATATTTGTGTGTGTCTTATCATAAGTAAACCAGATAAGTTAAAAAAAATTAACTTTGTATTGATATAGCAAACTATTCCTATTGTAATGATGGTATTAAAATTATTTTATTAACTATTGGACAATTTATAAAAGTTTGAAACTTTTTTTTATTTTTATTTATGTCATTATTCCCATAAAAACTTCAAGTTCAAACATGATACACCTCGAAATATGACTTTATTAAAAAATGTAGGAAGTGGAATATCAGATATGCTGTTTCAGAATTAAAAACATTCAACCATTACATCGCTACTAAAGGCTTAACTGAAAAATATTATTTGTTGAGAGCTCAGTAGTAGAGTGCTCGGTTGCTATGCTGTAGGTTCCGGGTTCAAATCCGGCTATTTTAGATAAATTATCTAATGTATTAACTGCTGCAAATGAACCCTGTGGGATTTACAGACCATCCAGGTGCTCATCCAGCCTAAATTGAGTTAAAAAACTACCATTTGAGCGTAATCTCGGACAAATGAACTCTTTTCGTTGTACTTGAATTAAAAATACCGTTGTACTTGAAACAGCATTGCCTCTACCATTCACACTGTACAAGATCCTTATGTATAAAGGGATGGCTATGTTTTTAAAATATCTCTTAACACAATTAAGATTAATGAATAAATTGTGTATTTATGAATAAACATATATACCATTGGTATTTACTTCCAATTTAACGAATTTTTTTATTTATCATGCGCCATTTTCCGCAACTAGAGAACAAACACTTTTTGAAGGATTCAGCCACGATAAAAGATATTGACTCATGATGGGTACAGACCCATGAAAAGAACCCGATATCAATTAGAAATCGCATCCGTTCGTGGTAATTAAAGGAGTACAATGGAAAAAGGGACATTTTGGAAAGGTATCGATATCTAAAACCACTAATTTGGGGTTTCTTTCTTTCAATTAACTCGTTCAGGTGATTCAATTCTTTTGCTAAATCAAAACCTAAACCATCTATCTCATACTTGCAATCATGAACTATGATGATCTATCATTTGTATCAGGAAAATACATCAAAAATGGCGTAATCATATTTTTAATATTGCTTTTTTTGTCCAATTGAGGAAATAAAAACAAACAAAAGTCCACAGAATCCATCTTCATCTTCATAACACACCGAACTTTTCTTGTCTAGACCATCGAAGTGTAACATAACCAAGCATAGCACCAACTATACAGCTGCTATTTAAGATCAGCCGCAAAGACTATAATCTAATATAATCAACATTTCGGATACTTCATGGATTTAAATTAAACTTAGGAAAGGCATCCATCCACACGTTAAGATAGCTCACCAGAAAATGAATGAAAGATGGCTTCATAATCCCTTAGGTATACCCCGTTAGGTAGGAGCACCGGTGGAGGAGATAAACGATACAAAAGAAAGTCATTAAAATATATACAAATTGTAGTATTTACTTAATTCTAATTAACAGCTAAGTATTAAAAATGTATTTTTTTTTCTCACTAATTCTAATTTTTTTATCTCGTCATAAAGTTAAGTGTAAAATAGTTTTTCCCAAAAGTAAAGGCAATTTTTTGTATAGATGTCACTAAAAAGACACCTATCCATCCATTTCACTTTTCAGGAGTGACTGTTGTTCTTGTTTAGCTTTGCGCCTTAAGCTGCTGGACTCCACATTTATCCTGTGGGCTAAAGACAGCCGCTAATCGGGCAGCGTTGCGCTGACAAGGATACCAGTGCGTACGTTATCTTGCTACCTCAGTTTCCAGTGTTCTTGCAAAGATTAGCGCCTTAAGTCGACAAGGTCCACACGTCTCCTGTGGGCAAAAACCTTGCGACCAATCGGGCAGCGTTGCTCTTGCAAAACCACACTCCACCCCTAACACGGTGCGTTCATTACGGTCCGTCCCGTCTAATACAATGGCCGACAAAATGGAAGCCGAAGTCATTCAGGCAGCAACAGCCGAGAAGAGAAAACCTGCTTCTACCACCACCATTGCCTCCGCCGCTAAGAAGACCAAGGCGAAGACTTCAACCGATGGCTGGAAGACAGTAACTGGGAAAAAGTTCTGCAAACCCGCCAATACCACAACCAAATTCAGTGCGAGCACGTCAAACGCGTTCTCGTTTTTGGGTGAAAAAGATATATCGGGCAATGATAGTGCGAAAAGTGCAGGTACCACGACTGTCGCGATTCGGAAGAAGCCTCCCCCGATCGTAGTTTCAGGTGTGGTGAGCACACAAAAGGCCGTACAAGAGCTGAACACGGCCGGTTTTTCAAATTTTGAAATCCAGAAGACTATCCATAGATGGTGTAAGGATATTTCCGGGCACTATCGAAATTCACGAAAAAATGACTGGATTCTTTCAACAGTCAAAGAGCCCCTATCACACCTATTCGACCAGAAAAGGGCAGAAGACGAGGAAATTTGTGATCTATGGGCTGGACATAGATCACAACATCGAAGACATCAAAACATGCATCAACGTGCGCCTGCAGGGCATCCTCGACATACGACGGATGCAGAAGAGCGACAAGGAGGGCAAGAAAACAGACCTGCCCCTCATTCTCATTACAACATCGCTTGAGACCAAGCTGGAGGACATCAAGCAGCTCTCTCACATTAACCGGATACGCTTCAGCGTTAAGGTGTACCGCGGAAGGAGCGGCATTGTTCAATGCCACAGGGGCCAGGAATTCGGGCACACCAAGAACCACTGCGGAAAGAAGGTGGCTAGCGTCCGATGTGCCGGCCATCACCTCATCTCAGAATGCCAACGCACAACCACACCCGTCAAGTGTGCAAACTGCGGGGAACAGCACGTGGCATCTTTCACTGGATGTAAGGTTAGGAAGACACTGCAAGAAAAACTTGAGGCACTGCGCCAGAAGATTGGTCTGCGAAAGAACAACTCGGTGCCGACAGAACAGAAGAAGACCGAGCAGCGAGCTCCTCCACCTCAGCGCCAAGAACCTGGACCAACCAGCGCACGACCGCCACCCCCACCCAGACAGACCCGACCTACGACCACTGACCAACCTCAACAGACTTACGCCGCGGTGGCTCAGCATAATGAACCCCCACCATGGGTGGAACTCATTATGCAGAGTATCGCAACTTTAACAAACACCACGAACACACTCATAAACCTTATTACTGACTCTCTGACAAAATGAACAGGACAGTAAAACTTTTAAACTTCAACACTGACGGGCTTATGCCCAAAATTACGGAAATCTATGCGTTGATAGCACAGACCCAACCCACCATAGTGATCCTCACAGATACAAGAGTTAACTTCCGGCATATTCGCATCCCAGGATACGCCCTCACAGGAGACGACGGAGGAGGGGTCATCATAGCCATACGCCACGGGCTTCGGTGGAGGGTACTACCTCCGCCAGTGGTAACTGGTGACCCGCGAATCCACCACAAAACCGTACAGGTGCAACTCGACAAACCCACTATCATCACAGGTTTATATAGAAGACCCAGGTCTTCTATAGACATCTTTTCGATGATATTAGCCGAGTGCGCCAAGCAGAACAACCATTGGGTAGTGGGTGACCTAAATGCTCGGCACCCGATCTGGAACAACATCAGGAGCAACAAAGCTGGAAGTAAACTCATCAAGACTCCTTTCACTGTAGTACATCCGAACACCCACACCTTCAGACATCGAGCGAAGCCATCGTTCACATCTACCATCGATCTTCTACTCACGAGGCAGCCGCATCGATTCGTGGATTGTTCAACGATGGACATTATCACCTTCGACCACAGACCTGTGCTCTATATCATAGACGAGGAACTACCAGTTCCGGCGGCGACAAAGTATAAATATGAGGAAGCAGACTGGGGTACATACAGGGCACAGGTCCATAACGTACTGTCAACAGTTCCGACACTCCTGACGAGAAGTGACGTGGACGCCTACGTGGACTTCTTCACCGGAACCATCAGAAGAGCCGCAGACGAAACCATTCCGAAGTTCGGGCCACTCCCACCAGCTCTACGTCCTATGCCAGATCACATTCTGAACCTTATCGCAACTCGCAATAAGTGGAAGAATAAATGGTATAGGACCAGGGATTATGAGGCGAAATCGGTGGTAAATTCCCTTACCACGCAGATTCGCAGTCTGATAAAACAATGGAGGACTGCACAGTGGCACGAGAAACTGAGGTCCACGCACGGTGACTACAGGAAATTCTGGAAGCTGTTAAAAACCAGCACGAAGAAGAGAAGTTCCACACTACTCCACGACGGTGACAAGCTGTTGACAGTAGAGGAACAGGTTACCAAGTTTTCAGATCACTATGGTGGAATCATTGCAAGAAGAACTGATCCTGCACAAACAGACCTACCTACCGAAGAGACAGGAAACAACTATATGTTTGTATCCCCGAAGCAGCTGAAGCCGATTCTCCGTCGTACGAAGGGGAATAAAGCACCAGGCCACGACGGGATACAAACCATATTGCTGAAACAACTGCCAAGAAGAGGAATAGCTCACTTGACCAATTTATACAACACTTGCCTCAGGTTAAGATATTTTCCTGACATTTGGAAGAGAGCTATTCTTTTTCCTCTACTCAAACCCATGAAGTCGGGATCACAGCCAGCAGACTACAGGCCCATCAGCTTGCTTCCGCATCTGGGCAAAGTCTTTGAGAAAATTATCCTCAATTATCTCAAGACATATTGCTCAGAGATAGCTCTCATCCCACCGGAGCAAACCGCCTATCAGGCAGGCCTCTGCACGGATCATCACCTGGCGAAGATACATGCGGAAGTGAGCCAGAGCACAGCCAAGAACGAAGCGACCGCTATGATCTCCATAGACTGCACGGAAGCGTTCGACTCAGTGTCCCATACTATGCAAGACACTACAGGACAACGAATTTCCGGAACAGCTCTACTCGGTCCTACGATCGTTTCTTCAACAACGAACGTCAGCAGTCCGCATCGGTGAAACATCATCGGAAGCCATCGCATTCACCTGCGGAGTACCTCAGGGGTCTGTGCTATCTCCAGTACTTTTCTCAATATACACAGCTGAAACTGTTGGAGCCAACTACAAAAAAGCTGCTGTAGCAGCCTATGCCGATGACATATCGATCTACAGCAGCTCGATCAGCGCAGAGAGAGCTCTACGGCAGGCGGAGGAGGTCTGCGCGAGCATCACACAGAAGCTCGAAGGACTCAACATCACAGTGAATCCTAAAAAGACGGACTGCATAATTTTCTCCTTTCAGGGAAAAAAGCGTCGCCCTCTCCCTAAGGTCTATAGGGTAGCGGGACGCGAAAACAGACCAGCAAGCAGCATAGTCTACTTAGGTGTCACACTAGACCGACACCTGAAACTAGCCTACCACTGCAGGAAGAAAATCAGGGCGGTTCGGACCAAGTCTTACAGACTTAACCACCTGCTTACATCTCCTAACTTATCCCTCCGCCTCAAGCTGACCATCTACAAAAGCATCTTAAGACCGGCGCTCCTCTACGGAGCACCACTTTTAAGTACCATCACACCAGCGACAGCAAAAAAGCTCCAACAGTTTCAGAACGGCGTACTACAACGCATAGTGAGACACACGACATTAAACAAAACAAAAATGGACCTCCTACACACTACTCTCGACTTACCGACAGTCACAGACTTCATAAAACGCAGACACATCAAATTTTTTGACAGTCTGAAATACAGTACTAACCCTCTTTTCAGGACACTCACTCCAGCAGGACGGCCACAAACGTGGCAAGATCACGTTCAAAGTCTCAGCCTGAACTGAGAAATAATAAAATAAACAATAAAAGGAAAAGGACACGGTGTGCCCCATCACCGGAAAAATCCAAAGTTAAGAAATAAAGAAAGAAATTAGAACCTTCCGTCTTCTCATCCTCCTCTTAAAATGTGCGCAGTACAGTAAAAGAGATTCCTCTCCAACCTAATCGTAACCCAGATTACAAATCTTCAAACTTATAGGGGTTAAGAAAAAAAAAAAAAAAAAAAAAAAAAAAAAAGTTTTTCCTACTTCACATTTATGATTTGAAGAAAGCAATGACAAAAAGGAGATATGTAAGTGTTATAAATTATATTGCTTCTATTAACAAAACCGGTAACTTCTAGTGATTCAATCAGAGACAAAAAATGGAAATGAAATTAAAAGTAAATAATGACGGTTATTGATATAATTGTTAATAAAGATTAATTCGGAACGTTATAAATTGCAGCCTGTTAATGCTAAATGAAGTTCTTACTATCTTAGTATTACTTTCTCTATTGTTTTATTATTAAAAGTCCAGACCTAAAATAGTATTTGATTGTGAAAGTATTAGCAAAAAAAATTTAAATAATAATTCTTTGCAAATGGTATATTTTAATTTTCCCCTCTAATTTTATTCATTTTATATAAAATTCCCAAGGCGTTCTGACTTAATGGTCCAATTTGCCGTGGGTCTTTTGATCAGAAGTCTTTATTATCAGAACCTTTTCAACCCGTTCCGCTGGGAATTCTCAAATTCTCAGCTACCGTACCGGAAGGATTCCCATACTTTTCTTGGACAAGTTCCCTGTTCAACATTATAAATGTCATATTAATCACATACATTAAACTAACTCTATTTATGCATTTCTTTTATTTTAATATATCATCTTTTAATATCAGTATAATTATTACGGTGAAATAATACTCGTATGTAGAAGTACTATCAAGCAACCATTCTTATCATTGTAGCATACCAATCTAATATCACGTGTAAGGTATCAGATGAGAAAATGAAATTACACGACTTATAACATTGAACTGGCGTAGGATTTTGTGGTTTTGAATCTGCTGGAGTTCATTATTCGAAGATGTCCATATACCCGAATTCTCTACGTTTTCTTATTGCTTCCGTAATTTTACGTATATGCGTTTAGAGTTCCTGCTTATGGCGCCGTCATTCTTTGTTCTTTTACTATTGTTATTTTGCTAAGTTTTTTATTATTATTACGTAATTATGTTCTTATTTGGAGAGAAGGCTGAACGAACGTGCCGGCCACTTAATGTTATTTGCACTTGCGCAGATTCGAATCCAGAAATGTGATCTAAGCGTTTGTTTATTCTCCTATATGAATTTAAGTTTGATATGAAACAACTTTTTTTTAGTTTCGCTTTAAAAATATAATTTTTTTTTATAACTTTTGGTCAACTGTTTTGATTTTTAAATATTTTATTTTAAAGAGAAAAGATATACCCTCTAGCGGGATTCGAACCCGGATCCTCTGTCTCTCCGTAACAGCACTCTAACCATTTGAGCCACCAGAATCGCTGCCGGCAAATCTTTTCTCTTATCCGATGCCATGTCCCTGTGTTCTCGCGATTTTTTTGCGATGTATACTCGAGAACGAATGTTCTTTGAACATTACTTTAATTTTAGGATCTTGTTGACTTACTTCGTATTACTATTTATAATTTTTGGTCAACTGTTTTGATATTTAAATATTTTATTTTAAAGAAAAAAAATATGCCCCCGGCAGGGATTCGGACCCGAGTCCTCTGTCAACATGATCCTAAAATTAAAGTCATGTTCAAAGAACATTCGTTCTCGTGCATAGATCCCAAAAAATTGCGAGAACACGGGGGTATGGAATCAGAAAAGAGAAAAGATTTGTCCCCTGCCGGCTGGCGACTCTTGTGGCTCAAATGGTTACAGGAGAGACAGAGGATCCGTGTTCGAATCCCGCCCGGGGCATATCTTTTCTCTTTAAAATAAAATGTTAAAAAATATAAATGTTTGAAACCTAAAAATTATCGGTAATGCCGTTTTGAACGGATTATGTTTATTAAACAGAGCTCTGGACCGAATAATTAAAAAAAAAAAGTTTGACTCTACTCCACTCTATCAACAGACAATTTTCTTCTGCTTTCAACTTGGGACAAATACAAAGGGCTAAAAGGCCGTCACTGGCCCTTATTTCATCTCCTTCCCCCGGCTTGTCCCGGACGGCCAAAGGAATCCCTTTTACGCCCTTGCCAAGAATTACCATTTGATTACAAAGCCTAAGAGAAGGGACAGAGAAAGGAAATTACTAAGTGGAAGAAACACAGACCACTAAAAAGGACATTGCGCCGCCATTACTGCAAGAGGTGGCAATGGAGCCCTGGAAACAGGTCAAGTATACAACTGAATATCTCACTTTTTCTTTCTTTCTTTTTTTATGTCGCGCTTTTCAGAAAAATAAAAGCTTTCATAAGATATAATTGGAGAAGATAAATTTATTTTTATATTAAAAATACCGAAATAATCATAATTTGACAGCGGTAACAGAGTGATTCAGCGGAGAAGATAATATAAAAACAAAGAGATCTTTGCCATTCGGAGAAGAACAACCATTTTTTAAATTCATTATCAATCTACAAGACTCAATTTTAATTAATCTCAGAATCATGATTTAGTGATAGTGAGCCTTGTTTTATTTAATTAAAACACTGTTTCACTATTTATTAGATTCAACCCCAATTCGTTTTAGAAGAAGTTGTTCCACTAATTTTGAAGAAGCTAGCATCAATAATCAAATATTCCATAACAAAAATAAATGTTAATTAAAAAGATCTCTGCTTTGTGTCATGTTTAATTAAAATTAATTTTTCAGTTGCTTTGGATATTTGAAATTCAATAATGGTAATTAATTTTTTCTAGATTAAAACCGACAGTTTGAGCTACTTACACTTAAAGTTACTGAAGTTAATTTTTACACTTAAAAACCTATTTGCAGTCCTTTCCTTTTTTAAAAAAATGTATAAAAAGGAGGGTTTGTTAGCTTTTAGAATATTTCATCCCACCCTGCAACAGAGAAACAACCTGTAACATTATAACAAATGAAGTGTCTTAGATTCAGTACGTGGTATAGACTGCACTGTTTCTTGGACAACGATTGTGCAGAAAGGTGATTTGTCCTAAATCACTCTCAACCGCCAGATTTTCCCTATATTTCTGGTACCCCAGGAGGGTCCCTGATCCCAAAGGATCCGTCACCGGCTCTTAACAAATTAAATAAAAACTGCCACAGGTGGATTTGATCCCGAGACGTTCGGCACAGTAACTCAGTGCTCTACCATCGAACCACTCCGCAGCAGAGAGTTAACAAGTAAAACAACTAATACAGAACACGGTAAAATAAACATTATTGTACACATAACTAACAACTTTTCTTTTCAAAGCTTCTATTGTAATACGTGTGAAAAACTCTGATTACTGAATTTCTCATTTGGTGACCATTGTACAGTACGCCCTCAACTTAAGTGAACTTTCTTGTCTTCTACAAATTTCATGAGGGTTCCGTGTAAGTGCTTTCGAACCGTGGGAGTTATCGGAAACTTTGGTCAATTAGACAGAAATAGAAAACCGACACTTTTTTTTTTGTAAATAAGGTACACTTCAAACATGAGAGTTCAAAATACATGCAAAGAAATCCCATTTTTTCCTAATTTTAGAAAAAAATGTTTAATGATTACAGTTAACCTATAAGATTTATGCTATTTTTTTCCTATAGGAGTTATGCTAGTTTTTATAAAGTAAAATATTGATTAATATAATAAACGATCAAAGTTACTTTTAACTGATCAATGAGTAGCTTAGTTTTTTTTTAAATATAGTAGTTTAATGCTTACTAAATCAATAACAATAATTATTATTAAAACTAATTTTACTACTGTAATTAACTTGACTTGACTGTAATGTAATAAGTAATAAGATTTAGTAAAGCCTCATCCTAAGATGTGAAATTGTACTTGACCGTTATAATTATACTATCTGATGTAAATTTAATTCAATAAGGGAGTGAGGTTTAACTAAAGGAAGTTTAACCTAAGACTGTATACCAAACTGGCTTAGGAATAGCTCGTATGTATATAAATATATATATATATATATATATATATATATATGTATGTATGTATGTATGTAAATGTAAAATTTCTATTTAGATTCTCCAATAGGTACAACTTAAGTTCATTTTGCACTGTATGCCTCTGAACAAGCTTAATACTGCTGGTGTGGTTGTCAGTAGCCTCAGCGATTGTGCTATGCCAGTTGCTATGTATTGTCGGCACCATGAAAGGGACGCCGGACGGCAATCATGAAAGGGAATGTGTTTTGCACAAATAACAGGCCTTTTGGTCCCCTTATGGGGACAGCCACTTAACGATGGCTGGGAGAAAGAAGAAAAGGGGGCAAGCGAAAACTCCACTGAGAAGGCACTCTCTACACAGACTCCGAGGAGGAAGCGCAAGAAGAGGAGACGGCAAACGATGAGGACGGAGAAGACAGCGGTACCTGGAGTCGGCAAGGCGAAGACCAACCTGTAGCACAATCTATCCCTCTTTCACAGATAAGCGTTATTTATTCCTGTAAAGTATTTTATGGTTATCCTCTTTATATAGCAACGCCTGAATCATTAATCTTGTTAAATTGAATAAATAAACTATACTAATTATAATTCCTTTAGTGCTTACATATCTCTCAAATACACTATTAGTTTTGAATAATATATTGAAGGTATAATAGATGAGTAAATTGGTAAACAAAAGAACATACCTCTGGAAAAGCATAGAATTAATAGAAATAATAATTTGAGTAATCATCTTAAATGATACTCTGGCATCCCAAATATAAATCAGAATATTCAAAATATATTTAAAAGTAGAAGCATAGCACAGTAGAGTATAACAATACATTGTAACTGTTATGATGCATAAAAAATTGAAAACAAATCTGAACCACTACAACCCATGAAGTGTGTTGTGTTCAGTACATGGTACAGCTTATACTTGTAGTGCAGGGATGTGATATTTACGGGAAAAGATAAATCAGATTTTTCCCCTATTATAGAGTAATTAAATTTCAGGATTCTCTTCTGATATTGATGGTGCAAAGTTTTATTTTGCTTAGATATCTTAGAAAAAGAGCAAACTCAGTTTCTTTGTTTTATTTTCTTACGAAGAGCTTACTGAAATCGAATCGAGATTGAAGATACTTCAGGCTATCCCCTTGGAACCATCTTGAGGAGATTGGACATCACTTGCAGGGTCAAGCCTCCTTGAATCCGAATAACGAATCAACGATGACGTGTGTGTGTGTATGTGTGTGTGTATGTGTTTGTGTGTAAAGAGGGGAAAGAGTAATTATTTTTTCTTAACATTTTTTAATTACTCTTACCCCTTCCATAAAAATAAACGTTGCTTGTTATCAGCTAGGTCGTCTGCTGAGTAAAATACTCCTCCAGAGCTCAAATACAAATTTAGTACTTTTAGTTTCGTTTATTTGGAATACATTTTATTTATTTATTAGAAATTACAAGTCTATTATGACATACAAATAACAGTAGATACTTTGAACTGTATATTACATTTATAACAATCTTAACATTTGAACATGAAGTAAAGGTTATAAGTATGTAACTGAAGAAAAATCTAACAACAGTTGAAATCTTCTGGCCAGGTGTTATCAGTGGTTGCCATGGTACAGTATATTGTAGCATATGGCACAGTCTTTCAATATTATAAGTAAGAGAAACTGGATAAATCTCAATTATGTGATTATCCATAAAATCCATAAATAAATAAAAATGGCCACGCACTAGTATTTTTCACGAATGTATATCTTTATGTAACTTGAGAAGGCGTTCTTCGATGTTGGATATTTTTTTATGTCACCATGTCAATGTCAAAGTTTTTCAGTTTCCTTTGTATTACCGCGGGCCCAATTCTTATCAAATGAGTATGTCCTGGCTTACTCAAAAATATTAAAGCGCATTAGATGAATTAATTGCGAACATCAGAGAGTTGTTAATTATACAAAAGAATGAATAATTAAAATAGAGAGAGAATTTTTTTCTCGGTGATCATTTGCATCGCTAATTGCTTTACTTGTTTTTAAAAAAATCTAGAAAAAAAATTGAGAAGCCTTTTTTTCAAATAAAGTTTTACTATGGGTGATAAATATACATTCATATTTAGGGAATTGAGATAGTGGGCCAGTTGGAAACTCTATAACTACATCAGATGCATTGTAAGAATGATATGAGTAGTATATTTTAGATAGTGAGGAAATAGGAGTAGATTTCTACAAATGGGGCTCCCTAATTGTCTCATTCTTGTCCTTGTTTGATGCCATGTCTAAAACGATGAACTTTTATTCGTTTATTACCTCTGTAATGATGAAAGAGTTCCGTCTTGTATATGACGCAATCAAAGAATCAAATAATTTGCTGGTCTTTGAAAGTTCGTTATTGTGAGTAGATGGAGGGTTGTATTAAGAAAGTCCATTTTGCACTTATGATTCCCGAAAAGTTTCCTTTAATTGAAGGCCAAAGTAAATTTTCATCAAAAGTTATATTCAACTTTTCAAATTTAGAACATAAGGCTTTTATATTACCTAATATAAAAAACAACAGTTAAAAATCGGAAGAAGCACTTTACTTGCAGCTCTAAACCAGTTATGTTAAAAAAATTGTACCTACTACTAAAAAATATAACTCGTAAAGGGTCTTAGGTTAAGTACATGGTTGGGTGTCAACGGTTATAAAAGGAGGTTTATTTCCAGGGATCACGTTCGATCGTCAGGTTTTCCTCCATACTATATGAGCAGTGGAAGGGAATGCAGATCCCGCAGGGTGGATGCAGGGACAGGGTAAGCACAGAATAAATAATTTAAATACTCTCCTAAATTGCAACGGCCAATATTTTTAATCCAAGCCTGACGTATTTCTTTTGGTTAGGAAACCTTTCAAATTATTTGCCGAAGTTTTGCTGGCCATACTACAAGCTTCCTCGGGGCTTAATCTGAGACTTGACCCCACTGTTGGTCTCGTCATCAGAACATAAATCAGTAGCCTAGTGCTCTATACACTGTGCTACCCCAATCCCCAATTTCCGTAAAAAATAATTCATTTTTTAAGTATTTTAGATATTTGTTTTTGTTTACTTTTGTTTTTTGTGTTTTTTTTTTGTTTTTTATTCATTTTCATTTATTGCTATTTTCGGTTTTTTACTGTATGAAAATTCGACTCTGATCAGTATTTGTAATTTAGTTGCTTAGTTCCTATTGAATCACTACGTAATCGTTTTAATTTCTTTTAACTGTACAGTCATAGTGCATTTTAGGGGGTTAGTGCAGTCAAATACTCATAAAAGGGGAATGTGAAAAGATAGATCGATTAAGGGAATATTTGACTTGAGGCTAGATTAGCCAGCTTTGAAGGCGCGGTCAGGATTAAACCGTGAACCCTAGGGCGGTAGCGGGATGACAAACGACTTCTTGCCCTCAAAGCCTTCAAAGGATGAAGCGATTCTAGAACGCAGGCGATGGCTTAGAACTGCCGCTGGACGCCGCACAAACTCCATCATCCCCTATCTATTTGGGGACAGTATAGAGCACACCCTTCCTCCCTCCTTCTCACAAATCCTTTCAACTGAGAAAAATGGAATTATCGAGGGACTGAGCGGCGAACAATACTCAAGGACTCCTATTCCAGGATACGATTGCCCCTTCCCTCTTCCCAGTATTTTTCTTACCGGAATAATTGAGTCGCTAGCAAATGTTATATTTATTCACCCCTTCCATTAAAATAAGGGATGTTTCATTAAATGAAAAATGAAATAAAATCTTCAGTAATAAATTTCTATATTGAGTTCAGATAGCTGTATTCTGTTAATGCCTTTGCAAGAGTTAATATGATCTCTAATGAGCTATGCAAATCTATTAAATTTATATGATGGTTGTATCTTTCTACAAATAGATACCCGCTAAAGTCAAATTTGGGATTAGGAAACAGGGAAATAACCTGAACCGTGCAAATTATCGAAAAACGCCACTTTTCTCGGGAGTGAAAAAAATGTTTCAAGTTCATTCAAATCAGTACTTATCGTCAAAAGTACTTCAACTTAGTCATTATACGTGATTTTGTAATATTCAAATGACTATATGAATTTTATGTCATGTATTTATTCTTCTTAGGAATCATTATAAATAAAAAAGAAATTTTGTTTTTTCACATTCGATACTTTGCGTTTGTATTGAAGATATGAACTGAGCCGCTGGCGGAAAGATTTTTTTACACCTATATTTTATTTTATTTCTTGTTTCAATGGATACCAGCAAAGTGATCTCTCTACAAAGAAAGTACGGCAATTTACCATTAGGACTGCAAACAAGTGTAGAGTTAGTCTGTATTCTACAAGAAGACAGTTCCTTTAATTGTTTATGTTCCTTTAGTTCCTTAGATAACATTCTGTAACATTCTGTTTAATCGTGATTGAATTAATTATTTTCGAATTGTAAACAAAAACGAACAAATATTCTCCCACCTCACCATAGAAGGAAAATATATAAACTACTAAATTGGAATAGCGAGAGACATGAGATGTGAAGTAATATGAACAGAGATGATTTAAACCTATTCATGCTTGCTAATTGGTTTACTATCAATTATAATAGTTTTTTACAATTGCACACTCGTTCATTGTGCATTCGCACATGCTAGTCGTACTGCATATTGTATGTGCTTTTATGCTATACTGTATATGCTTTTAGGAATTCATATCTATCACTTCTACGTACAATAGATCAACAGGAAACAACATTTATAACTGTACAACAGATGGAGCAACTAAACAAAAGACCGGCTGAATCGACTAAATATTCTAATGTGGAAGAGTGAATTTCCACATCCAAAACTATTAATGAATTATACGGAAAATAAAAACACTCATCCAACAAATTAAATCATCGTGTACAAAAAAAAACTGTTATGACCCACATAAACGCAAGCCTCGAACCGAAAAACCGAGTTTTAGGCTTGCATTTTCAATACATATTGAATGTGTTTTAAAACAACAGCTGATTTTAATGGCTGGTGTGACAGGTGTACCAGCCTAACCCTAAACCTTTTCAGTACAAAACCTACATTATTTAGACGAATTAGGTCGTCACCTTTTTACTTTATTCCCTAGGGAATAAAGTTAACTTTTTGACTCAATTTCTAATGCACAGGGAGAATTAGTCCTAATTAATTGAGCTGGAGATACAAATATTTTATTCTTGGTTTTATACCTATTACGTAATCATCACGGAGATTTAGACTGGATCATGAAATGAATAAAATGTTCAACACTATGATGAAAAAATATGCAGACATGTTGAGGGAAAAGAGGTACAAGAAAATGAGATCGAAAAATAAAGCAATACATGATACATAAATCATGAAAGAGAAATATGATCCTGAGGTTATCGGTTATTCTCAGACTGACGATATTACTCAGAGGAGATATTATGTGTCTATTACATCTTTTCTGATATTCCCCTTCCATCATTCGATTTGTTTACTCGTTTTTTCTTACCTATGTTTCAGTAAGTTTAAAGACTTACTGCTAAATCAAAAACTATTTAATCATATTTGTAACTGCCAAAGATATTGTTCTATGTTGGCTCAATAATTTATTTTAACATTGCCTTGTCAAAATTTATACATTTATAAAAACTCTCCTGAATATTTAAACTGGCGGACTATGTATGAAGGAATTTTAAGGATACAGATTGTTTTTCAATTTGTAAATGAATCATAATTATTTTCCATGAAAGCCTTCATATTATAGCTTTACTTATAATTAATAATTGTTCTTTGATGCGTCAGATATTTTTCAGAACTTTGGGGAACAGGCTAACTGGAAAATATTCAACCTATCGCAAAATTCACCCACTTTATTAAGTATAAATAAATAAACCGAAGGCAGAACATGTCAGGAAGTATTAATAGGTTTTTGTTTAATTTCTTATAACGTAATATTTTTTATGTTTTTTTTTTAACATCTCATTCGATCAAGATACCATCTTTTATTGCTTAAATAATTATATTAGTATTAATTTTGAATGGAGGAGAGCCTTGCTTCCAGAAAATAGGTGCTGGTGTATTGAGGTTTAAGAGCAATCCTTCTTTTTAAGGCCGTTATTGCTTTCTCAATCACAACGTCTTAACGTTTCGGTAGCCAATTAAATATCCTTCAAAGAGCA
This sequence comes from Arma custos, assembly GCA_037127475.1. Classification (NCBI taxonomy): domain Eukaryota; kingdom Metazoa; phylum Arthropoda; class Insecta; order Hemiptera; family Pentatomidae; genus Arma; species Arma custos. The sequence goes on from CM073763.1 coordinate 61,111,287, forward strand.
AATTAACAAAGTAACTTATTATGCCATCAACTATTCACTTTCATTTCACTTACGTAATCCTACAAAGCAAATACTTGCGATTTATCATTATATTTTAAACTGTATCAATTTGAAAAATATATATGGATCTTTATCTGAAGTGCAGATATCACTTCATAAAATCTCAAAACTAAAAAGTCATAATTTCGAGATGCAAAAATGCATACCTTCATAGTTGAACGCATTTCACGTAATGGCTATCTGTAATTTTGGTTTGAAAAAATTATGAAATAATGTGGGAATTAAGGGTGTGTTTTTTTTTTCTTAGCCCCTTGTACTTGAATTTTTATATTATGTTGTTCTACGAAGGAGTTTTGATGGGTTCTCTTCTTCTGTACTTTGCATATTTTAAGAAATTGATGCGGAGTGGAAGGGTGAGTTGAAATTATTAGGGAGTGAAAATTATGTGGATTAGAAAATTAAAACATAGTTTTCGAGAAGTGAAGAAATAAGTTGTTTAAAGAAAAAATGTTTTTCAAGACTTGACACGGGCTTAATATTATATTAATATGTTGAATGAAACACAGTGTCTGTATAACTGAACTGCATGAGCAGAATTGCCTTTAACTCGAATGAAGTACAAATTGTACACAAAATAAATTTAACTTATTTTATCGACTGTACCACCCGACCATTTCACACTTTTATAAGATACACGTATCTAGTCAACCATTCCTACATCAATTAAAAAAATAAATGTGACCTAATCTCTTATAATAAGAATTACGTGTAAAAAAATCATTTTCTATATTTTTTCCGAATCGTATAGAGTATGAGACGCTCTTTCAAATACTTTAAACTGAAAGCCATAATTTATGGAAAAGGTTACAAAAAAGTTAAAGAAGAGTAAAAATACGACAGTTTTAAAGAAAAAAATTAAACATCTTCAATACACAAAAAGCATTAGATAAACGTAACTAAGTAGTTTTTGTATTTTTCTTCGCCATCGTCTTTCGTTACATGTCAACTACCTGACTTATACTGTTTATACATTGGATTTGTGACAAGGAAGTTTCATCAATGCTTCTGTATTGTCAGCAATGTAATCTTCCTTGTCCTCCTCTCTTCTTTTACATGCATTTATAATATCTCTAAGATTAGTAGAAGAGTAGAGGATAGAGATGTAGTAGATATTTGATAGTATGTAAGAGAGTAGTCTCTAAGTTAGATGCAGTCTATAGTCAGTAAGTTATCATGATAGTCAGTAGTCATAAGCCACCTTGATAATTCATAATAAAATCTCTTTTATAACTCTTGTATATCCATATTATATTGTTCGATAACTCAATAAACTTATATATTACTTAAAAGTCGTTCGCCGTTCGTTAACTGTTAAATCTTTTTACGTGTTTGTTGGCAACACAGATAAAAGAGAAGAACAAACGCAAAACTAACGCACCATCTTTTTTACCTTTAATTGCAGATTTTTAGACAGATTCTGTTTTCGCACTTGAACGCCCTTTCCATAGAAAAGTCACATATTATACGTAAATAATTTTTAAAAAATTGAACTTCCACTTTCCAACCATAATGGTTTTCTCTAGAATACTCTATAAAAGCCGAAAGCTGCTGACCATGCGTCATGGTTCCCTCTGTCCCATTAAACAAGGTCATTCCAGAACATTCACCCGGATTCCAGGGCGTTTTCCCGATGGAAAAGCTTCGGCTCGACGGGTAGGGGAGGGGGTAAAAGTGAGTGGGGGGGTTGGACAAGAAATATCTCATGACAGAGTGACTATTGGCCGGAATGTGGACAATAGATAGCGCTGAGGACGGCTCGCATAAATTGCTCCCGAACGGAACCAGCCAACCGCGAGCCATTCACCTTTGTCCGAAAAACTGACGATCCCAAACTAGTGTCTACATTTTGGACAGGGTTTAACGACCCTAAGCTTAGCATTTTCCTTCTTGGTATTTAACAAATGGATAAATGTATAGCTACAGCAGTCAGCTTTTGGCGTTCCAACAGGACGTATGGTAACATTGTTTACAACATTTCTCAGTTACAATGCTAGAAATAGTTCTCCAACCATTTTGTACCACGCCCACTTGTGGAGAAAAATAGCTAAAATCAATTGCGACTTTTTTCAATTTCAACTCTTCTCCCGCCCTCACCTCTGACTTGTCTTCATGCCCCAGGTTTGGAATCACTGCTCCAGTGGATCAACTTAAAGTTACTATAATTAAATGAAATTCATTTACTTGAGTAATAATTTGTAATAATCATTTAAAATTAAGGAGGTGGGAATGGTCTGGGTGGAGATCACTGAAAATATTTCTTAAATAGGGTAAAACTATTAATTTTAAGCCAACGATTCGTCCCATATTGCAGGTCCTCCTCAGGGCTGGATCGGTTTCAAACAAATAGTTAAACACTATTTAAGAAATTCTGTGTCAGTTCCACAGGTTATCTTGGACTTGTTTAAGTTGAGTTAAAACAAGTTTTAACTGTTCATTCGGTTCCTTTTTAGTATTTTCCAAAATACAAATTATTGTGAGCTTTACTATGGAAAAGAGAATGTAATTGTGGGAAAAGTGTTTATTTCAGTCGACCAACTCAGACCAAAGGGGCTGGTCTGCCACAACATAGGATTGAGGTATCCCTCAGTCTAATTAAAAATAAAATATCCATATATTATAACAATACTGACCATCTACTAGAAAAAAATATCTTTATTGAGCCGTCCAGGATCTAACTGGAACAAATAGAAAATTTCCAAAAATTACTTTTTCGCTATTTTAATCAATGATTTTGCCAAAAGAGATCATTCCCGCCTTATTTCTCATGGTTTTAGTCTGCTTCCGTGCCTGAAGTTTCGAAAGAAAAAAGAATTGAGTGAATAAGTCAATTTTTTTAATATGGAGCTATCCTTTTGAACCTGAACGTCTATGTTTCATAATAATATTTTATAGATTAAAGTATAAACTAGCCTGGTCAACGGTAATGGGTTGTTAAAAAAGTAATAAGTATACGAAAATAATAATACTGCGTAGTAGAGACTTGGTAGAGTAAGAAGAAACAAAACAGGAGCATGAAGAAAAGGCCTAGCAGATCAGAGACGAGAAGCTCTTCAAGTAATGGTGAGAAAATCCGACAAGCCTCAGGATGATGATGGGAAGTTTCTACTGAAAAAGTGTTGTAGGCTGTCGCTATCGATGTTCTAGAAGATGGATCGATACATCGAAATCTTGGTTGTCCAATGTCTAAACTCATTCAATACAAATAGTGAGATCTCAAACACATAAAATTGGCACAACGGCGCATACTTAGACGTAATCTGGTATCGATGTAAAGAGTCGCTAATAGGGCATAGTTAAAAAATAACGTACAGGGTCTTGGGTTTAGTGCATGGTGTTAAGGCACTTAACAATAAGAGTCGTTTTTTTTTGTTTCTAAGTTTAAGCGGAGTCCTTTGTTTTTTATGACTATTCAATTGACCATCGTTTGAGTAGTTTTTTTTTGTGTTTATTTCATAGATTATTTATTGAAAAAAAAAATAATTTTTATTTATTAGAAAAGTTGTTTGCAGTTAAGCCTAGAAAAAATGTTATTTTTGTACATAGTATATTTATTTATTCACCAGCTCGACAGGCGCCTGAAGCTGCCCTTCCCACTCATTTCAGTCCGCAGCATGTCCGCTGGACACTCCAATCATCCTCAAGTCCTCAGCCTCGGCGTCCTTCCATCTTCCTTTCGGTCTTCCACGTGACCTGGCTCCATTCGGGGCTCCATAATATAATTTCTTTGCTGCTCTCCCATCATCCATTCTGACAAGGTGTCCCAGCCATTTGAAGCGCAGAATTGTGAAATGTGAAACTCGAAGATCGTCCTATAAGTCGTAGATCTCTTTGTTCTTTCTTAAACGGTATTTACCATTTACTCTAACAAACCCCATGATGCGCCTTAACACTTTCCTTTCAAACCTGTCAATTTTTTCAGCCAGGATCTTTCATAGGGTCTAAGTTGCACAGTACAGGTCGGATGATTGCTTTATAGAGCTTTATTTTGGTACCCCGACTTAGTAATTTACTACAGAGTAAACTTCTTAGGAAAATAAATGCTTTGCTGACACCCAATATGCGATTCCGAATTTCTTCTTCTTCGTCCGTCCGATTATTTACTATGGTGCCAAGGTATTTAAAACTAGAAACTCATTGGAATACATACTGTCCCACAACATATTGCTTTGGCGGGTTCATAGGCATTTTCTTCCTAAGCAACATAAGTTTTGTTTTATTTTCATTTATACAAAAAAAAAAAAAAAATCAAAATCCTTTCTTTTTTGATGATATTCACTGCGTTTATAATTTTGTATTTATTGTGGTAAGTCAACAATAACATCCTGTTTTTCACAAGTATGATGGAGCCATTACCTTAATTGGCCTGCTATTTTTACCTTCTTAAGTGTTCCACTGTACTTCTAGATCATTTGATCCTGATTTTTCATCTTGTTTTTAAGTTGTGCATTTTCTTTTGTTAATCTCTCCAGCTTTTCGTTCATCTGAGATATAACTTTTTCCATTTTACGTAAGCTGCTTATCAGTTCAAGTTTACCATCATTTATTGAGCTCTCTTGAGTTGGGTGAATATGCGAAAGTTGGTCCTCCCCAGAATCCATAGGACCGGCCTCCGTAAAGGAGGGTTGATTTTCCAGGAGTTCTGGATTACCATACACCACCTGGGGTAGTTGATCCGTCTGATTTTTCCATTGCATGTTTTCGACATTGCATTTTATACCCCATGCCAGGTTTGTTGACTGCCGCCCCACTGGGAACAGACGCAGACCAGATGGCCGCCTAATATAGGACAGATGCCTCTGAGTTTTCGTACTAGTTTTGGTCCGCCCCGGATTTCCCAGTATCCGACTCTGTCGAGCCTTCCCCGATTCACCACCTGGGGATAGGAGACTAGGTAACCCCCACGGGATTTACTAACATATAAAACCACCCCTAAAAAATAAAACTATTTAAACCATAACGTTTATAATATACTTTGTAAAGACTTATTTATTTATCTAGAATTAAATTATTTTATTTATTTGATTAGTGGGTAAACTATTTATTTAGATCTGTTTTGCCTTCGATTGTTTCTTTTCAAAACTAACCGTTCAGCTATTGATTCGGACCAGTTAGAAACGAGGTCGGAGGCAAAAAAGAATTGCATTTTTGTATACTAAGTCGCCACTCTCCCCATCACATGGTAAAGGCTGTATTGTTTCTAGGACAATGATTGTTCAGAGCAATGATTTGACCGAGAACTTAACCACCAGTTATTCCTGGTATTCGGTTCAGTTGATGGTAAATGCTGTTACTGTTCCCGAGACAGCAGTTGTTCATAGCATAGCAACTCAGCACTCACACAGCTACCTCACTCCCCATAGAATTAAAGACAGACGGAGAAATCTGTATTAAAAAATCTCCAAAATTCGAGTTAAAGATATTTAAAAGATTACAAACAATCTATTAAAGATTATTATTGCAAGATCATTAAAATGACCGTCATCTTGAATTAGAATAAACAAAATTGAAAAACACTTCATATGCATCATTTTCTCCTGAGATCGAGGAACATCTATGACCATTAGGAGAAAATCAAACAAGTTAGACGCTGAATAGAAGAAAAGGAAATTTAAAATTAATTGACTAAGTAATTAATGTAATTACTGTATTACATAGAAAGACAGTCCAGTATATTAGATTAGAATAAAAAAGATTAATTGAATAATTAGTTACTGGATGAACGAAATTTTGTTAATGTTTTCTGTTCAAAATGTGATTAACCTCATAAAATTAATGTATCCGTATTTTTATCATTTATTATATGACAATATATCACTGAACAAATGAAAGCTTCATAAAATTGTTATTATATTGTAATAATCTTTCAGTATTTAAGAAATAGAAAAGGTATCTTGATTTCTTTAAATGGAAAAGTATTATTAAAATTACTCTAATAACAACTTCTTCTGTACACAAAAAATTTTTTTTTCAAAATGATGTAAACAACTACATTATAAATCTTCAATTTTTCATTAAAAATAGGGGGGAAAAAAACAATATCCAGTCTGTATATTCTTAATTTATTGAAATGACGATTCCACAAATTATACAGACTTGATAATGTTTTTTCCCCATTTTTTATGAAAAACAAAAAAAATATAAATGCAATCACTGACCCTGTCAACTGAATGAATCGAATAATAACTATGAATACTCTCTTTGGATAAACAATTTTTTTAAATTTAATTTAATTAAAAGATGAAAGATGGTAGACAGCAAAACTTAATTAAACGGAAATGAAATTATTTTATAAAATATATATTTTTTATACTTTTAAAAAATAATAAGATGAAGTTCAAAGAATGTTAATATACAGCATATATATATATATATATATATATATATATATATATATATATATATATATATATATATAAGTTACAAGTGTAACCAGGACAATATTATTGTTAATACCATAATTGTAAATATAAACAATGTAAAACATACAAAAGCAGGATTATGAGACAGAATAAATCAGTATTGTTTCAGAAGCCTAACAGTGTGTGTTATTTTGTTCCTTTTAATCTTTTTTTTTATTACTATCCGTGTCACGACACTTAAGTTATATATATATATATTAAGACAGTAATACGATTCCCAGTTGAAACTTTATTTATATTTGAGTGCCAAGATCATTTTATTATGAAACACTGAAAAATAAAAAGCGGTGAGAAATGTGACAGAATTTAATTTTAATGTAGTGTATAAAATTTTGGTACCGGACTTATTGAATTCTTAAACGGTAAAATTGAATTGAAGTTTTTAGATCGCATAGAATTCGTTTTTAAATAAAATATTTTAACTTAATTTTTTCAAACTTTAACTTATAACTATATAGACGAACGGAGTACTAAAAAATCATTGCACGCAGTCATGTACTTATTACAAATTACCTGCTTAAGATCAGCTTTTTAATTTTCCTTTCCTAAGTAGTTGAACAAAAATAATAAATGGAAGAGAAGGTTTAGGACCAAGTTATAAGGGTCTAGAAAAAAAGAAGTTGAGGAGTTTTCGGAAGGGCCTTCTTTTGAAGTTTACAAAGGTGCTTAGTTACAGGGAAAGACAAAGCAGCTTTCTGCTTAATTTAGTTAAGTTTAGGTCATTCAGACACTAATGAAAGCATATGTGGATGGTCAACTTAACCTATCCAACGTATATCACATATGCAATTATTTGAATATAAAAATATAAACGTGTCACAGTATGTTTAAGTTTAAATCAATCAAATACATAAGGAATGCAGGTATTTTATTTTTGTTTTACAATACTTGAATCTGTGCACGTAAGTAACCGAGTACACTAATTTTGAAGATACTGTTACGGTCACAGATAGGAGGGCGGAAGCAAGGGATTAGCGGCTTAAATCCGTCGGCGGGAGAAGTTAAAATAGGATTAGGGCCTTCTCAGCATAGTAGATCCGCCTTTGCTTTGTCGGAAAAGGATTAAGAAGATTCTAGAACACGGAAGGGTGGAGACTGTTCAAGAATGTTTGGCCTTGCCTATTTAATACCACCCTCGTCACGAGCGAGTCAGTCTGAGTCGAAGAGTAGACCACGCACGGTGAAGATCTGTGATAAGTGAGTGTTAGTGTGATAAACTAGTCAGTTACACCGGCCAGTGTAATAAGTGTATCACTAAACTTTGGCAGTCTCGCAAGTATAAACTGTTTCTGTTTGTTTTTGTGGATCAGTTTGTCATACTTGGAGAATCTTACGGTCGGTGGACTAGTGAACTGTAAGTGTTAACTATTAGTTATAAATTGTAGTGTAATTTTATAATATTCATAGAAACTATTGTAACTAGTTAAGCTATCTAGAATTAGTAATATCTTTTATTATTGTAATAATTAAATAGGAGTTAGGCCTAGATTATAATATTTAGAATATTGTTATTATAAATTTATATTAGTTTAATAATTTAATTGTATCCTTTTTATCACTTTTGTTAATAAAAATTAGTATCTTTAATTAAGGAATTGTTTAATTCATTTTTAATACCTAGTAGCCCGTAACAATACAATGATTTCGGGAATTCAAAAGCTGGTGGTGAAGAAGTGGTTAACATATTGAGGTAATTAAAAACTAAACCGGCTTCAAATACTATATAGGTCTATTTATTTCATAAAAAATACAACATTTGACCCTTGGAAAAGAAATAAATATGCATAAAAATATGCAATATTTGGGCAAATTATAAGAAAATTCTATGTGAAAAACACTATTTTTGTTGAAATAATTCATTTAAAAAATATGTGTATATATTTTCTTATTATAGAAGGCATCTATCAGTTGTTTTTAAAACAGAACCTCTTTGATTAGCCTATATTCACAAATCTCAAAGTATTTTTAGAAGACTAGAACAACAAAACATGTTTGATGATGATTCCAGGGTTGTTCGTCTCGTGAACTTTGATAGGGTATTTTTTAAAAATATATGATTTCACTATGTTTTACTTTCTTTGGCTGTTATGAGCGTCTGAGAAAGTTCTACATTTCTATATATCCTCCTCGACCTTCGTCATACATTCCAAAAATGAAGACGAAAATTGAGAAATGCTCGGTGACAAACAAATTCGAAGCTGTTTTCTTTTTATTGATATTTACAATTTTATTACAATAATACAACAAGTAAATAGGCTAAGTGATATATAATGACATGTAGAGAAACTACCCACTGGTAGTCCTTAAATCACAAGTTCGACTAAGAAGTTCACGTCGCCATCTTCTTTTCAGATGCCTCGGAGGATTATAGGGAATTGAAGACGAAGCTAGGTTTGAAACAAGAGGGTTTAAGTAGGAATTGAAGCTGTGTTATAATTTTATTTTTAAAAACTATAGCATAAAAACGAAATGCGATAAGTTGAAAGCTGATCTAATTGCTACTACTAATATAGACTATCCTCCCTCCAATTTACTAAAACATCCTTCTAGGACACCTTGTATATAATAATTTTTAATTTTGCTGAATTTGATATAAAGTCAAGAAATGATTACATATATATTATGTCTGCAGCCCCGGTGAATAATCGGTTAAGTCCAATTGTGCCCGAAATGAGTTCATATACTTAGGTTAGGGAAGCAAAATTGTGTTATTCTCAAAGTGTACGAGTGTCATTGGCTTGAAATATATTTATTATTTTGTTTTTTTCTGAACCTCCTTTATCTTCGTTAAATTACAATTACAACACATTACGAAAATATAATATGCACATAAAAAACTATAGCATTCTATTACCCGGGGTATGTCAAGGAATTGCATTATTACATTAAATGGGGTGGTGCAGTGTATCCCTGCGTCAAGATCTCAATACTACAATATATTTATTGCCTGTACTAAACTACTTGTTTATAATATTTATTGGAAGCAAAAAACTACGAGAATGAGACGATTTCGATTTCATTTCAGTTAACTGTCTCAGGGCAAAACTCAACTTGACCACTTATTCAGCGAGGCTGCAGTCAATCGCTAAGTGCAGATAGGCAATTAATCCACTTCTCTATACTCTACGTATTACAAGAGAGACAAAAAGAGTACCTGGTCCATGGCTAGTACCCTATCTGCAGTAAATTAAATATTGAAGGCGTTTTAAAGACTGTGCTATTTGCAGACAATTTTCTTTTCTATAGTAAAGCATACCTTCTTTCTCTGGTTAAAAGTTAAAAGTTTTAAAAACAAACTTCTCAAAACTTGTATAAGTTTCATTTCTACAGTTAACGATTCACTTGGGTCACTGCGTAGAAGAGTAGAAAGAAAATTAGTTTTTTTTTTATTTAATTAAAAATACATCCTTAAAGTTATCCTAACAATTTTATACTTTTTATACTTTAAAGAATTTTTCCAAACTTAAATATTTCCCTATCTTCACTTCAATAAAAATGTCTTTATCAAAGGAGGTAATATCCGTGAAATAGGTTTTATACAGTTTTCTCTCTTTTTTTGAGGTACTTAAAGAGTGATAAATTCCCTTTTTCGCATTTTAAACGGCAAGGATCGTTTGCATTTGGATGAGCCTCAAACGGCTGAGGTACGAGCTTGCCCGGGGAAGGTTCAAGCTTTTTCTTTTATCTGGCAATGTGTAGGGATGAAAAGTGTCTTTTACAACTGGGAAATATATTTCTGTTGAGCGCTTAACACCTTCATATCTCAAAGGATAATGGCTCTGAGGCCTTCAGGGTGCTTTTCTTGAAGTAAGTTGCTTGAAATTGACTTCAAATGGTTAGCAGTGCTAATTTTGTTTAACGTGTGTAAGTATGCCAATCTTAGCTTCGAGATATGCACCACTCCTCACTATTATGATAATTTTTTCTGATATAATTATGTTTAAGGTAAATAGCTGTATCACTACAACTCAGGAAGAGTCTTGAGTTCAGTAAGTGGTAGAGACTGTACCTAGAACAATGATTGTGAAGTGAATTGTCCTAGATCACGCTAAACCACCAGAATTATCCCCATATTTTAGTTACCTGCTTTACAGAGACAGGGTCCCCCTGATCCCACAGCAATGAATTACATTTAAGCAATTAATTACACTTACAAGTAAATTTTTTCGGTTACTTCTAAATTGTTGTTTATGTTAATTGTATTACTGTACTGAGACAACTTTTTATTGTAGTGTTAATATTACTGACGAGAGGATTTCCCTCGGGGGGATCATAATTTAATAATAAACTGATATCTGTCTAGCCTGGCCTGATTAGACATACAGTAGATATACATGTTCAAACCTGTAATATTATCACAGTGGACTAAACAATATGACTTAGAAATATGATTGTCTCATGATCAGAGTAGGAATAAAGCTAGCGAGGCTTCCCTCACGGCCACACTCTTTACGTTCAAGTAATTTTTTTTCTGCGGAATTTCTCTTCACTGAACTAATATTTCAGCCAACTGATCAAAGGGTTATAGTTTCCAGAATTGTAGGGAAAAAGAAGGTTTGCTAGTATTCCCTAAGGAACAAAAATAGAAACGAGCATGCTTTTTCTTCGAAAAATGTAAAAATGGCAGCAGTGACGAAAATTTACAACTTATGAGACCAAAAATACCAATGTAACATAACTGACATAAAAAGGACAGTTAAATAAAATTTAAAAAATCAACTGAATTAGTCAATTATAGCAAATCAGATACGTAAATATAAACATGTCAAAATATGTAGCATGGAAAGAAGTATATATATTCAAAGAAAAATCTAAAAATATTAATATTATTAGTAATAATAGAAACAAAGTTACGCAGAGAATTCTGGGTCTATATAATAGGTCCATTTTAAAAATCGGTCAATTACACATCTTGAAAGCGGTAATTAACCGATCTTGAGCATAATGATGGCAGATGAAGTTAGCTCTTTTAGCTTCACGCCTTAGCCTACTCCCAGGGCCATTGAATACGAAATCAGTCATCTCTCATAATCATTCTCTTGCCGAAACAATGGAATGGGGAAATAATTTGCCAAAAACGACGAATACTGGATTGAATATAAAATGACAAAAAAAAAATTATGAGAATTAATGATCTGCAATGACAAGGATTTATGGCTGAGTCGAGGGAGATAATGAGCTAAGCCTGAGTCGCGGTCAATATCATCCGTGTTTTCACTCTCCCTGCTAACCTCATCATCAACTGCCCTTCCCTTGGGTCTTGATTCAGGACTTGATAGAGACTGTGCTATTTCTAGGACAACGGTTGTGCAGGGAGGTTATTAAGTTCCATAATATAATTTCATATATTAGTTGACTATTCCTTGATATTTCCTGATAATTCGTTGTTGTTTTTTAATAGATTAATTTATTGATATTTACATTTATAATAATACCTGACAATTATTCAGGTTTTCAGCAACAACCTGCCAATCGCCATTTTAAAATAAATTGGTGAAGGGTCCAAATCGTATATACTTTGTTCACGTTTTATAGAATGATAGATACACATTTGTTTGGTCGTTATTCAGAATCATAAAGATTTTTTATCTTTAATATAAAACTTATACAATAACATAATATAAATAAATATAATATAAAACCAAATCTTGGTTTCAGTACATAGAGACTGTAGTAGTTCTAAGACGACGGTTGTGCATGAAAGTGATTTGTCCGAGATCACGCTCAACGGCCAGGTTTTTCACCCAATTAAGGAACTCACTTTATAGAGGATGAGTGAGCCTGAGGATAATCACAATATTCTACAGAGTCTAAGGCTGTTAAAGGATTGAAATTAAATAATTTATCTGTTACAGCGGTATTTCACCCAGGACCTTCGGGACGGCAATTCAGCGCTCTATCACTGAGCTACCGCGCTTACTAAAATATTATTATAATAAGGAAAAACTAATAAACAGCAGCAGGGTCAAATGAACCAATTTCGAAACATATTTTACTCCGAAAATTAGTCATTTAAAGTCGTTAATATTATTATAATTTATTTTATCTTTATATTATATAATTTTTTAAATATTTTATAAAAGATATGCCAAGGACCGTGTATACATCGCAAAGTGCGAGAACACGGAGATGTAGGATCAATTGAAAAGAGGGAATATGGCTGGCCGTGAAGCGAAGCCAAGATAGCCGAGATGGATAAGGAAGGTTCGAGTCCCGGTCCTGGCCATATCTTTTCTTTTCAAATAAAAGATTTAAAAAATTATATAATGTAAAGATAAAATAAAGTATAATATATTTATTTATATTCGTTGTAGTAATGAAATAAATAATACATAGTTTGTAGTACAACTCTTTTCCTTATTTATTAAATGTTGATTACCTATTTTAAATAAAGAACCAGTAAAACCATTTCAATTGAATATTAACTTAATTGCATGACATGAATAACTATTATTTAAATTTTAACTCCATTGAATTGTTTAAAAATAGTTAAGAGGTATTTCTGGACTCACATGTTATACCAAGATATATCTTCTAGAGTTATGCCTTAAAGAGGTCTCAAAGCTTTCAGGACCTTCGAAGTAAGCTATAAACTTACAAGGTTTATGGGAGAATGATTCGCCTTCAGATGGCCACTAAACTAATTTAGAATCGGAAAGTGAAAAGGCCATTCGGTGGGGAGTTTGATGGGCCTCTAAAGTCGGAAGTGTGAACGCCTCTTTGATGCTTCCTCTCAACTGATACTGAATATTAAATAGCCTCGCTTTAATCCCTTACAGCTTTTGACGGCATTTCCGATATTAAATTTATATGTATGTCAAAACTAAACTTTATATTGAAATTGATATATCGATCTTTGGTATTTTTGTACGTTTCCGCCTACGCTAACAACTGTATGTATTGCATCGAAAAACAGTTCTGTCAAAACAGCAATACAAAAAAAAGAATATTTCACCTGAGTGGCGTAGACAAAAAATAGGATAAATATATATTTATTTGATTTCATCGCTATTGAATGTCTTCTTCGTGATTGGTGCATGTTTTTTTTTCGTTCATAAATTGTAGTAAACCCAATTTAATTGTACTATGCAAAGGATAAAATTAGGGTTTCTGAAAAAAAAAGAGTGGAGTGGCTCAGAGCGCTTAGTTGCTATGCCGAAAGTCGTGGTTTCAGATCGCCCGAGATAACAATATTGCTTGGATCCCTTTAAACGGCCTAGTGCCAAATGATGCAGCGGTAATAGGCAGGTTAAGAATCGGTCATAAAAAGCTGACACATCCCCATCTACTTTTAGGGCTGTACCGACGAACTTGCTAAAGCTGCGATAATATATAACGGCATATCTGATATTCAATTTCCATAATGATGTTTGTTGTTGTTTTTTTAAACAATGTTATATTTTAAGTGGTATCATGATTGAACTTGAAGTTTTATAGAAACAGTGGCTAAGTTAAAATAAAAAAAGTTTCAAGTTAAAAAAAACATTCTAATGATAATAAGCAATAAAATTGGTAATCAGAATTTTTTCCCCGTTTTTTTTTTATTTCAGCTTTATGTGCCGGAGTACCAAGTCGACTACCCTATGCTCAACAGCGGCAGTGCAATAATTGAAAAATCTCATCTTCCATTTGTGTGTAGACCAAAAACAGTATGATTTCTTTTAATGAAAGCCATCTCCTTAAATCATTTTGACTATCCATACTTATGTTAAATCTCTAAGTAAAAGAAAAGAAAAAATATGATGGAAGTAATATTTTAATTTTCTATTTATTCTGAAATAATACATTTTTATCTGATTTTGTGATCGATTATTTGAAAGGTATTACGAAAATAAATGAGCACTGAGAGATAATTAAAAAATTAAAATAAATATAATTAATTTTTTTTTAGCATTAATGTTAAACAATATCGAGAGACAAAGTCATTGAAATCGGACCAAAGATAATGCGCATTTCACAAAACAGTGTTTATTTCCGTTATCGTGTAAGGAGAGTGTTTTAATCGGGTCAAACGTTTTCTGCTGTTCTCAAAGTTTTAAGCCCTTCTAGCCATTCGTTAAAAAAAAAAAAAAAAAATTTGGTCAATAGTCTGCATGGTTATATTAAAAACACTATCAATTCGATTTTAATTGTCATTGAAACAGTAGTGTATTAGAACGTTTTATTTTTTTATTAGTTTTATAAATGCATCTCAAAACTGATGTATAATGAATTTTAAGTAGCTAGTGAATTTTAGTGATTTTTTTAATTCAAAACATATGAACTGTAGATTACTCTCATAGTCACCCATTTTCATTTTTGGTCATTTCCGTTGTATTAACATATGCCAACTAATAATAGAGTACAAACAAAGAGGCGATCAAAATTAAAAAGCTAGTAGAAAAATTATCAATTGTTTATCTGTCTTATATAGATCGACTAGTTCTTTCTTACACTTCACAAATAATAAAAATGTAAATCTTCACTCTCCAGCCACAAGGTAGAGGGCGACCTGTGGTCTAATGGTTAGAGTAACAAACTACTAAACCCAAGATCGCGGGTTCGTAGCCCGGCAGATGACCCTAGGGATTTTTAAAGGGAATAAAAAATCCTTAGGTACCTAAGGAAGCGACGTTAAACGATGTCAGGTACTCGTTAAAAATCCCTATCCTAACTAAACCTGGATTGGAAAAATTTAGAGCTCCCAATGTGGCATCGTCCGATTAGCGTTAAATGAACAAACAACAACGACAAGGTAGCAACTGAAAGGTTAGACATCATAAAAATGGTGGTGGGCATTCGTCTGGAGGGTATATTGAGGTCTCATTAACTCATTCTTAGTACCTGACAGATAGGTGACTAATGGGTCTTCACGCATTATTTATTGCCTCAAGGAAGCGCTAAGGTTATTGTGACTCAGGTAGTGGGATGAACAATTAGTTCCTTATAAAAATGTCATTTTTACTCCTGAGTACTCAATAATAATAATAAGCATCTGCGGGACATTTCATGTTATACGTCATGTAACACGGCGCGTCTTAATAGTCTCCGAAAGTCATCGACCACCAGCCGCTACTCAAACTTCCCACTTCTAGCAATAGGTACCGGACTATATTGGGTGATCTTCCTTCGATTCTTGCTTAAGCCATTTTTAGCTGCTGAGGAGAAAAGCGGTCGTAGATCAACAGTGGCAGGTTTTTCAATGATCAATAAACCAAATTTAAGACTGTGTTCTCAAGGTTAATGGGAGCGGGATAACTCAGGTGGTATAGCGCTGAGGGGCCAGTATTCCAATCCATCTGTGGCAGATAAATTATTAGCCACGCATAGACCCTGTGAGACCTGCAGAACCTTCTTCTCAGGGAAAACCTGGCAGTTGAGAATGATCTCGGACAAAGCATCTCATTGTCCTAGGAACAGTACAGTCTCTAACCATGTACTGAACCCAAACATTGTTTGTAGGGGCACAGTTTTTTTTTCTAATCAGGCCAATATTCCTAAATAAATATTTATGGTTCTGCATAAACGATACGTATCTATCCTTCTATGTTAAGTAAACAAATCGTGATTTTGATCCTCCGCCATTTTAATTTAAGTTGGCGATTGAGAGATTTAGATCACTTATATCTTGAATGATAATCAGCTAATATTAAAGAGCAGTTAATAATACACAAAACTTATTTAGTTTACAACATAAATCATGAAATTAATTGTCTGATTACGCAATAATACTATAATTAATTATTCTATATTACACGATGATTTAATCTTATAAAGAACAAATTCCCGCAGTAAGAACAATTGCGTTGATAAAAGATAACTTGGGCCTGGTAAATCATAAAATTAAATGCTCGATTACGCAAGGTTACAATAATTAATTAACAACAGATTCCTGCTTTGTATAAACATGCTTATTTAGAGGATAACCTAGGCTTGGTGACTGACTACAGTATTACAATAATTATTTTTAACGACAATAATTTTATTTAATAAATTAACGAATTCCTGCTTTGTCAAAGTACCAACTTGCTTTGTCAGAGAATAAGTTCCCGACATCTCCAACACCTCGGGCACTGCTTCACTAATTTATCCAGCCGGAATACTCTAAACTACACTCCCTTTAATTTCTCCTTTGTTTGAAACGAAGCATCCTATCTTGTTCCCAGTGTATCTAACTGACGTGTTCTGCTTTGTCAGTTCCGAGTCCTTAAGTGTAAACTCAAATAAGCGAATTACATTTCCTGCAGCTAGATTATATCGCCATGTAGGAATGGGTTTCGTCTAAACAAGAGTTTCTCTTCATAAAAAAATAATCTTCTGTGGGAAGTTTTTCACTTGAGCACGAAAAAGAGGGAAAAGCGAGAATTTTTACTTATTTTTTCATGTTAGTTATATTTTTTGTTGTTTTTTCATACATAATATAGTTCTCTTGTTTGTTTGTGTGTAAAGCCGTAAAACCCTAAGCTCATCAACGCCTATAGTTCATTATGTAAATTTTTTTTGTATTTGTACATATATACATGCACTCATGCATTCGGGCTGGAAGATGGAGAAGATTAAGAAAGAAATTTTAAAAAAATCTATAATTCGGACAGTAGGCGATGTTTTTGTATGAATTATAGGTCTCTTTAAATATTAATTAGGCTATGTTATCATTTTTATTTTTTTTTTTTTTTTTACAAGAACTTCCAACAAATTTGTGTGAGCTTAAAATCTAAGGTGTTCAAACATAAAAATCTCTCATAAAAACCTAAATGTCAATTGCGAAAGAGAAGCTACTCTGGTAAATAAAAAGGATTAATACTCGTACTCCATGGAATTTTTTAACAAACATATCTAGTTGTAATTTTACTATTGGTAATTCCTTAATATTCGCAAGGAAGCACCAAGAAGTATTTTAAACCAAACTGGCTCTACCAGGTCCAAGATAACTAATGTTGAGGATAGAATAAGAATGGAAGAATTGCTCGTAATGTGAATTCTGTAGAAAAAAAATGAAAAACTGAAGTTATCTAATTGAACATTATAAAACACAGACGTTCCTGAAGCAACCTGTAATAGAACCTCTTGTGACATTTTATCTAATATATTAGTTTTTTCGGTCTCTATTGTGTTGGTTCAAATTATTTCAGAAAGACAAAAACTAAATAAATTCTGTAAATGTCAGTTTTCCTCTTTTTTTATGCTTTTAACACTGATCAATTAGCGAAGAGTGATGATTTTAGCATTATACACTTTTTAACTTTTATTGTGAAATAATAATCATAACTTTAAAAAAAAAAATAACGACTTTTTCAGATACAAGAGAACTTACACTACTTAAAAAAATTATCGTTATTTTTTTTTTATAAATGTCCTGAGGCTTTGTATTGAAGACATTTTTGGCTGAAACGTGAAAGAGGTATACATTTTTTAATTTAATATTGACAAAAAACGGTCCAAACCTGCGAAATAATTGTTAAAACAAAATTACAATGTTTTCTCCCTCATTCCACACCCCCTCTGTTTAAATTAGTTTAGAATATTTAAAGGGGACGTTTCCTAAGAAAAAGTATGAAGGAGAAACGATAAAGACATTTGAGAAACTAGAATGAGAAATTTTTTGAGAAATAGTTTTTAACTTTAAGGAAACTTATGAATCCTTACAGTTTGAGCGCACCGAAGAGACGTATCATCTTCTATAGAATATGTATACATACCAAAGGAGCCATTATATATTTAGAAAATATGAGGGAATATAATATTTATATATGGTTGAAAGGCTGTGTAAGATCTTTTGATGGTGGGTTAGGCGCCGGCTTGAAATAAACATCTTTTACACCCGACTGTATATTTACCCTAAGTGTATTCAGAGGGATTCCTATCCATTCCCTTTTTCCATCCACTCTTATATATTTTTATATAAATCCCTTTTTTTAACGAAAATTGTTTATTAAGGGAAAAAACACGGATCGTCATAAAACATTATCTTTTGGTATAAAACATTATTTTAACCACAGGTACACTTTCAGTATTTTAATTAGCAGCTGCTGAATTTTTGAAAAATTCTATCCTTAAAGTATAATCAACATTTTGATTACACGGGATAGCGGTATATTTTCTCATTGTTAATAGTATTAAATGTAGGTGTATGTTGTATAAAGAGTTAGATAGTCTTATATCTAATTAATATAAAATATATAAACATTTTTAACTTAAATTTTACATTCCAACCGTCAGGGACACTTGGACAATCACAAATAGCACTGATTTCATTATTCTAGGATCACATGAGTTTCGGTTTTTGAGTATGTTATTTTTTCATAATCTTATTTAAATCCGTTTTTATTTTACTTCATAAAAGAAGTTTTTATTTTAATTGTCTTAGAGGGATTGAAGACAGTGGTTTAAGTCAAGAGATCGGGTTTCCTGTATTTTGCCTAGCAGAATTTCGTAATTGCTGAAGTAATAATGTAATGGTTTAAAAAATAATTGTCTCTCAGGAATATTGGTGAAAATATTGGTGCCCAGAACTCGAAATATATATATTGTATTTATGGTTCTTTTTAATTATTTAAATATGAATTATATAAATTTAAATATAAATTATGAATATAAAACTGAAGTAAGTCAACGAAATCCCGATTAAAGTAATGTTCAATGAAGATCCTTCCCCGTGTATACCTCGAAAAATTGCGAGAACACTGGAATATAGGACCGGTGAAGAGAATGGATTTGTCTGGCTTGGATGTGAGCCTTGGTAGCTCAGTGGTTAGAGCACCGCGCCAAACCCGGGTTCGAATTCCGGCCAAGACATTTCTCTCTTCAAACATTTCTACGGAATTTATTCGAATATCCAAATATGTTAAAAATTATATAATAACAAAACATGATTATTATAATTACTATAATGTAGCAAACATTTTATAATGTCAAACCTCAGGATTTTATAACAGATAAATATTTTAAAATATATGTTATATTTTTCAATTGCTGAGAGATTCAAAAAGTTACAAAAAGCAAAAATCTAACTATAAAGATGGGTAGTTTGTTACAATTATTATTTTGTCAAATAAAATAAAATATAAATATCGTTTATATAGAAATTTAAGTTACTTAAATTAATCTACTTCATTCTTGGTAACATTTAAATCGCATCGAGTATATTTAGGATATAAATTATTAAATGTAATTTCTATTTTAATTACCTTTTCTAAGCTAAAAAAAACAACAACAAAAAACTGTGTTTGAAATAACAAATATTTTATAAATATTTTATTTGAAAAGAAAAGATATGACCAGGAACGGGACTCGAACCCGGGTCTCCCACCTGTCCGTGGTGGTGCTTTAAACATCAGCAATCCTGGATCGGTTCTCGGTCAGTCATATCCCTTCTTTTCACTGATTCTATACACCACTGACCCGGGTTCGAGTCCCGTTCCTGGTCATATATTTTCTTTTCAAATAAAATATTTAAAAAATTATATCATATAACAATAAAATAAATTTTAATAATATTTAATGAATTAAGTCAACATGATCCAAAAATAAAAGTAATGTTCAATTAACATTCTCCCCGTATATACATCGCAAATTGCAAAGTGCGAGAACACGGAGATATAGGATCAGTGAAAAGAAGGGATATGACTGACCGGGAAGCGAACCAGGATGGCTGAGATGGTTAAAGCACCACCACGGAAAGGTGGGAGACCCGGGTTCGAGTCCCGGTTCTAGTCATATCTTTTCTTTTCAAATAAAATATTTAAAAAATTATATCATATAAAAACAAATATTTTACTTTGGAAATACAAAGTTTTCCTCTTTACACATATCTCCTTCCCCTTTAATTTTTATATTTATTCACTATCCACAGAATTTTCTTTTTTGGTTCAAACGAAGTCTTAAAAATCCATGTACTGCTGCACTCACCAACGAAAACGATACCCTTCTTATTATACATACATAGAAATATTTTGCTTTTATATTCTA
Source organism: Arma custos (assembly GCA_037127475.1). NCBI lineage: Eukaryota > Metazoa > Arthropoda > Insecta > Hemiptera > Pentatomidae > Arma > Arma custos. Next base: position 61,131,713 of record CM073763.1, read on the forward strand.
TAATAATTTATTTGTTGTTTTTTTTTAAATTTATTTATTTATAGTTATTTATTTAACACCTACCGAATTATTATCATATATGTATATGTGTCTGATATATATATATATATATATATATATATATATATATATATATATATATATATATATATATGTTCTAATACTAGTGAATTAACGGCGAAGGATATGATGGTCGTGCGTGTTAGTCCTTCGATTCCCAATGCGCCCAATTTGGAGCGTTGCGGTTTTGAATCCCTCCAGGGTCACTTAAAATTTATTTCGCGGTAGGGAACCCCAAGAATAAATCTTTGTAATCCCGCTCTGTCTAGAAAATGTTTGAAACGTTTAGGAGTTTAAAGCCGTCTAAGTATATCAAAGAAAATACGAGCCATAGTCATTTACTGTAATTAACCAGTCGCCGATAAAATTATATATATATATTTAAATATATATTATATAAATATATATTATCATCAAATATAATACTGACACAAATCACATCTCAATAATTTTGTAGTTTAGTTTTTCAAGTAAACAGGATATAAATTATAAAATAAAATTTTAATACAACACGGAAACTCAATGCCAAATAATTAAATTTGATAATTTTTAAACATTTCATTGTAAAAATAGTCGTAGAACATGAAAAAAATAAGTGTTGCAATAAAATAGAACAATAAGAAAAGAAATATTGTATTTTTAATTGAATTACTGCAGAAGTAGCCAGTGTGCCGTAATATTATTTATTGAACTAGTTATACACAGTTCAAACCTAACTGTGTTGCTTTTAGTTAGCAATGTATGAACTACCCTTTAGGTCTAGCCCATCAGCAAACAGAAGTGCAATAACATCATAGATCGGCGTGGTTTGAACACCCCTTAAACCTTGGGACTAATAAAAATTATTCCGAGTCACTGAGAAAAAAAAAACAGGTCAAAAACGGACTTATATTTTGAGATATTTCAATAAAAAATATTGTATCAAAATTTATTTATTTTCAGTATGATTAGGCAAAGACACAAAATAAGTAGTTCTCACAATTATTTTAATAAAAATACTTTAATAACTTATGAAGGATAAAATTAAATTTATCAAAAGTTATTAATCAATTATATAAGTTTAAATACATTAATTGAATTAACTAACGTATCAAGATTATTTCTATCTACGATTTAACATACTCTTTATTGATAGGAGATATTAGTGATCTTTAATTAAAAAGTGATATATACTTCATTATAATATCCTAGAACTAGCAAACTCAATATCTCTTAAGTAATTCTTCACCGCAAATCACTAATTACATTATTAAAATAAACATAATATTATATTTGAATAAACGATTCAGTATATTGACTTTAAAAACCAACTGATGAGTTTTTTGCAAAGCAAACTTTTGTATTAATGAACAGATCATGCATTAAAAAATGTCTCAAACAAACATCCCAATAAGATAATTTAGTTAAAATAATAAGCATACTTTCGTTCAATGTTTAACTCACTAAATATTAGGTTTTACTTCATTTATCAAGTTAGTTCAAATATTAGTAATCTGTCTGCAGAGTGAAAACTGAGTAATTTCCCCAACCATGAAAGGCGACTGTTTGAGAATGTTTATAATATTTATGCTAAAGGCTGCTCTATAAGTGGCAGGCATCAAAATATAGTTATATATATTATAATTAAAATACTAATTCATTTTTTTTTGTTTTAGAATAATTTATTCATATTTACAACTGTAATTATATTACATAAAGCAAATCTGGTGTATGAACAAAGGACATAAAAAAAAGAAAACACTTGTGGAGAAACTACCCATTGATAGCACTCCAATAAAGTTCTTTAGTAGAATGTCTCGCGGCCATCTTCTTTTCGGACACCTCGGAGGTTAAACAGGAATATTGTGGGAAGCAAGTCGAGATACTAGCGGATTCAAGTGCGTAGATACCTTTTCATGGAAGGATAGGTATCTAGTTTGGGCCAAATTAGCAACATATGGGTTATTAAGATTATGATGGATGAGTTTGTTTGTGACATAATAAGGAGCATTGAGGATTTTACGAAGGATTTTGGATTGTAAGGATTGGATACGAGATGAATTTGATGGTTTGGTAGAGCCCCTACCAATAAATTACAATAGAAAATTTTAATGAAGATTTTGTTCTAAACCTTTCTGGTATTCGCGTACCTAAAGAAGGAAATATTTCATCATTTTATGAACAATAAATTAGTGCTTAATAATATTTACCGAATGGATCTTTTGGAATAATTATTCATTAGTTTTTCATTAATGGCTTTAATTGACATTTAATTTTGTATACACAATGAAGAATATACATACCCATTCAAAATTACATCTGTGATAGCACTATATTTCCTAATAAATAATCTTTTCCCAAAATTTGAAACAATGCCTGTGCTCGTTCCGAGAAAATAGTATTACTGTCTAAAAGACAAAGCATAGTATGAGCTGTGAATGAATGAAATTTATAAATGAACTGATTTTTCTGATCAACATTATAATAAAGGGTATTGTTTCTAATAACAGAAAAATACTAAAAAGAATCTTCACCACCACAAGAATATTCAGGGCCTGAATAATATGGAATTAATAACCACCGGTTTTACTGTTTGAGTTTCGTCCGCATACTTATGTTACTAAAATCAGTTATTCGGAGAAACAAAAATAATTAATTGGGTTTCGATTTTTTTTTTAATTTTAATTTCTTGTATATTTAAAAAAAAAATTAATCTTTGCGTCAAACTATCAATACCAGATAGATACATTTCTCTGTACAAAAGAGAGTTATAATTAGTAAACCACGGTCCCTTATTAATATTTTTTTAAGTATTTTTATAAATGAAAAAACTAATAGAATAGAATAAAATAGAAACAATATTTACTTTTGTTTAATTTTTTATCTAATACTAACCCGTACTTTAATTCTTAATTCACTTATTGAGAATATACTGCACTCTATTAGGTACCCACTTTGAGAACAAAACTATGTATTCAATATTTTATTTTACTGCAGCCAAATAAATTTAAACTATTAAATTTTATGCACCACTCTAAATAAATAGTAAAGTTAGAGAATGACGAAATTTAAGTTTTCTGGAAAGATATTTTTAATAATATTATTTTTTGGATTTGTATACAGTCATTATATAGTTGAATAGTTTTTATGTTTCTTGAATAATTTATTTAACTAATTATGTATTCAACTAGTTATATATTTAAGCAGTTATTCTCTAGCAACACAAAACACTATTTCGTAAAATACACTACAATTACTGTGTCAGTACGGCGCTCGGAATATGCACGTTATTGTTACATCATGCAGTATAGCATATTCAATGCGCCTCGAGTCCTTCACGGTCATTCACTCAATTTACGTTCATTGTATTCGATTTTAAAACCATTAGCCTTTAGATTTCGTAGCTTTAAAAAATATCATATAAAAAATCTATCTCATTGTTTGTCGTATTTTTTCATCACAGCTCCATTCACTGAGTCGATGTAAATATTTTATTCATAGAATTAAAAATTGTCATGAAAGTGACTTGATTCAAGTTATGTAATCATATTTTTCTTCTTATATGCCAGTCATCTGTTCGAATAATTGGATTCGATTCCCAAATATTTTTATTTTTAGTTCAGTGGACATGTGTAGGAAAATCTTTTATAATGTTTTATATTTAAAAATTGTAAATGCCTCTATAAATATAAAAGCGCAAAGTAAAATATTTTACTACCATGCTAATTAATTATATGGAATATCGTTATTTAAAAAAAAAATCCTAATCTTATACATAGATAGCTTATTTTATATTTGCCATTTGTTTTGCTTGACACCGATATTGTTATTTATGTTCACTAAGACTTCATAAAAATGTATATGACTGCTGAGTAGTGGGCATAATATGAAGAGTCGAAGATAATTTTTCAAACAAGAATCTATTTATTTTATACTAATAAACGTGAATGCCAAGGTCTAGAATTTACATACGGTAAAATGAATGTTTCAATAAAATGAATGTTTCAATAAATTGAAATTGTTAAAGTTTCTTGCATCAATAAAAATATTTAAATGGTCTTTGATCCACTCACGTTATCTTAAATCTCTTTTTAAAAAAATTTAAAAGCAAATTAAAAAAGAAATATTTCATTAGCAATTTGGTAAATATGATTTTTTGTAAAATGACAATTTAGTGTTATTAACAAAATGAAAATATTACTCAATATACTAACTTTAAACAACAGTTTATCTTCTTATTTTTTGTAATATTAATATTTCGCTCAAAATTTTATATTTTTTTCAGGGTATATATATATTACTTATATTTTTAAAGTAGCCAAGAAATTATTCTGAAACAAATTTTCATAAAAGAAATTTTTTTTATCGGTTCGCAATTTTACATTAAAAAACATAAAAGTAAAACCTTAACTTTTATGTTTTTTAATGTAACTTTGCGAACTGATAAAAAAAAAAAAATTCTTTTATAAAACTTTGTTTCCGAATAAGTTCTTGGCTACTTTAAAAATATGAGGTAAACATATGCACATCTGTAAAATACTTTTGTGCTTAGTTGTGTTGGTGTAGATCAAATAATAATAGTTTTGTGCCGGAATATATTTGTAGCAGTTGATTGATGCCTAAAATATTGGGTATTTTTATTTTTGAATAGCTATATATTTTTTTGCTTACTACTGATTACTATCTGGTCTTGAATAAGTTTATTTTTCGGGTATAATCTCTCAATTTTTTTCACAATCTAAAGTTGTATTGCATATTTTTTTTTTTTATTTCTGATTTGGTGTTGATTCCAATTTTTTTTTACCAATAATTTAAGCCCAAATCTCATATTGGGGGAAATATTCTAATTTTAGTAAAAAATACGAATCAAACTGACAGTTATTGCTGTTAACATATTTTTATTCTCGTCCATTATGAAAAAATACTACTAATGGGTGTTTTACTATTATCCTATACATTTCCAATCACCATTCATCTTATTAGCTTTACCTGAATTAATGAGAAGGCAGAAGATGCTGACGAGTGTAAAGCGGAACATGTTTGTGATATCAGGCGAAACGCCAATGGTTCAGCTCCGAACCGCACCTCGTGGGTCCATATTCCACGGGATAATGAGTAAAAATTATAATTTTTATTATTTTGAAAAATCGGAAATGTCCTGACGTAATTGTACGTGGTGGTGTAGGGCGAGCGTGCTAGATCCTATCCCTTCGAACTACTCCGACTGACTGGCTTCGTCCCCACCCAAGCCCTTTTCCGAGCAACTCCACAACCTTCTACGCGTTGGCCCACTACTAATAAAAGTCCTTCAAATTATTTTAATTCATTTATTCAAAAGAAAAACATTAATACACTATATTTAGTGAAAAAATCATCTATTTCTATCATCTGTTTCTATTTTTTTTTCGTTAAAAATAATAATATAAAGATAGATTCCTTTCTGGTTTTCAAATAATATCAATTCCTAGAAAAATAACAGATGTTAAATTAAATTATAAAGAAAAAAATAATTATTTTAGTAAGTGTATTGTAAATACCCAGGCCTGAAACCATGTTAGTATGTATAATTATAGGAACACAATTTAGTTCAGGCACTTTTCAGAATTTATGGTAATTTATAGCCAGACGTGTTATATAAATGACACTGTATGTTGCGGTGATCACATTTTTATATATAAAAGGTGTGTTTTAAAACACAACTAGCATAATGTTGTATATCTTTGTTATTTTCTATCTAAAGTTCTAAATATTAGATTAGATTTGGCCAGTGATATATATATATATCACTATATTTTATTTATTAAATATATATGTTATATTTATAACATATATATTTAATATAATATAAACAATAGTTATAATATTAAATATAAATGTTATATTTATATATAACATTTTTATATATAACAGGTGTGTTTTAAAACACAACTAGCATAATGTTGTATATCTTTGTTATTTTCTATCTAAAGTTCTAAATATTAGATTAGATTTGGCCAGTGATATATATATATATATATATATATATATATATATATATATATATATATATATATATATATGGTTGTTTATCCACTTATCCCTTGATTTATATAACTTTTCATTTTCTTACATACTAGTTTTCTTACTCCAATTTTCTATAGTCTGATTTGGTAATAATTCATAGCTATAATTCTAATTTTATATTCACCGCTATGTTCAGTATTATTATTATTGCAGTCGAAGTCCAAGTATTTTTATGTATATTCACTTTTTCTTATGTATTTTTATTTTTGTGATTTTCTAACCAAACTCTCTGTATTTTACTTAAGTATAAATCAGAAATAAATAAATAAAAGAAAATTTTATGTAAAAAGCGAATTGATGCCAAGAGGTTATAATAAAATAGTGTGATAACAACTAAATTGTTATTAAAAATACTAAACCTTCAATTATAAACACTAAAGCAACAAGTAAACAAAAATATCCCGTACATTTGAACTTTCTATTATTGCCTCACGTTTACTTTTTTTTTTTTTTTTTATTTGTGGCATCGTATATTTCCATCCATACAGCCAGCTATGTATTTACTTCGTTAACTCTTAAGTTAGTTGCCAATAGCACGCGGTTTTTCCCAGATGGTTACCGCCTGTTTTTCTCAGGCGGCATGTTTACGTTCATAACAATAATCAGATTGTCGAAGTAATAGTAGCATCAACAATATCAATAATAACATTAATAGTCATAATAATAACATAGTAACAATAGAGTGTGCGCAAGAACTCAGTGGGTAGAGCGCTTCTTTGCTGAAGGTTATGGATTCAAATCCAGCTATAGCCGATAAACGGTTTAATCTATTTACAGCCTGTGAAATATGCAATCCCTCCTGGGGCTCTGTTGAGGCCTTTCTGTTGAGAATAACCTCGACTATATCACACAGCTCAACATTTGCCTTTGCACCAAGCACAGTTTCTACCCCGAACAGAATCCTAGACCCTTCATGGCTTTCATTGGTACAGTTTTTTTCCTACATTATTGGACCGTAAATAAACCACACCGAATCTAGAGATTGAAAAAAACTATAATTACCTATCAGTTAAACCTGCTAATTGTTTGAACTATTTAAAAATAGTCTTTCTAATCGAATCGTGTCTTGATATAGATGCGTCTTTAACGTATCTTCTTAGTGAAGCACATTATTTCCGAAAAACAAAGGATTTCCTGTCGCAGGACTAGTATTCTGGAAGAATGGGCTATTCTTGAGCACGTAATGTTGTTCTGATCTGCATTTATTGTTATTATAAAATCCATGAATGCTACCAATTATTATTTTATAGCCTCGCCCTTGAGCAAGTAGATCCGAATAGGTGTATTATTTACAAGTAAAAAAGGATAATAATTATTGTTACGGCCGCACAAAGGAAGGCGGAAGCAGGGGATTAGCGGCTTAACTCCGTCAGCGGGAGACGTTTAAATAGGATTAGGACTGTTCTAGATCGTCTTCTTTTGTCGGAAAAGGATTAAGAATATTCCAGAATTGTCTGGCCCCGCCGTGTTCTAGAATGTTCCTCGAGCCAGTCAGTCTTAGTCTGAGAGTAGACCAGTGAAGATCTGTGATAAGTGTAATAAGTGAGTGACAGTGTGATAAAATAGTCAGTGTTGAACCGGCCAGTGTAGTAAGTGTATCAGTGAACTGTAACAGTCTCGTGAGTGTAATAAACTGTTTCTGTTTGTTACTGTGTGTCAGTTTGTGATACTTGAAGAATCTTACGGTCGGTGGACTAGTGAACTGTAAGTGTTAATTATTAGTTATAAATTGTAGTCATAGAAACTATTGTAACTAGTTAAGCTATCTATAATTAGTAATATCTAATATTATTGTAATAATTAAATAGGAGTTAGGCCTAGATTATAATATTTAGAATATTGTCATTATAAATTTATATTAGTTTAATAATTTAATTGTTAATAGTTTAATTGTAACCTTCTTATCAGTTTTGTTAATAAATATTAGTATCTTTAATTAAGGATTTGTTTAATTCATTTTAATACCCAGTAGCCCGTAACAAATTGGTGTCAGGTGTGGGGTAATTGTGTAATTGCTATTATTTTGCATTTGGTCTTGTAGTTTGTAATTATTGGGCTACTGTATGAAGAATGGCTTCTAAAAGTGTTAAATTAATTGATTTAAAAGTTGCGGATTTGAAACGTGAATTGGAGGAACGTGATCTTGATTGTTCCGGAACTAAAAGTGTACTGCAAGAGCGCTTGAGTAAATTGTTTGTAGATTTAGGGGAAAATCCAGATGACGTTCTGTTTGAAACTGATTTAAGCAGGTTGTCTGCAACTTTTAAAAATGAATTAGGTACTGTTAAAAATGAGTTAAGCAATGTAGAAAATAAACTAGGTACTGTAAAAAGTGAGTTATTGGATACATTAGAGTCTAAGTTAGGCACATTAGAAACTAAGTTAATGGAAAATGTAAATAATGAAGTAGCTAATGTAGAATCTAGGCTAGGAAAAAAGTGAACGAACTTAGGCTAAGAATGGAGGCTCTCGAGGGACATATGAGCAACCCACCGACGAACGACACCGACCGTTCCACCGATGGCAGCCTTCATAGCACCATTACGCCCACCAATTCAGGGACGCCACCAACTCACAACACCATTCCAGTGTTCGACGGAAAGACACCGTGGGAGGACTACATGACTCTCTTCGAGACTGCGGCTGGTCGGGTACGGGTGGTCGAAAGAGACCCAAGCTTCAGCTTTGTGCCTGGCCTTGCGGGGAGACGCCTTGGGAGTACTGCAAGGTATGCCCATGTCAGAGCGGTCTAACTACGGGGAGCTGATTAGAAGACTGGAGATGCGTTTCGGCCACCGACACATGGACCAGCTTTATCGCTCACAGCTGAGAAACAGGATCCAGAAGACCAGCGAGACGCTGCAGGAATTTGAAGCGGACATTGCCCGGCTGGTGAGGAATGCCTACCCATCGGTCACCGATGATGTCTACGAGAGCCTGGCTGTCGACAAATTCCTGGATGGACTTCGGGACCCCGAGACGCAACAGGCAGTGAAGCTCGCCCGGCCAAAGACTTTGGGAGACGCATTATCTCAGGCCATGGAGTTCGAAGCTGTCAGGCAGTCAGTACGGGGCCATGCTCGAGTTCAAGCAGCTGAAGCGGAGCCTACTGTGGTCCCTAGCGTCGAAGACATAGTGAAAAAGGTTTTGGAGGCTCTCAGGACCCGTAAGAAGGAGATACGTTGTTGGAACTGCGGCCAACATGGACACCCTAGAAACAAGTGTCCATCCAAGAAGCGAGAAAAGCCACAGGAAAACTAAGTAGGGTTGATGGGAAGGGGCAACTGTCAACCCGTAAAGTCAAAGGCCCCGGGAAGACCATCAGAGTTGCGTCAATAGGAAGCAGAACGAACAGTGTCTACGTAGATGGGATGGTGAATGGGCAGCTGCGAAGTCTGCTACTGGATACCGGCGCAACCATGACTATTTTGAACTTAAAGACAGTTTCGGCTGATAAGATCTTACCAACGACTTGGACATTACGGACTGCCACAGGAGAGCCAGCCAAGGTCTACGGGGAGACAGTTGCCACCTTCATCATCGGGGGTCAATATCTGAAGCACCGCGCTCTCGTGGCAGATATTGATGAAGATGTCATATTGGGCACGGACTTGATGATCGCATACGGGATCAAGCTGGATATGGCGAGAGGTGTTATGACACTGGGAGACGAAGAAGTCATCCTCCGGCAGGGAAAGGATATCTACGCACGAGTGCGCTTACTAGAAGACACCACTTTACCTTCTCGGAGCCAAATCATAACACATGGGACGGTCGAAGGACATCTACCTGAGGGTCAATGTGTGCTTCTTGAACCTGGAAAACAAGAAGAACAGGATATCGGAAGCGGCGTACTGGTGGCTAGGTCTCTCATCAAGGTCGGACGTACCACTCCAATTCGGCGAATGAACCTGAACAGCTTCCCAGTAACGCTGAACAAAGGAACACCGGTCGGAGAATGTACAACCGCTACCTCAGTGGTTCGTCTGCTGCAACGTCATCCCACCGAGCTGCGAGGACTGCCGGAAGAATTAAAAGGATTTGTGGACGAATCATGTCGCGACCTTTCGCCTGAAGAAAGTGAGGAGGTGAAGAAGATGATTACCCGATGGCAGGACGTTTTCGAGATCAGCCCAGGGCCACGGGGTAGAACGGATATCGTCCAGCACAGGATTGACACCGGGGATGCTAAGCCCATCCGACAGGTCCCGCGGAGGCTGCCGTTAGCCAAACGGGAGGACGCCGAGAAGATCATCAAAGAGATGGCGACTGATGGTGTCACTGAGCCTTCGAGTAGCCCCTGGATGTCTCCTGTTGTATTGGTGAAGAAGAAGGACGGCACAACGAGATTCTGCGTAGACTACCGCCTTCTGAACAACGTCACCAAGAAAGACAGTTATCCGCTCCCCAGGATTGATGATACGCTGGACACCCTGGAGGGGTGTGAACTTTTCTCTGCCTTGGATCTCCGCAGTAGATATTGGCAGGTTGGATTGAAACCTGAAGATAAAGAGAAGACAGCGTTCTCGATTGGGACTGGACTCTGGCAATTTACGGTAATGCCATTCGGGCTTTGCAATGCTCCTGCAACATTTGAGAGGCTGATGGAAAGCGTGTTAAGAGGTCTCTCTTGGGAAATTTGCCTGGTATACTTAGATGACATCATTGTGCTGGGAAAGTCCTTCGCTCACCATCTGAAGAATCTGGAGAAGGTCTTCGAACGACTGCGTGCAGCGAACCTTAAATTGAACCCGAAGAAGTGTCATCTCTTCCGAAGGCAAGTCAACTATCTGGGGCATGTTGTGTCGGACAACGGAGTTGCCGTTGACCCAGAGAAGATTGCAGCGATCACCGACTGGCCAGTACCTCGAGATAAGCACCAAGTAAGAAGTTTTCTCGGCCTCTGCACCTACTACAGGAGGTACGTCAAAGGATTTGCAAACATTGCAAAACCTCTTACCAGGCTCACCGAGGAAAAACGGACTTTCCTTTGGGATCACGAATGTCAGGCATCCTTTGAGGAGTTGAAGAAGAAGTTGAGTAGTGCTCCTATTCTGAGCTATCCACGTCCCGAGGGCAAGTTCATACTTGACACAGACGCTAGCAACACCGCTATTGGAAGCGTCCTCTCTCAGCTCCAAGATGGAGAAGAAAGGGTTATTGGATATTTCAGTAAAGCGCTCTCAGCTCCGGAACGCAACTACTGTGTCACAAGGAAGGAGCTTCTGGCAGTGGTGAAATCAATAGAGCATTTTCACAAGTATCTATATGGCAGAAGATTCCTCCTGAGAACGGACCACGCGGCTCTAATGTGGCTGCTACGATTCAAGTCACCAGAAGGACAAGTGGCGAGGTGGATAGAGCGCCTTCAAGAATATGACTTTGAATCTGCTCATCGTGCTGGAACGAGTCACAGAAATGCGGATGCGCTCTCAAGGAGGCCTTGTGGCGAAGACTGCGGGCATTGTTCTCGACAAGAAGAGAAGCAGGCAGCAGTGTTGAGGACAACGGTGGTCATGGACAGTTGGCAGGATGCAGAGGTGTCAAGAGAGCAGGACAGGGACCCAGACTTAAAACAAATGAAGCAGTGGAAACTATCAGGGCAAGGAAGACCAACTTGGCAGGATGTTGCTCCAATGTCGAAGAATGTAAAGACTTACTGCTGAAGACGGGCTGCTGAAACGGGCATTGGAGAACACGGAAGGAGACCAGCGCAGACTTCAGCTCATCGTTCCAAAGAGTAAAGTGCCCGAAGTACTCAGGGAACTTCATGACGGAGTATCCGGCGGCCACCTTGGAGTTCACCGTACATTGGAAAAGGTACGTGAACGCTTTTACTGGGCAAACCTTAAGGACGATATGTTGGACTGGTGCAGGACTTGTGCGACTTGTGCGGCTTCTAACGGACCCATAAGAAGAAAGAAGGCCCCAATGAGGAAGTACAACGTGGGAGCACCGTTTGAGAGAATAGCAATTGACATCGTTGGCCCTTTCCCTGTGACGGATGAAGGTAACCGGTATATTCTCGTGGCCATGGACTACTTTTCCAAGTGGGTGGAAGCTTACGCCCTTCCGAATCAGGAGGCAGTCACGGTTGCGGACGTACTGGTGAAGCAGCTCGTCAGTAGGTTTGGGGTACCCATGGAACTTCACTCTGACCAGGGACGAAACTTCGAGTCTGCAGTCTTCTCCGGGATGTGCGAAGCACTGGGAATACGGAAGACCAGGACGACACCTCTTCACCCTCAATCCGATGGCATGGTGGAGCGCATGAACAGGACTATGGGTCGATATTTGTCCAAAGTGGTCTCCGACCATCAGAGAGACTGGGACCAGTATCTTCACCTGTTCCTGCTGGCCTACCGCAGTTCAGTCAGTGAGGCAACGGGGCAGACTCCCGCAAATGTGGTATTCGGCAGAGAACTTCGGTTGCCTTGTGATCTGAAATTCGGTTTCAAGCCTGATGAGGAAATTGCCGGAGAGGAGTACGTCTCGGATCTACGGAAGCGAATGGATAATATCCACGAGAAGGTTCGCACAAACATCCAGGGAGCCAGTGACAGAATGAAGGAGCGTTACGACATCAGGGCTGAGAAGGGTGGCTACCAACCTGGAGACTTGGTCTGGCTACATGATCCTCGAAGAAGGCGAGGCTACTCACCTAAACTTCAGAACTCCTGGGACGGCCCGTTTGACATCGTCAAGAGGATCAATGACGTCATATATAGGATCAGGAAGCAGCCTAAAGGAAAAGCCAAGGTAGTCCATTTCAATAGACTGGCCCCGTACAAAGGAGACCACGGCCCGAAAGAAGACCAGCAGGTCAGGTACCTAAACAACGTCAAGACAAATAACTCAGTTGCTCATACTAAAGTACCAGGGACCCGTGGAGTAACTCAGGTAATCTACAGGGATATCTTCTCGTTACCAGTGGAGTATTCTCTGGCCCATTGCGTTGCCGAAGATCTGAGGACTTCTCGAGGGATTGCAACGGTCTTCAGGAAGAAGTTCGGCGGAACTGAGGAGCTGGAACGCCAAGGACCAAGTGTCGGGAAGGCACTCCACCAGCCGCACGAAGGACGACACCTGTTTTATTTGGTTACCAAGCGTGCCACTGATCAGAAGCCGGCATATGACGCACTGCGGCGAAGCCTCGACGACCTTCGGAGTAAGCTTCTGAGACTGCGTGTCACTAAGCTCGCTATTCCGAAGTTGGGCTGTGGATACGACGGCTTGGATTGGAAGATTATCAGGGACATGATCGAACAGACATTCGCCAACTCTGGAGTTGCCATATTGGTGTGCACGTTCAACCCCTGGAAAGAAAGTGCGTCTCCATCAGCAGAACCTCATAACTGCCCGATTTCTCCGGACTATGCTCTGGGGCAGAGCACTTTTAAGGAGGGGGCAGTGTTACGGCCGCACAAAGGAAGGCGGAAGCGGGGGATTAGCGGCTTAACTCCGTCAGCGGGAGACGTTTAAATAGGATTAGGACTGTTCTAGATCGTCTTCTTTTGTCGGAAAAGGATTAAGAATATTCCAGAATTGTCTGGCCCCGCCGTGTTCTAGAATGTTCGGCCTTGCCTATAAAAAGACTTCCTTCACCTCGAGCCAGTCAGTCTTAGTCTGAGAGTAGACCAGTGAAGATCTGTGATAAGTGTAATAAGTGAGTGACAGTGTGATAAACTAGTCAGTGTTGAACCGGCCAGTGTAGTAAGTGTATCAGTGAACTGTAACAGTCTCGCGAGTGTAATAAACTGTTTCTGTTTGTTACTGTGTGTCAGTTTGTGATACTTGAAGAATCTTACGGTCGGTGGACTAGTGAACTGTAAGTGTTAATTATTAGTTATAAATTGTAGTCATAGAAACTATTGTAACTAGTTAAGCTATCTATAATTAGTAATATCTAATATTATTGTAATAATTAAATAGGAGTTAGGCCTAGATTATAATATTTAGAATATTGTCATTATAAATTTATATTAGTTTAATAATTTAATTGTTAATAGTTTAATTGTAACCTTCTTATCAGTTTTGTTAATAAATATTAGTATCTTTAATTAAGGAATTGTTTAATTCATTTTAATACCCAGTAGTTCGTAACATTATGTTTTAATAAATTAACTATAACAAAACAAAATGATCAAAACACATCAATGTAACTTATGTGAATTTGTTATAAAAATCAATATCCTTCATCGCATATTGATCTATAATGAATTATATAATGTTTTAATTACTTTTTCTGAAGTAGAAACCACTTGATATAGGTCACAATGTCACAATGACATTGTCAGGAACATCATTTTGACAAGTTGAATGGTATTGATTAAATCTGAATCAGGTACGGTTTGCTTATTATTTTATTTATTAATATTCTCCAACCAAAGAGATTTACCCCAATTAGTGTTATTTCTCAGTTTCCTCAATTATAACTGTCTGATAAGGTGTTTGCGAAATCTCCTTAATCTATCAGTTACTTGCTATTAGGAACTTGCTTCAGTACATAATGATTTAGTTAGATTTTCCTCTATTACTAGTAGTTATTTCCTTTTCCCTCATTAGAATTTTCATCAAATGTTTAAAGTTTACCTATGAAAGCGCATAATTAATTAAATAATACTTGGATTCGATGTATTTAGTTCATTAATTACTTAAGGATTCGGACAAATTCAACGATAATCCGTTTGATATGAGACAAAAAAAATACTATCCGTGAAGGGACAGGAGTTTGATACATGGAGATTTACTATACTGTTTTTTAGACAACGACATGGCAGGCAAAGAATTCGTCAGACGCTCATTCAACAGGATTTTTCCCAATTAACCTTTGTAAAAGCAGAATGAGCCCCTGCAAATCTGCAGTTTCACAGGAGTGTTACCAGATTAGATAGTTTATCTACCAAAACGGGATTTGAAACAAGGATTTTCAGCACAGCAACTCAACGCTTCACAAGTTGAGCTACCCCGCTTAAGTCCAATAATGTGAATCCAAAATCGTATGCTTTACCGTATATATTAAGTTTCTAGCATTTCGTTCAAACATGAAAATATATTAATTAGGTATTTAAAGAATTAATGGAACTTAATTTGTCGCCAACTGTAAGGAGATACGTCGTTTAATTATATATTACATACATGCAAATATTCCGATGATCGTCTCCCTATTAGGCTCCAATTTGAATCTGTAATTCTAATTTTATTTAATTTAGATAAATAAAAACATTTGGAAATAAGGAATTTAGTTTAATTCATAACCTCAATAGAAAAATGTTACTATTCTCTTGACATTATTTTTATTAATCATATTCCTTCTGGTTGTGATCATGCCCTCAAGTTCTAAGCCGACGTTTCTTTATCGAATCTATTTATGAAAAATCTGTTTATTTAAATTTACAACTTTATTAAATAATGCAAAAAATAAATTTTTAAATGGTACGAGGCGTGTTTTTTAAGTAAGTACCGTTTTGAAATTAAAAAAATACGTGCAAAGATATCTCAATAATTTTATTTTTACATAAAAGCCTGTACCTTAATCTACTTTTCTACATAATTTCCTTCATTATTGAGGCACAACGTTGTACCAGTTTATGAATACCCTCCTCATAGAAGTCTGCCGCCTGACTTGTTAACCACTGCATCACAGTGGTTGTTCATCATGCACATTTGTGCGGCCATCTTTAAACGCTCTCACCCACTTTCTTACCATTCCATCACTCATAATGTTTTGTCCCTAAACTGCACAAATCTCACGATGAATATCGATCGGTTTTAGGCCTTTAGCACTAAGAAATCTTATAACAGCCCGTACTTCACAGTCGGCGGGACTCGCGATTATCGGAGGCATTTTAAACACTCATTAAACAAGGAAGAATCAGACTGTAATGGTGTCAGTGCGTAGGCAAGAGATGTAGGTACCAGTGCGCATGCGCAGGACGCGGTGTGGCAAAACGGTACTTACTTAAAAAACACGCCTCGTATATAATGGCATGACATAAAGACAGGTATAGATACTATCCCCTGTAAATACCCATGTAAAAGATAGAAGGTGACGAGGCCTCTTCTTTTCATCTTTATTTTTGAGACCACTAGAAAAATCATTGAAGATGAAGCTAGGTTTGAAACAGTTTTGTTCGGGAATAAAGTTTGTCATGAAAGGATTGATATCGGATACGGGTTAAACCCGTAAGAAATGGGACATTTAAGTAATTCTGGATGATTTTATTGGTAACAAGGTAAGGAGCATTGAGGATTTCATGAAGTATTTTGGATTGTAAGGATTGGATACGAGAGGAATTCGATGGCTTAGTCCCAAAGCTTTTCTCTGTTAGTCCAAATAGGTCAAGACATGTATATGGAATAGTCTTTTGTAATTAATTGGGGCGTTTCTAGTACAGTGGTTAGTAGCGGTACCTAAGGGGAAAGAGTACTCAAGATAATTGGGGGAGGGGCGTGAGACAGTTGAAAAAAATCTCACTTAGTTTTGATTATTTTTTTTTTACCAGTACTTCTTTATCTTACATTATAAGTTTCAATAAACTTATAGTGTTGTGTGATGTTACAGTAATAATAAATGTTTTGTTTTCAATTTAATACTTGTTTTTTTCCATTTTCCCATACAAGTTTTGAGCAAGTTGGCGTGGGAGGATTTCATTTGAACAGGGGTGGGCTTGGACGGATTTTATTTCAACAGCGAGTGCTGGAAACAAAAAAGGTTGGGAACCACTATATTAGTAGGTGTTGAAGTAGCCTGAAAAGCTTCTGAAACGGCGATAAAAATTCAAAAATATTTAATGACTTTGTTGAATTTGGATTAAATTAATTTTTTGAATGGAATAGTCTGGATATTGTAATATTTTACGTACCTTTCTGTTTTTGGGTAAAGGCTCAGGGGCCAAAAATACGATATTTATCTCCATCTTATTCAAGTCCAATTAAAGGACAAAATTAAAAATAAGTACATATTTGGCATATAGGAATAATATAAATATTCGATTCGAAATAAAAAAACAAAACCAGCAATAGAAGTGATACCGGTTTCAACCTAATCAATAATTTTTTAAACGGCATTTAATGGTTTGCTTATCGATGGTAAATTTTTTTTTAACTCCCTGTTAAGAAAAAATGTCATTACACGAGGTCGGGTTGAATGGCCGGTGTCTTTTGTGGAACGGTTGAGTAAGTTCTTTGTGAGCGCTCCGTGTGATTCAACCATCTCCAGCCCTTTCTTCACGGTCTATATTAGCTCGAGAAACTTCTTAACTCCGGCAAATAGGACATTCAGAACTAAATTGGAAAGATTTTGGACAATCGAGAGAAAAAACATTTTGGAATAACATAGGAAATAAGTTAAAGGTTTCCTTGTCTCAATTTTTATACTATTCTGAGGTTAAGTAAAAAATGTAGTTTGTTTTTGCATAAATGGAAACGGAGTGGCTCAGTGGTGAAATTCAAAATAGATCCTGGGTCCAAATCTCGCTGCTTGGCAGACTATAATACAATCTGTTAGCAGCCGGGTTTGGATTCTGTGGGATCTAGAACCCTCCTTGGGCTCTCCCAGGCTCTATAATGGGGGTACCCAAAATAGAGGGAAAATTCTGGCGGTTGAGCATTACCTGGGACTGATCACCTCCCTCTTCAATCGTTGTCCAAGAAACAGTAAAGTCTTTACCATGTAATGAACACAAGACCCTTCATGGTTTGTAGTGGTACGGGTTATACAAATTGATTTCAGCCATCGGTCAATATCATCATTATTATCTTTTTTGTTTCCATATTAACCTCGCAAGCATTCACAATTACTTCAATTAATTTAAAATTCAAAGATGACGGGACCCTGAATATCGGACCCCCAAATAAAAATCACTAAAACCCATTAAGGGGTTCGGTTCATTTAATAGGAACTGTACTCTTTCTGGGAACGGTTATTCAGGTAAGTGCAAGTGATTTGACAGAGATCACTTTTTTCTCCCAAATAAAGCCACCCACTTCACAGAGGCTGGATGAGCCAGAGGGTTGTCTGTAGACCCCACAGGGTTTATCCTTGTATTTATCATTTATAACAATAAATAATAAAATTAACATATAATTATTATTGTTACTACTATCACAATTT
Organism: Arma custos; assembly: GCA_037127475.1. Lineage (NCBI taxonomy): Eukaryota > Metazoa > Arthropoda > Insecta > Hemiptera > Pentatomidae > Arma > Arma custos. The sequence continues at coordinate 61,149,930 of CM073763.1, forward strand.
GTTATTAATACTCTGTATAAGAATTCTAAAAATTAGAATAAAAACATTTTTATTGTCGTTTTCAATATGTAGTTTCACAGATATCCGATACTAAATTTGTTGATATCAACATAAATTACTCTACAGTGTTAACATATTAAATAATTTATTTTCCAATGCTGGATTTGAACCGAGAATATTCATTTTTACAGCAACTAAGCTCGCGACTAACTGACTAACTCGGCTCTCGGTTTACGATAAACCTATTAAATATTTCATATGAAAGAGGAAGTGGCTTATTGGATAAGACTTAGGAGTGATATCACTGACCCTGAGATCACACCAACCATGGACTTTCCTTTTAAATTGAATTTTATAGTGACTCTTATACGTTATAATTAATATTGTAGAGTTGACATTATGAAATAAGATATGCTGTTATCAACAAAAATAAAATTGGTTTTCTGTAGACAGAGAATATGAGACAAATGATAAATTAAACAAAAGGCAGAACAATAAGAATTATAAAAAATGTATATATTCCAATTTTTTAGAATAAGCATAAAACAATTTTAACAACGTATGAAAACAATAATGATATCAAAAGTACATAATTATAACAATTTGTAAATATCATTTTTTGTTATAAACAATTTTTATATTCATAACATTCTGTCTAGTGAGAGAACAGATTTACACACCACACTACAATGTAACCGCAGCAATATTAATAAAAGTAATATAAATATTTGTAGGATTGACAAAGTTGTCATTTTATTCGAGGATGATCCATATTCTTTCTGCTTTTCAATAAAAGTTTCTGCCCTAATTGAAAAATATACAGAGCAGAAATGATTTTCACGTATTGGAAAGAATGAAAGGAATACAATATTTTTCAAAAAAGGGCTCCCACTTTTATTTCTCCAATTGCTAGAGAGGAATTGGCTCTCAGTAATTTTCCTTTACTTACGTTGAATAAACAAAACCATTCACATCATATATGTTGCTTTTATTTTGTTGTTCTTATATACCTTCATGTTCCTGGAAAATTTCAATTCATCATGAAATCCCTTTGTTGTTTTTTTTGGCAAATATCATTTTTCTGATTCTTTCGTGTTACTTTAAAACTACACTATTTACGCGAGATGAAAATAAAAATAACATAATGACACAATTATGAATGCTAAATAGTTGACACGTGAGAGGCCCAAGACCGGATGGATAGATCAAAAAATATGCTGCGGAGCTTTTTGAAACAGACTGGAAATCAGCGGCGCAGGATACGAAGTATCTCGTATACAGAGGTGGAGAAAGGTGGCAAAGGCGGCCAAAGATCTACAAAGTCTTTAGAGCCTACCGGAGAAAAACTATACCAAATTATTACTAATACTAATTAGTTATTGATATCTGTAACAAAACACAAAAATAAAAGGAAATTATAATACAATAGGGAAAAACCACAATGCAAAGCCTTATGTGATATCACTACACTATCACTATTACTAGATTTGAAACATGAGGCTTTGCATTGTGGTTTTTCCCAATTGCATTATAGTAAATAATAGTGTTTCTTTTTGAGTTTTTGGCTCTATTTTATTGATAAAAGGAATTATTATGAAAAATATATCAATTAATTAGAGGTTTTCCAGCCTTATGGAAACTCACTAGATACACAAGATAACTAGTTGTTGATGATGAACTTATTTGATACATTTCATTTTATAAAACTCAATACTTTATTGCCTTTTTTTAATAAGCGCTTATGAATATTTATACAAATATACATGCATATGCTATGTTCAAAAAACTATCAGCATTATAATTAATACATAAATCTTTATTTTAGGTCATGGACGAGAAAGATATTTGTTCTTCTGGTGTAGATTATAGCAGCAAACAGACAACCAAAACGGTTCCAACTAACCTTACGAACCATGGTTTTCTAAGAAATGGCAATTATCTATAGCACCTATAACCTGTTAATTTGGCGTTAGAATGACGCTTTGAGTGTTGTTCTGATCAATGGATTCAGGACTGTGGCAAACTGACTGAGTGCCAACATCACTCTGCTTGGACCAAAACTGGAGACCACAACGTGATTCCCGATAGATGTACATGGAGTAGGGCCATCACTTCTACTCCCAGTCGTCGTAAGTTGCCTCCCCTAGCCTGGCAGGCCTCACGTACCCAAGGAGGCAGAGATATTTGTCTGCACAACTTCAGGCTGCCTATTTTTCTCTCGTTGGTAACTATCAAGCGCTTTAGTAAGCTCTACATATTTACCCACATTATATATAACATAATATTTTATATTTGGTCATATTTCATATATTTTATGTTGTTTGTTTCTTGAACGGCACTTTATGCTGATATGCATATAATTTTGCATATCCAGGTTTTATTAGGCTAGGGATTTTTACAAATACTTGACATCGTTTATGCTCAAGATCCCCGTTAAACGCTTCTAACAAAGCATAACCAAGGATTTTTTACTCCCTCTTAAAAAATCCTAGGGACACCTGCCGGGCTACGAACCCGCGATCTTGACCTTACTAGTTTGTTATGCTAACAAATAGACCACAAGTCACCCCTATATTTTATATTTAATCGATATATATCATCATTTTCATTGATAAAAACTCTTTACAATATTTCCATATGCTTGCAAGTATTGAAAAAGTAATTTGGTTGATCGATGTGTTCATGAATATATACGTCGTCAATTTTCTGACATTACAATCAAGTTGCTGTACCTATCTTAAGAAAAACAAGACATATGGAAGTAGACATGTTTTTCATAGATATTAAAAAAAAAGATTGAACACATGAATTTGATGTTGAATTAGCTACTCAAATTTTAAGTTTAATCTTTCTTATTATAGTTTGTTCAAATACCGGTTGTAATGCGTTTATTATCTCGTTTTAGAATGCTAACTACGAATTTTCATGTAGTAAATGTTTACCTAAAAATGTTCTACCGGCTTGAGCGATGTAGCACCAAGTTATTCTCCAAACAACATACTTCACCACTTAGTTAAATAGATATCAAACTGCCTGAGAGCTGAGTGTGGTGAGAGTATATAAAATGTGAGGTCAATCATATGACTGATATATCACATATCAAATTTAGATGGTCATGTTTTCCACTTAGCTTAGGGAATATTTTACTTGGCTTCTAAAATGTATACCGACATTTAAACATAAGTAGTGACTTTACAAAGTTATTTAAGAATTATTTAATGTATTTTTATGTCATAAAGTTTTGTACCTTATAAATATTTCAAGGTTATAAAGTTAGGGATCGGAGTGGCTCAGTGGTAGAGCACTAAGTTGACATGCCGAAAATCCAATCAAATGCAAATCCCGATGGTAACAAGACTTATTTAGTTTGTTAGAAACCGAGAAATGGATGGTATATTGGGAAAAAATCTGGCAGTTGAGCGTAATCTTAGACAAATTGTCTGTTATCCATAAAACAGTGCAGTCTCTACCATTTACTGAACCCCAGAACTTTTAACGGGTTGTAGTAGTAAAGTTTTTTTTTTTAAGTGTGCCTCGTTATAGTAACATCTTTGATAAAAATGTAACGAATTACTACGCTAGGAGGAAACAATTAAAAATGTAAGTTTACTGTTTTTTTTTTCTCTCTTCTCTCATCAGAAAAAAAGTGGATGATAAAACTACCTTATAGGCTATGACCTTTAGAAAATGTTGGGAGTTGTAAATAAAACATTAACGATTGAATAGATAAATATAAATATTTAGAAATTAATTTGCAGAAAGAGAAGTTATTAGTCGAAATAAAGTATGCAAGTAAAAAATAAAAGAATAATTGAAATGTATATTGCATTCACTCCAATTCACTTAAAATGACTTTTTTAACTGACAAAAAAATAATCTAAAAGGTTTATTATAAACAAATATAAATAAAAAAGCATGTTTCTAAAGACTAGAATTATATTTCAAGATTAAATACACACAATAATTTCTAAAATATATAGATATTACAATTTTTACATCGTTGCATATAAAGAAAGATGGTATACACTAACAAATCTTTAGAAATTTTAACAAATAAATTATGTATATTACAAAGGATTGCATTGGCATAATTCACAATTATTATTACCATTAATTTATTCATATATTATCTAGTTTACTTCATGTTATTCTTGCTATTATGTTTGTAACATTTCCATATGGCTTTATTTACATTACAATGATGCATTTAATACAATCAATAGTACAATTTAAAGGCAATAAAAAAATTCTAAATTTAAAAAAAAAAATTACATAGGCAGTTACATAGTTACATGTCAGAAGATCATAGGATAATTAACAGAATTGTTAGATAATATTGTGTGACTAGTTATTAAGTAACAGAAATACTGTAACATAGCGGAAGTTACTATGATTTATTCTATTATATATATTATATCTATTTAATGGCTATAAAGCCTATAGGTAAAACAGAAAATTTACAATTGCAACAAATACAAATGATGCAAAATTACTGTTTAAACAAATGTATTACGCACAGAAAAGTTTTAATAAAGAGGGTCAAGATGCGAATTAAAATACAGTTATAATATTATGATAGTACGAATTAGTTTAAATAAATATTATTATTAATAATTTAATTTTAATTTCATGTGATTTATCATTCAGTGATTATTATTGACACAAACTCTACTGTTAAAAAATCGTTGGTATATATTATACTAAAAAATATATATAATTATCTAGTCATTTATAAATAATTTTTATTTTTATATTATTTCACAGTCTCTTATAAATCATACTTAACTCAGTATACAAGAAAAAACAATTTCGAATGGAAAAACGTATTTATAGTATTTACTTATGATTATAACATCGCATTGATACATTGAATTCAATTAAATTAAAAACAAAAACAAAGTGATCATAATTAAAATACTAACAAAAGTGCAGATTTAACGACAGTAAAAATGCCAAAAATGCAAAAAAAAAAAAAATATATATATATTTACACAGGCTAATACAAAATCAATAACTAATTTTTAAAAAATTGAGGGTAAAATGTTACAATTATTAATGCATAATTGTAATATAGTAATACCACTGCATCATATATTACTCATACAAAAAAAATATTAAGTATTAATACTGGAAAAATACAAAACCTTAATTTGTAAATAGTTTATCATTTAATTATGTCAGTCAGATCATAAGATTTCAATAGCGAAAATCACTGTGATTTATTCTATTATATATTATATCTACACAATGGCTTTATAGCTACACAAATAGGCTGTTACTAAAAAAAAATAACAATTTCGATATTCACAAATCGTTCTATATGACTTTTTGATTAATTATTTTGCACGGAAAACATCATTATTAAGAGTAATAAGATGCAAATTAAAATACAGTTATATCTTTGATAATATTAATTCGTAGTATTATTAATATTAAATTTTAACATTATGTTTTATCATCCAGTTATTAATATTGACGCAAGCTTTACATACTGTTAAAAAAATCATTGGAATATCTTCTGTCTACGAAATATTCTATTGATATAAATTAAAATATAGTTATCTAGGCATTTATAAATAATTTTATAAGTTAACACTTACTTATAAATGATATTTTACTCACTATATGAGAAAATAGTTTTTAAAATAATAATCTCATAAGGAATAATGCATTTTACTATTTACTTTCGACAATAACGTCGCCTTGATGCATTGAACACAATCAAACTAAACGAAACAAACTTATCATAATGATAATACGATCTGAAGTTCATATTTAATGACAATAAAAATGCCCTAAATTTAAGACAAATATTTACATTGGCTAATTCTTAGTTAATAACTAATTAAAAAAATCGATAGAAAATTATTATTAATTATATTATTATTATTAATACATAACGTTTAAATCGTAGGTGATATTGTATAATAAATTATTATATTATACATATTGTTACAATTATAAATTATATTAAATTACACATACAAAAAATAAGTAGTAATAATGGGAAAATACATAACCTAAATTAATAATTAAATTTTATTGTTTGAATTTATTTATTACTATATTCAGATTATTTAAAAATTTATATTGTATTGCTGATTATTAAATGATTCATCAGTGGAAGTAACTGTAATTTATATATTATATATTATATCTATTCAATGATAATAAAGTCTAAACAAAATTAATCAATATAAATACAAATGGAGTAATAGGACTTTTTAAGTAAATATATTACTCGTTAAAAAATTCATAATTAGGAGTAAGAAGACATATATCGCAACTTTCTGAGAATGTGGATTCGGTTTATAATTCATTTAGTATATAGATTTTTAATTTTAATTTAATATGGTTTAAATCAGTGATTAATTAATATAGACAAAAACAACGTGTTATAAAAAAAAAATCTTTGGTATATGTTATGTCTACGAAAATATCTTATTACTAAATACAAAATTATAATTAACTAGGCATTTGCGATTATTTTTCTACTTTGTATATATAATAATAAAACAAAACAATTTCATATGGAAAAATATAGAAAATATTTATGATTTATGATCAACCCTAACATATATGCCTAATTAATTAAATATTGAAAAGTTCATTATTTTAAGAGGATGGGACTTGCGTCGCAATAATATTCGTTTTCAGTCTTGTTGCAGACGGAACACGAGACATTGCAGCACCATTCGAATGTGCAATTGCACGAGTATATGAACTCGAATTGTCTCACGCGTACCTGATGTCCGCAATTTCGGCACAACTCGTAACAGGATCTCCTTTCAGGGCGGTTCTTGGTTCTCCTTCTGGAGCACACTCTTCCTTCTGTTCCTCCCCATCCTGCAAGAAAAAATTTGCATTAAAATATGGACAAATATTATGCAGACTTAACAATCCATTGTCTCCTTTGCGAAGCATGTTTATGGAGTTTGTTGCAATTTAAGGATCATTACTAAATTTTATCGAAAGTAAATTATGTTTGATATATCGAATTTGTTATATTGAATAAAATGAAAAAATCACTTCCGATTTGATTTTGAGTTAGTCTTTTTTATAAATAAAGAAGAAAACAAAATTTGTAATAATTTAATGTAATTATTATCCTCTTAAATATTCGTAATTGATGTAAAAGAGAGAATTTTAATTGTTACAATTTCTAATCTTTCAGTATAATAATAAATAATAATTCAACAAAATTTTAAAAATACTGTAATTTAACAGTTTTATTCTAAGACCTTTTGTCTGGTTCGGGATGCTATAATTGTGGATCACTAAATAAATAATTTGTAATAGTTATATTAATAGTAGTGACCTAAAAAGTGCATTGAATTTAGATTACTATGCTATACTTATAATTATAATTCCTGTCTTCAGAAAATTTAGGCTAAAACCTAAAATTATACTATGAGCATGTTGGACAATGGAAAGCTACCTTTCTTGTATTTTAAATATAGTATTTATACGTGTGTATGTATCTGCAGGCCCAGTGAATTAGTGGTTAAGTCGAATTTTGTCCGAAATGTCTTTCTTGTAACTTCTTGTGTCAGTTTTTTTAGAACCGGAATGGTTTAATTTCGTAATGGCTAAGTGAAGAATAGGCTTGAAATGGAGTTATTACATACATTATAACTCAGTCTAAAGCCAAAATCTACCTGAATGACACGAGTTTCCTTCCCTCAATATATTTAACTCTCTATGAACAATATTGGAGAGCTGTGGATCGTAGCCCGGCAGATAGCACTATGATTATTTAAAGGGAGTAAAAAAATCATTGGCTATGTCGTATTTCGGAAGGGATGTTAAACGGCCTGTACGATGTCTGGTATTCGTTGAAAATCCCCATTATAATTAAACCTGAATAAGCAAAATTTAGTGCTCCAACTTTAGCATCGTCCGATTAACCACAGCAGTATAAAGTGACAATAAATAAACAAACTACAATAAATCAACTATATTGGGCTTAACCACTCATTCACCGGAGCTGCAGATACATGGTATACAGTTTTTGATCATATTTTCCCAGAAATATCACTAAAAAAACTAAACCTCATCAGTCATTATCCACCCAGAAATAGTCATTATAAGCTCTAAAGTAAGTAGAAGTGATTTTGAATGGATTGACTTGAGAAAAATACTTCATTCTGTTTAGCCTAAACCTTGACCTTGACCCCATTACAGCCCTGAAGAAGACCTGCAATGTGAGTCAAAACGTTTCCAATAAACAGTTCTGCCTTTTTGTAACCAAAAATTGAAAAAACCGAAATTAATTAATAGCATTTATTACCTAACATAAATAGTTGGTATTTACTTACCAAAGGTAGCGTTTGGTTTGCAATAGTCCGGAGAATCTTCCAAGAAGAGCATGACACCTTTGGTCTCGTCCGTAATATCGTTGTCGCGGTTGGCTGCCACCCTAAGGGCTTTTCGGTAGGACCTCTTCAGAAATCTGCCGACTTTATTAAACGGAGCGACTTTTCCCCAGCATGTTCTAGTCGTGCAAGAACCTGACATTCCATGACACTTGCATTCTTCCCCATCCTTAAGCTCCACCGCCTAGAAAAAAATATTAAATCATTAATCCAATTATAAAGTGGAATTAGGCTATATAGATATAAAATTTAGCCAATAAGTATTATTTACAATATTAATAATTGCAATAATAAATATATTATTTACCGTGATTCCAAGTTCGTAGTTATGCCTATTGACCCTTGATGTTATATCCTGGGCGTCACCTTCCATTTCTCCCATGACCATTCTCGCGATCTTCTGACCCAGCTTAAGATCGACTGTGCACCCCTCGTACTCCCATCTGGCCTCCTTGTCGTCCTTGGTACAGGAGCACTCCGGGAAGAGCCTGCCTTTCGCGCAAGAACGCGCGACGGAGTACGCGATGCCTGCTCCGGTTATGGAAGCCACGTAAGCCATCTCTCTATTGATAGGGTTGATGTATCTTCTGCAAGAGTCAACAAAAAAAATGTTTATTTTTTGGTATTTTATTTTCATTTTTAAGGTCATGAATAAATACACCAACCCCCCCCCCCCGACCTTGGTCAAGGGTATGGTTCATTAAATGATTAATATGACACATCACTCCTTCAGAAGAACAATAACCTAACTCTAAACCTAAAAAAAAATTTAAGAGGTATTTGAAAGCTCCATGTGAGTTAAAAAAATGTAACTTTCGGTATTGATAAAAAAAGCATTCCTATAGTAATGATGGTATTGAAATTATTTTATTAATTAATTAGTAAATTGAAACTTTTCTTTTTATTTACTATAACACTCAAATACATCATTCCCATAAAACTTCTATATCACCTATGATAAACTCAAAATATAACTTTATTAAAAAAAAATAATTTTTCGAAATGAAATATCAAATCTACAGCCCCGGTGAATAAGTGGTTAAGTCGGATTTTGTCCTGAGAGAGTTAACTGCTTTCAGATAACCGGAATCGTATAATTCTCAATTTTAGCTTTAAATGGAGTTTAAAAACAATAACTCCTTTTCAAGCCAATGCCTTACTTAGCCCCTTATTCACTACGAAAATAATTCGATCCCACTTGAGTACAAAAAACTCATTTTGGAGAAAATTAGACTTAACCACTTGTTCACCGAGGCTGTAGATACATTCCATTAAATGCTTAAATACATAATTCAACCAATATAATTGCTACTTAAGGCTTAGTTCAAAAATAATTATACTAATTATAAATAGTTAGAGGAAAAATTATGGACTCCCTCTGTAGCATATTCCTATTAGCCAGAGTAGCATAAAATGAATAAACAAAAAAAGCTAAGAAACATGTAATGGTTTTTTAGGTGACGGTTTATGATTTATCACTGAAACTAATTGATCCTCATTTGGAACATGTCCATTTAAAAAGAATTGTATTCAAGTAACACCTATAAATATAATATAGTAATAGAAATTATTATAGTAATTCCTAATGTTAATGCTAAAGTAAAAGATATGTGTAAGGTCTGGTAGCGATTAAATGTCTTTATATTTAAATCATAATAATAAAGTTCCTTTGGAAATGAAAAATGTAATACTCTCTTTCCGTAAGTTTAATTAATCAATAAAGAAACTAAAATGTTTTCTGTAAAAGCAGATAATTTGGGACATTAATTTCTGAAAGACTAAGATAACTTTATCATTATTGATTCTTATGTTGAATTAATAAGCTGAATCAACTTCGTATCTACGATATTTAAAGTGCAATTACGACCGAAATATCCTTATCATACATCACCTGGCACTTTAGAACAGGAGTTATTAAAGAGACATGTTTGGTCTGGAGTGGCGATATATCTTCCGCTACATAATTGGGCCACTAAGCAAACTGTCACGCAGAATGGGCCAGGAGAATTAAAATGTTATTTAATAATAATCACTATTAAATCATAAAAAGTACTTATATTATACTATAAAAAGTTATAATTCATAAATTTGGCGTCATAAAACGAATCTTACATCACAGTTATTTCAGACTCTAAATAAGAATCTTAATAACTAGATGGGTATATTTTCAATATTGCTCTAACCGAGACTGTTAGCTAAATAATTTATTTTGTTGAACTCTACAATTATTTATTTAAGAATTAACTTTGTATTTTTTAACTATAAAAAGTATATTAGAAACTTGAAATAAGTTTGTTAGTAATTACCGATTCTTAACGTTTCATTTTTTTTTATGAACTGTAAATAAATTTGAATGTTATATATAGCATTTCCAAGTCTATTTGAACTTTGTCCAAGTCAACTGTAACCTTTTAAAAATCAAATGACATCCTTTCCAAATCACAAGCAACCCTTTCCAATTCAAATGTAACCCTTTCCAAATGAGCTGAAATCCTTTCCAAAACAAATGCAACGCTTTACAACTCAATTGTCACCCTTTTTATTTCAACTGTAACCGTTTTCATTTAAATTGTCACCCTTGAAAATGTTTTGAAAATTTACCGTACTGGGGAATGAGCGAATTTAGGGCCTCAGAACTCGTCAGGATAAAATCATCACAACCTTTTTCTTCACAACTTTTGTTAGGACAAAATGAGGGAAATAATTCAAAAATCAAATAGTTGATTTTTTTGTTTCTGAGAAAGTTTATTTAAAAGAAGTAAAAATATTTAATCTGAACTTAACAACAGTATATTCATAGTTTTGGTTATAAAATAATAAACACAATAATATTCTTGTTTACAAAAGTTAAGGAAAAAATAAAAAGTTGATTTTTTTTCGCAAGAAGTAGATAAAAATTTAAAAAAATGTAAACTGGACTGAACATTAACACATTTTAAAAAAAAGTGTTTATTCCTAAGGAGAAAGAAAAATAACACCGTTCGTTTAAAATTGAGTTAAATTTTCAAACAGTTTCAAGGGTGACAATTGAAATGGAAACGGTTACAATTGAAATAAAAAGGGTGACAATTGAGTTGTAAAGCGTTACATTTGCTTTGGAAAGGGTTTTAACTCATTTGGAAAGGGTTGCTTGTGGTTTGGAAAGGGTAGCATTTGAGGAGGTGAGTTGCAAAACTTGTTTGTTCCACAGGAACACGTTTTTCAGGAAACTCAAAAAACTTACCTCGTCTCGTAGAGTGGCCAGATAAAAAATTTTTTTTTGCTTTCGAAAGGTACAGCTCCCCTGTGGAAGTGAGCTTGGAATGAAAAAAATTACTGATTTAATGATAACAAAAAAAAAGTAACTAAGTATGAAATGAGAAAGTTTTTTCAAAAAAATTGAACGAACGACTTTTGCACCTCACCTACTCATTTGATTTGTAAAAGGTTACAATTGACTTAGAAAAGGTTCAAATAAACTTGGAAATTCTAAATATATTGAATACAAATACACACATATATATATATATATATATATATATATATATATATATATATATACATAAAGATTATAAATTGATAATTTTCATCTACACTTAAAAGCTTCACCGTGACTACTTTAAAGAATCTTTTAAAACATGATAAATTTAAATTATTTCTACTTTTGTATCTCGTTTATTCCAATAGTCATATATATATTATTTTTTATTTTTATTGATTTAATCATAAAGATTATTTTCGAAACTTAATGTAAGTTTGTGAATGAATGCCGATATTTTACATTTTATGTCATTTATTTTTTTTTCTGAATTGTACCAAAAATTGTTTAAAAGAATATATATTCAATTAAATAATAATTTCAACAAGTAATAAGTATTTTAGAAAAGATTAATCGATTGCAGCATAAGAAACAATCAGTGATAGTAATAGATCCATTATTTATAACTCTCAAATTATGTATATAAAACTAATCTGCACTTTTACAATTACCGAGGTTGTAAAAGTTATAATTCATTCAGTCGAACAACAAATGTATGTTTAATAATTAATTTTGTAATTGTTTTAATCATTATAATTATATTAAAAACTTTATATACTTTTGTGGACAGATGCTATCTTTTAACATTTAATAATATAAACTTGCTATATATATATATATATATATATATATATATATATATATATATATATATATATATATATATATATATAATTTAATACTAGTATTTTAGGCAAATTTTAATTGATTGGTATATAGGACACAATATGTGTATGATAGGAATAGATAATAACTTAATTCTCAAGCCATATCAGATTTTTGAATTATACTCGTATAGATAATTAAACTTTTTATATTTAAAAGTCGCAATGTTATTTAAAAAAATTAATCATCATCTATAGTTAAAAACTTCATCCTGACCTACTTTAATAAGTTTTTAGGAAAAGGTCTTAAGTTTCTATCGTAAGTTTTAATTAAAAATTTTGTACCCCTCTAAACAAAACTACCTCAATGCTTCTTCCTTGAACTTCTAAGAAAATCTATTATTGTAAAATGAAAAATTAGTTATTTTCCGAAATGGAAAACTGGGGAACATCTATACTTTTTATGTTTCTTAGGATAACAGTCTAAAAAATATGCATATGAAGCAGTAAAAATGTGCAATTGTAGTTTTGTACTGCATAATATTTTGTAATGTTTAGTACACTGTTATACTTCAAGACAATTGTACTTAACAAATATTAATTAAAAATTAAATCTAACCTGGAAAATTCCAATTCAGTACAGTTCCATCTATTCCACCTGAAGTCTTCCTGGCATTGTTGCCAAGCAAGCATAATTCCTAGAGCAACACCTTTTGTAAAACTGTCTTCAAGTTCCTGGGGATCAGAAATGTTTATATTAGAAATACTTAAATTTTTTTTTTTTAATTTAGTGATGTAATATTTTATTAATCTTAACTAACAACGGAACGAGAATGGACGTTTTATTTAGTCTGGTTAAATTGTTATTTTCAAAAATAGGCAAATCACAATTTATGAATCCGTTACCCAAAACTATGAATTTAAATGTAATGGATAGATTTAAGAAATAAAATTTTAATATTTCGATTTTAGTATTGCCATTTCGAACAGATTGCAATTAAATAAATTTAAGACCATTTTTATTTTTAACTATTTTTTTTATTTACGATACAAATATATCTAATATACATAAAAAACCATTACTTTATTTTCTACATAATACTTATATCTCATATTAGAAAATATCAAAGGCATTCGTATTTTATGTAAACTTACTAGGTGTTACAAAATATCTACCAAACTAAACTTTAATTCCAGGAAAATAATAGACAGACCTCTAATATTTTTGTAATTAAGTACTTCTTTGCACAATTAAATGAACAGTTATTTATGAGATGGGCAGGGTATTTATATAATTAAATAAACATTACTATATATAGCTTACATTATAATTCTAAAATCTTGTATAATTAAAATTATTTATTACACTTTTAAAACTTATTTATCCCTCAACATACAACAGTACACTGTATATCCGAAAAAATTGTTGCTATTGGAAGTTATGTATATTATATAATATATGATATAATTAAAATATTAATCAAAATATCTGTAATTTAAATATATTAATTCAGTAGGAAAAATATATAAAATATATAAATATAAATGAGAAAATATTAAAATATATAAGAAACTGCTTCAAAGGAAAATTATCTCAATAAAATATATTTTTAAATGTGAAACTGATAGAATGTTGTTAAATAATTAATGTAACGTTTAATTTAAATATATTAAAAGATTTATCTAAAGTATCAAGGTAGATTGAATAAAAGTGTATACTTTTTGACTTTAATATAGCTATAAACATTCAAATTTAATTGTTTAAATAATGAAATAAAAATTATACTTTTAATGAAATTGAAAATATATGAAAAACTTACCATTATTGTGCTGTTGGAGGACTGCAAAGATGAAGTATGTTCAATGGTATTTGCTCTGGAACCCCTGAAAAAATTCATTTAAAAAATAAATAAATAAAGTTTATTTGAAAAATTGTCCTGTATTAATGTACGTAATAATAAGCTATGTAATACGTAACTTCATAAAATACATAGCTGCAAATTAATTTGATTAATCAAACAACCGTAATCCTGAGAATTCCTAATTCTTTCTTATTTTATATTATTATTTAGTTTTTTTCTAGATATTTTCATAAACAAAAAAATTAAAAGTTTAAAACAAAATTTAAAAAATTTAAAAAGTTAGAGAACTAACTACACGCGAATTTCAATGGAAAAAAAATATTACCAAATCATATTTAAAATTTTATATTCATTGTGGTAATCCCTCAAGTATATTAGTTAAAAATTCAGAATACTCGTACATAAACATGCCTAATATACAGAAAATATTTAGTAATAATTTAAATATAAAAAAACTAAAACAGGTAAAGTCAGGTAATCAGGTAAAATCATAAATGTGAGGTTAATTGATTATTTTTTCTATTGAAAATTTAAAAATTAAAAGAATATAAACTTTTAATTTACTAAAAAAAAGAAAAAAAACTTGCTCCTTTAAAATAAGAATACGAAATTTTACCATGTGTTATCATTAATTGTTATTAACTTCCAATTATATTATTGTTAATAACCCAGTTTGAAGTGGTGAACACTAGAACTATCCTTTTCTAACAGTAAATATCTACTTGATTAAAAATAACTTGGCTATTTATTTTATTGATAATTTAAAATAAATTTAATCCTGTGACTATCGTTATATGTTTAAAAAAATTGTAGGAATTGAAAAATATGCAAGAGGATGGTTGAACATATGGATGATTTGTTAAATTTTTTTTTAAACATTCGTAATATTAATAATGCGATAATTAGTAATGGGAAAAAAAATGTGTTAAGAAATAAAAATCATTGAAAATAATAAACGATTTTTTTTTAATACACTTTAATAAACTGGACTTGCAATAGGTAAGAGACTAATTCTAGTAGATATGTGTTATTCATCGAAAAAATATATTAGATTTTTGTGTAATAGAAACAATAATTTATCGCTGGAAAACAATTTTTAAATTTATTATTATTATAACAGCTATATTCATTTTCTCTATATAGGTAAAAAATAAATTGATCAAATATAGAAATAACTTAAAAATTAGTACAATAATGCTATTACTATACTTGTACATGGGCTAAGCCAGAATAGTTCAAAATTTACATAGGACTTCAGCTACTAAAGCATATACATTCGTTAATCGTTAATAATATGCTCTTTCAAATTTTGGATATGGATGTTAGTTTACAGATGAAAATAAAAATCGTACTGTTGGATGAAATTCTGGCTATGCTCATGTACACATAGACTAACTTGTGGTAACTTATGTTCCTACTTACAGGCTGAAGTACACAAGGCAGCTGACTATATGGAAGGAAGCTAGAAATTTCTCTGGCAGCATCTTGTTAGAGTGTTGTCTCCTGAGTAGAACCTTTCTTGAAGCTCTTCTGACTTGGAATAAGTTCTGTTCCTATGGTGTCTCCATGATCTTACTTCTGGTAGCGGAGGGAGGGGGTGTGGGATATCAATGGTCCCTAGGTGTTACCTGTTTTTGGACACTGTCGGTTCCTTTGATGTTGGGTTTTTCCATGCAAGTTGTGATTGTTATATGTAAAGTTGACAGTCAATATTTTTCATATGTTTACAGTATTGTACCTCATTAGCAATAATAAGATACAATAATGTTACAATACGTCTTTACATTTCGTTTTATCACTGTTTATTTATCTGTATTAATTATGTATTTTCTTTAGTTGCTTATTATTGTCAAAAAATGTTTTTGTTTTTATTTACTTGTTTGGAAATTTTTTAAATACCATATCATTTGTATAATTAGACTTTTGGCTAGATGTTCACTATGTTTATTTTTCTAAGGAATAAAGTCCAGGCTCGGAATAAAGTTATTTTATTATTGTATTATTTTCCATAAATATAATAATAAAAAAAAGGCTTGGAGAACCCGAAGGCTCGATGCCGATACTAGCAATATCCGCCTACAAGCCTTTATCCTCGGATCACCGCCCAAATCCAAATCCGCAGGTCACTTTTACCGCAATCTTCCCGCCTACGCATCGGACTACCCCTCAAACGCTTTCCATTAGGAACAGCGTTTATTAACGTCTTAGGAATTCGTTCGTTACTAAGCCCAGCTACTTTACAGGCCATCTAAATCTTAGTGAAGCTAATACTTGAACATTATTAGGGATATTCCAATATTATAATGGACCGAATATTCTACCCAACACCTTATTTTCGAATGCCTTCCATAAACATACAATTTATTATTCTACCTCCAGGTAGAATTTCATATATAGCACACAAAAATGAAAAGTAATATCGCTAATTTTGTAGCATATTCAGTACCAAGCATATATATTATTATGGAAATTTTCAAACTTTACAATATTTAATGTATTATCATTTCAAATAAATATTAATGCTTTTTATAATAAAAATAACATTAAAATGCTAGGCTAAGTAAATACAATAAAATTAGTGGTATCCCTATACATACCAATAATGTAATCTGCCTCAAATTTATTTATATTAACTGTGTAGTAATATTTACCTATTTTACAAAGGTTATAACGTAAATGTTTTTATAAAATATTGATATTGATATATATTTAATGCACATCGTATTTTAAATGACAATGACCTGCTTATGATTTTTTCCTACTTTCTTTTCACTGATATTTTTGGATTTCTCAAATTATTTTCTGCATATTACGGTCGATCGTGTGTTAAGAATTTTAATCTTCCAAGCCTCATGGAATTCCGAGTTGTCCCAGAAAAATTGTTATGTCTTCTTATTAAAATAAATGGCTAATATTGGTGTGTTTATTGGTATATCAAATGTCGTATATAAAAATAAATATGACACCTCTTAGAAAACACTAGTAAGATATATTTCAAAAAAAGAATTAGTTACAAATAATGGTATCATAACAATTTAAAAAAATTGTTGAGTATATATTCGAATGAATTAATATCTACGCTCCCTTAAAATAAAATAAATTGCAGTAAGGCAACACAAAAACAAGCATACTACCAGCTAATTACAGAACCATATTTACATATAGTGGTTTTGAAAAAAAAAATTTAGTTTTGTAGTTTTATATACAGTAGCACATTTTACATTTTAAATCAAATAGAAGAGAAAGGGAAAAGTAGTAAAATAGAAGATTTGAAATGAAGGCTTTTTTTCTTTGAGAAAGGCATAATGAAACATCGAGTCAACTTGTATCCTAAAAAATGTTTAATTAATATCTAAAATAAACTAATGTAACTAACATACGACCGACACAGGACTTTTTCTATTTACGTTCATAAAACAAAACCAAGTGAAGTAAGCACACTCAATCATTTGCTTGATGATTAGTTTACAAATTTAAGAAGCAATTAAAAAAGAGACTACTCTAATTATCATTACTTTTTTTTACTAAGATAATGTAGTAAATGTTTTTAAATATAATATTGAATCAAATGTAAATTAAGAAAATATTTGAGTGACCTGGATGTTGTAACAAACTTCAGGGGATTTTTTTAATCCCCCTTAAAAACTGGCGTCAATTTTAGCAAAAATATTTGGATATAAAGTTACATACAAAAAGTTAATTCCATTTCAAAAATATTTTATTCAAAAGATGCGGATTTGATGAGTGGAAAATTCTATAAGGCAGCCTTGACTTTAAAGTAACCATTATATATTTAGTTTTGTACGTGGGATGGGTTTCCCTGAAAGTTATTATTTCCTCACTCAAGATGGAGCAATTTCGGCATATTTTATTATTTATTTTTACTACTCCTTGGGAGAAAAGAGTTGAGCTCGTGCCGACTTTAATTTAATGTGGGAATCTCCCAACAATGTTTGATTAAAACCGACAACAGACACTGTGCAATAGTCATTTTGGTATTTCCAGTTTCAAAGTTGTATATGGAAATCAAAATTCTTACAAAATTGAGAGAACCTCGATATTTCCAACCACTAAATAACTAATGGACCATCTGTAATTTAAATTTTATGAAAGATTTCTAATTGCCAAGGTTGAAAATAAATAATAAACAGTTAGAAGGAAAAATCGGTTGTAATATTTTTACTGGGTATTACAGCTTTTGAAATAATGATAGGTAATGTAATGAAGACATATAAAGACTTTGCAAATCATTAACAATATTTTTAATGATGGAAAATACTTGTTTGCGTACAGTGTATAATTTACAATAATTATTACGGTAAAGAAATGGTTATAGTATTAACTTAGTTTATGCAATTTGGCATTTATACACAGACAAAATACAAGAAACAAAATATAATGCAAATATATTTCTTGTCATTTATTAGAATTTAAATAAACCTACCGATATTTTTTATATTAATTAGACGTTTTTGAGGGATTTTGGTGGTTCAAAAAAACGTCTGAGGTGAATGAAGCAGTCGGCTGTTTTAATATTATTTCATAGACCGGTACCATTACGATCTATTTAAATTTATATTTACCACTAATCAACAATAGCTAAATAGGGTATATAAATATCTAAGACTATATATATTATTTTGTATTGTGTTCATTTAATCTAGATGAAGTTTTGTAACACGTTACTTTTAATTATCATTTTTTTATTAACATTCGAGCAATTCTTTTTCTCCTTCTTTGTATTGCTATCATACGGACTACATTAAAAGAAAATAATAAAAATAGGACTTATCATAGAATTGGCTTAGTTCTAGTCAGGTGTATTCTACAAAGCTGCCAATATCAGAATTTATAGATATTGCATCTACAACTGCACACTTCGCAAATCCTACCAACTCCAGTCGAAAAATCTTTTTTAAGATACTTATCCGGTACCGAAATACTTTAAAATAAATTTTTGAAGTACATATAAATAAACTTCCATCAAATACCTTAAAAAACCTTTACAACCCATGAAGGTTCAGTATATCGTAAAGACTGTACTGGATTT
The DNA here is from genome assembly GCA_037127475.1 of Arma custos. Lineage (NCBI taxonomy): Eukaryota > Metazoa > Arthropoda > Insecta > Hemiptera > Pentatomidae > Arma > Arma custos. The sequence goes on from CM073763.1 coordinate 61,169,339, forward strand.
TCAACAGTTGAGCAGGGAGGTGATCTTACTAGATCATGCTCACCCGCCAGGTTTCTCCCAATCAAGAGTACCCTTTCATAGACGTTGGGTGTTACGTATAACATAGCATAATAAACAAGGTAACTGCAATGCAGGCAGAAAAAGTAATTTATTTTATTTGCGAGAATTTAACTCGAATAAGGGTAACTTTAGAAAACACAAAAAACTCCACATGTAGAGTACTGTTGTTAAGTTCCACCTCCCCCTGATTAATTGTAGAGGCTTTTTCATTTCTTTGGACTTTTTCATTTGCGTCACTTCCCCAACCACTCCAACTTCCCGTTGCCAAGCCAAGTCCATTTGACTTGAGCGGCCGCATATAAATCAAATTAAGGACTTCCCACTACTTATTAAGAGACACAGCCTGCATTAAAAACTTTCTGCCCATGATGAATTTTTAAGTTACTTAAGATTGATCTCATTCGCTCAAGACTTCACCATCTGCGGGAAATAAAATGAAGAGATATCTCCATAACCCTCAGAAAAGCAATTAATTGAGTTAATAAACTAAAACTGTTCCAACCTAGCTTTTCAGAGTCAAATATTATTGTGTTTTTTTTTATCTGTTCCGCAGGATGTCGCTTCGATTTGAGTTACAACAAGTTTTAACTATTTACTCGTTTCATTTTAAATATTTTCCAATAATACAACTTATCGTGAGCTTTAGTATGGTACTATTTTTACAAGAAAATTACCTTAATATCTTACTAGTATTTTTAAAGTGACAAAACTCAAAAGTCGGCATTTTATCGGCGGTGAGTTGACCATGACCATGAAAGAAATGGGTTAATATCTCTTTATCACTCATCAAAACTGTATAAATCTTAGCTTCAGAGCAGCCAGAAGGCCTTCTTAGTGTCCTAGTGATATTCCAAACTCACTAATAGTTTTTACCGTTTTTTCCAAAAATGTAGGATTTTGACTTACGCCATTTTAAAAATACTAGTGCGATATGTTTGATGTAAAATTTTTAAATTCACTGAAAACACATAGAAAAGCCTGATGAATGAATGCATAGAGAATATGAAGAACCACATGAATATAAGGGAAAAATTCCAATTCGCACATTTAATTCTCCTACAAGCATGGTGAAAACGTTAATTACGTTTATTAAAATCTACACAAGGGAATTCAGGTTAGGCACTGTGATACCCTTAGGTAAAGAAGATGTAGTATAGTGTAATAGTCTGTTCCGCAGGCTGTCGCTTCGAGTCGAGTTACAACAAGAATTAACTGTTTATGGGTTTCATTTATATTTCCCAATAATTCAAGTTATCCTGAGTTTTAGTACGGAAAAGAGAATGTAATTATGGGTAATGAGTAAATATCGGTAGTCGTTTAATCAAGAAATGAAAGTTTGAATGAACATTTCGAAGTATGGATGATATATTTTTTAAATATTTTGGTTTTTGAAGAGAAAAGATTTGTCCTGGCTGGGATTTGAGCCCGGGTCGTCTGCATCTCTATTGCAGTGCTCTAATTCACTGAGCTAACAGGGGTCGTATCCAAGTCAGACAATCCGTTCTCTTCACTGATCCTATATTCCCGTGTTCTCGCAATTTTCGAGATATATACACGGGGATAAATATTTATTGAACATTTTTTAATTAGGACTTGTTGACTTACGTCAATATATTATTTATAATTTATTTTACTAATTGTTATTTAGATGGTGATAATTTTTAAATATTTTCTCTTCAAAAACAAAAATATTTAGAAATTATTACCATCAAAATAGCATAAAATAAAATATAACATAAAATATAGATGTTACATGTTTGTTGAAACGTCCATTTGATGAAATTACTATTGGAGTATACACATTGCCCATAATTACATTCTGTTTTCCATACTAAAGCTCATGATAACATTTATTTTTGGATAACATTAAAAGGAGAACAAATGAAAAGTTAAAACTTATTGTGACTCAAATTGAAGCGACAACCTACGGAATAATCACCTCTTTTTTTTTTTTAGAATAACTTGTTAAATTGATTTGAAATAGGTAGTTATAGTTTTGGGTTGCATCCTCAATTAAATGTGGCTTTTCCCACAAAAACTTCTTAAATACCTCATCCTCCCTTATTAATAAAAATATTTCAAATTAATTTCAAAGCTTAGTAATGTCAGCAATTCCCGATCATGCAAAGATCCCATTTAAATAGGAAATGTGTAATTTATTTCTTATTGAAAAGCTCCTCCAGTAAAACTAGTATTTATGAAAACTAAATATATATATATATATATATATATTTATATATCATGATATTTAAATAAAATTAAACGATAAAAAAAATGGTTAAACTGTTTATAGTCCTTCATCCAATAGATCAGTTAGCCTCTTTCCAGAATGTCTCCAAGTTAGTACACAAATACATTGTTCAATTATTATCTAAACAAAAAATAATACTTTTCACCGATTCGGATCTCACATACTATATTCATACATTCACATACTATATATTTAATCTACCATACAGAGAGATCGCATAAAATTGTAAGAAGATATAATATCAAGTAAGTATGTTCTGTAATCATGATTTCAAGGAATTTTCATTGGAAATATAACAAAATTATCCTTATCTTTATTTTTTAGAACACATAATTTTCCTTGTTGAAAAAAAAAATCACTTTTCCTATGTAGCTCCCTTCAGATGTTTTCTATGATTTATTGGTACAAAATGAACAACAGTATTCTTTTTTTTAATAAAAGGAAATAGAGTTATTTTATTTGTTATCACTATTTCATTCTCGAATATCGCCTCTATTTCAATTTTATATTTTTCAGGAATACATTAATAATTCCGACTTTATTCTACAGGAATTCCTTTTGTAAACATAAATATAATTTAGTTGTGTTATTTCCTTATGTTGTAAAAATATATTAGGAAAACTCACTAGAAGGAAAAAAAACCTTTTTATTCAAAAAATATAAATCACTAAAATATTATTGGGTTGGTACGATCACGCGTATAAAAAAAATCTGCTCCACCCGTACAAGGTATTTAGATTCAGAAATTGGTAAAGATTGTTCTGTTTCTAAGGTAACTATTGTGAAATTGATCACCCTCTATATTCACCCTTAATCAAGGTTACTGACATATAAAGGCTGAGTGAACCCTAGAAGTCTAAAAGAATAAATAATTCGTTTGCCGCAGCCATTGTCGAATAAGGGACCTTACAAAGGCTAGACGATGTCCTACCACAACACATTAACTAAATTTATTAAGTTTGCATTAAAACTAAATAGACTTCTGCAGTAATCCTTAAGGATTAATGATTAATGTCTGAAGATTGTATAAAAAGTTAATAGAGTTATCTAGAGTTGTACGGTACATGTCCATGTGTGACTTGATTATGATATTTAAATTACAATAAAACGAATAGCCAAATAAAGTTGTATAAAAACAAATAATGATATTATCTTTTTTAAAAAATGCCAAACGTTGAGTGAATACTTTTCATTTTTTTTAATTTCAATAGAAGAAATAGGAAGGATTTTGCGTAAAAAGATGTATAGCAATCTAACAGTATATCTTCTATACATCCAATATAATATCAATAAACAATTATTTATTAATGGTCATTACAAAAAAAATGTTTTATGAAAACAAAAACATTTAATAATCTGTGTGATTTTCCTAAGGTAATATTAATTGCTTAAAAAAAAAAAACACCAACCGTAGATCGAATGAAAACTAATATTAAAGTGGTGAAGAATTATTGTTAACAAACACTTTATTTTTCTGAATATGCTTTTTTTTTATTTTACTCAATAGCGTTTAAAAAAAAGATCGTCTATTTCATTATGATCAGAAAACAAACAACATTATATAAACAAACGTCTGAAAGCATCAAAGGAACCGCCGCCATCAATCAAATATTTTGTTTCCCTTACCAGAGGCCGCCTGGAAAACACTAGGTAGACTGGGATTTTCCAAACAGAAGAAATACAGTGCCTACATATCGTCCTTGCCATCGCTAAGTATCGAATGTGAAAAGTACAGCTTTCGTTTTCGACTTAAAGCAGTTGCTTTAGGATTGATAATTGATATAAAATAAAATTGATGTAAAAATATAGAGGCATCTATCAGTCACAAAAACAATGCAAAACAAATGTCATTGGTTTGATGATAGCCACTAATTTTTATTGAACCTTGAAACTGCCTTTTTTTTAATTCTCCTCAAAAGTACCGATTTTCACATTCGATAGTTGGAAATGGCCGGGACGATACGTTTGCCAAATATTGCCGTAAGGGACCTTGATATTCACTTACTTATGAATTTTTTTAATAATTTCTACTTATTCTTGTTTACGAAATACGTTTATTTAAATATTATTTAAATATAGTATACTAGTAAGTTATTTACATTATATATAAGTATCAGCACATTATATACATTGTCATGTACGTACATATATGTATATACCTAAATATAGTATCATTTATTTCATGGAATGTAAGGTATTTTTTAGTTTCTTTTATGCTAAGTAGTGTTTCTTATTTTTTTAGTTTATGTTATTTTTTATTTGTTTGTCTTAGCCTTATATTATTTCTCAACTAAGACAGTCAATGGTTGTGAGAATAATCTTTATTTAGTCTTTATTCTTTTCAAGGTATTAAATTATAAAAATTCCTATCTTGGCTTAAGGTGTTTTTTTTCTTCATTCTATAGATGTAGTAAAGTGTATATATTTATTCTAATGACTTTTTGCTTAAGGTAATTTCTTTTTCTCTCTTTGTTCCTTATATCAGTTATCCGTATTACAACGTTCCACAATAATTTTTTTTTTTATTGTACATTTATGATTTTATTTGTTAATTTTAATATGTATTCTTCTGGCTATAGCCATCTTGTATTATTTTTTCTTTATGATACAACTGGGTTATTCATTAGGAACAATTTCCAGGAATTATTATTATTATTATCAAACATATTATACGCAAAATTAATGATATTTAATTTAATGTATCATAACGTTTTCAACAGAGCACAGTTTAGGAACTAGAAGTGAATGAATAAAATTAGTGCTAAAATTATCTTAAAAAGTATTTAGAACCATTGATTTTTTTTGCTGCAATGTTTGTTTGTATTAAAAAGGATTAAGAATTGCTTCAAAAATACTCTTTCAGTAATTACTATTTTTTGCAATAGCCCGCAGGGTATCACAAGTTAAGGCAAAGGAATAGGAACTATATAATATTGTTACTATCTATAATTTTATTTATAAAAATATAACTAAAATTATCATTATACTCGTATACGTGAAAAAAAAATGTTTTTAACAAATTGTTTATTTTCCTTATACTGACATTAATTTTTTTTAAATAGTGATCACAAAATGTATATATATTTTTTTAAATTTAGTAAATATTGAAACAAGGAAGAATTAACGTAAGCAGATAGGTTTTTTTCTGAAATAATAATAACCACAAATGCATTTTTAATAAAAGCCATATTCAACAGATACAAAACCAATCCAATTCATTTTTGTTTTGGCATAATTGTATAGGAAACAGCTGCCAAACAAAAAGTAAAACAAATGGATTCCCTCTACCGTAGATAAACGGATAGACTTAATACAACGATTTTTAAAGCTTTTTCACTTTTATATATATGTGTATTTTCGGAAATGAATTTATATGGAAAAAATCACTCAGTCGACATGAAGTTTGGAAAGCTGCCGAGAAATGGTGTTGGTTGGGGCTCGAAGCTTTTTGCTACACTTGTTGCTTATCCTTTAGCACGTCAGATGAACACAATGGCATTGGAATGAAAGTTTATTCTCGAATGAGGTCAATATAAATACAAAACCGGTAGCGCATTGGGATAAGCTTTTTTTTTACTCGCTACATCCTTCCAAAATGTACTTTAAATTTTAAACTCATTTAGCTTGAATTAAAGCAATAAGTAAAAATAATACGCAATAATTAGTAAAAATGCAATAATATTTGTAAAATAAGCTCTGGAGTGGACACCAATATAACAATAAAGGTCAGATGTATACTCAATGAGCGCGTATACCTTGAGGATTTTTAAAAATCAGTAGATGAAACAACTGAATAAAGTAAATGGATAGCGGGGAAAGAATAGGATCTGGTTAAATAATAATGCAATAAATAAAATATTAAATGAAATATTATAAAAAATAAATTTGACTAGAGAAGTGCCTACTGATGTTTAATTACATTTATTGAAGGATATAAAAACAGGATGGAAGCCAAGGGAAATAATGATTAGAAATAAGAATGGGGCGATGCTACTAATTGAAGAAAAATTGTTGAATGGATGGGAGAGGTACTTCAGTTATGAGCTAAATCGTGTAATAGTAATAGTGAAGATGGTACTACAGACGATGACAACTAGTCTGATAAAACTGATGAAGAAGAATTACACCCCCCAGAAGTAGAGGATATTGCAGACATCGTGGATAGTTGTGGGGAGTTAATAAAAGCGACAGGCCCTGAAATGAAGCAAGAGCTGTACAGATTGGTAGCACACATATGGCAAGAGGAAAGAGTACCTGAAAAACGGAGGGAATCTGTAGTTGTTCCGATGTTTAAGAAAAAACGGGATCCCACAGAATGTAGAAACTACAGAGATCAGCCTTCTTGACGTGGCTTACGAGACTACAAGGCTCTTACTCTTTGCCTGGCTGATACCTTATATGGAAAGCATCGTTGGCGATTATCAAGCATGCTTCTGATCAAATAGATCAACAATTGACGGGTGCTTTTTGTAGACTTTGAGAAAGCGTACGATTCAGTGATCAGGTAGGAGCTATACCGTACTATGGAAGAGATAGCTATCCATAGAAAGGTGATTGCTTTAACGAGATGCACTATGGAAGGGTATTCTGTTTAACATTGTCCTCCGTAGAATAATAAGCAGGACAGGATTGAATCATGGCGGCACTGTATTCACAAGAATGGTACAAGTACTAGCATACTCGTAAGATGTGGCCATTATTGATAGGCCAATAGGCAGTGTAGGCTTTTATAAAGATAGACCAAGAAGCTATATACACCGGTCTCAGGGTCAATACAATGCAAACCATGGTTGTCCGTCATACACAAATATTATAATACAAAAAAAACCTTTATTGAATAAATCATGGGTTATCAATGTGATAATCCGGTATTCAGTCATGCAACGCGATAATTTTATATAAATTACCTGCTCTAAACCAAACAGTAAAAATAAGTTACTTTTACGAAAATGTTCTGTGTTAAAATTACGTTGGATTCCTTGAATACCCCTACAGTTATACCCTTGCCGTTTGATCCATTAAAGTGTATTAGCCGAAGGAGAGCCAAACTAAATTATTCCGCCCGATCGCTCGCCCGTTTCCTCGCCGAAGAGGGAGGCGATAAACCAGCACTTATTTTTTATTAGCCTCGATAAAGCAATCAACAACGACTTATTTTCTTAGTTTTCTAGAGATCTTCTGATTGAGCTCAGCTGCCTACGATTTCGTGATCAATTCCTCTCCCCACTAGGAATTCGTTAATACGAAAGCTTCTATTCTTTGTTTATTTTTAGTTCTAGAAAAATCAGTTCTGCCCTTTAATTTTTTTTTTAAATATATTTAATGTTAAATTTTATTTTATTTATCCTTCTGTATGTTTCTGAACTATGGATTACATTACTATGTAATTTCTACGGATGAAATTACTATATTGTATTTTTTTACGAATTTCATAATAACTGTTCTTTATACTATTATAGTTATACAATCATTACAAATTATTATACTAATTAGTTCTTATTTGACTGATATAACACTATCTATCTATTCGTCACATAATGGCTAATAAATTCAAATTTTCTAATGGTAAGACTGCGTTAAAAATGTCAAATACATGTGCTTATTATACTTCAATAAATTTTTTTTAATACTTTACATTGAAAAATTTTGAAAAAAATTTGAGTTTAGACGTTGAGAATTAAAAGAAGGTAACTCCAAATTCCAAAAATTGACTTTTTCGCTAGTTGTTTGGTTGAACTAGCGCTTTATGCTCCCGAAACTTCATGTTCAGGACCGGACTAAAACCATGATATTATATACTATTGTCGTGATAGACAAAGTTGCATACATAATCAAGCGAAAAATGTGAAAAAGTCAATTTTTGTAATTTTAGAAGTATCCGCTTTTGATCCCGAACTTCTCGCTTATAGATTATACTACCACTATGCCTCTTTGCAACATAAATCATTTTGGAATTGTTATCTTCGTAGGGAAAACATATCCAATGGTATTTTCCAAAATAATTTAACCTCATTTGCGGAGAAAAAATATACATATTTAAAAAAAATCTACATCTCCGAAAATGTTAGAGAAACAAATGAAACTTTAGGAATGGCAAATAATAACTTGTTAAAAACATCATAAAGTTAAATAATGATTTAGAAGAACATCATATGTGACACTTTTAACAAAATAAACAAATATCAATAATTGTAAATTTCTTCATATTTCTATCACCATGCGATAAGGTGAAGGAAAATTACTGAAACTAAAATAAAAATTTATGTCAAACTTCATTAAGGCCATAACACCATACATTCAGGGATTGCAACAATTTGAGGCTTTTTATTTCTTCAAATTGGTGAAAAATGATCATATTGTCATTGGTCCTTGTGAATTTTGCCACGTCTTAATTTATTCTATGTTTTAAAGTAGCCGAAAATAGAGTTGAAATATTCAGTTACTTACAAGGAAACTAATATAACCGATTAAAAAAAAAAAAAAATGGTTAGGGAATAAATAAATGGATGCCAATGCAAATAAATATTATAACTATTGTTGATGCGCGACATGTGAGCCATAAAATTAAATAAAACGATGAGGTTTAGCGTTAAAATCTGTTCGAATTTCTGGGAAACAATTTTTTGTTTTCTATTCAATAAGGGTATAAGTACAAACAATCGGCATCTCAAAGGGCGCCCTTATTCTTTGTAGTTGCAACTTCTTATCTTAAGACCCTAGTGACCTAGAACAAGGACTTGGCAATCTTGGACCAACCCGGCCCTTAAGAGACATTAAGATGAAAGGGAGAGCATAATGCCGCCGGGGAAGGCCCAGGAAGGCCACCTTGGCAAGGGCTGGGGTTTGTGTCAGTAGGGCACTGGGAAAACCAACCTGGTGGGGTCCCAACTGCTGGAAATACCTGAGCAATATATGCAGGGAGTGCCCCGCAAAAGCAAGACTTCCCGTCTAGACTAGGCAAAATGCTCTAGGAATATAGTTGTAAAAAAAAAAAAAAAAAAATATATATATATATATATATATATATATATATATATATGTATCATTTATGTACACTAAACATAAATAGTACCTATACATATTATAAAACAAAGTCCTCAGCCGCGTTTGTTCGCGGTAAACCAAATAACTACTACACAGGTTTTGATTTTTCGATTTCATTTTTTGCGGTTTTCACCAATAGGAAGAGTGATTCACCAGGAAGGTTTAAGTATAAACTTTGTCGAGGTTTTGTGTAAATGGGTTGGAATATTGATGGGTTTCACCGAAGGCTGCTTGCCTAATTCTGTGCAATTATATAACGTCGAAGATAATAAATTCGTATATAAAGAAAAAATTGGTTTTGTTTTTATTTTTATAATTTCTATATAATGAAGTACATTAGCTGAGAAGCCTAACCAATGATATTCACTTGGTCCTTAGTGGCCGGTACGTGATAAAAAAAAATACATTACACAGATAAATTATGTAGGCTTTATGTGCCTTATTACCCGAGCAAAGCTGGGGTTGGTCTCTAGTTTGAAATAAAACTAATAAAAAATATCATGAAATCCAAGAAAGCTCTATATCTAAAAAAGAGAGTTGAGTGTTGCGGTTAATATACTAAGGGATCGGAGAGGATGAAGCGATACTGGGCGGAGAGAAAGGCACATGCACAGAAACTTCGCTTATGATTGATTCTAAGCACCCCAAAATTAAGTGAGCCTAGACAAAAAAATTTATATGTATAGACATATATATAATTAAATGATAAATAATATACATAATTAAATAATAAATAAATATTTGAAGGTAAGAAGACTGAATTTTTGACAACAGCAAGAAACTTTTAGTTCGAGAAAAGCATGTATAATATTTATACAAATTATAGGAAATAGATAATGTATGGAGAGACTTTATTTCTGCAGCCTCAATGAATAAGTATTACAGTTGATATTTTTTCAGAAATAGTCGCCGGAAAGCTATGTCATTCTCGTATTTTTTGCTTGAAATGAAATTATAATATACAAACAACAACTCCTTTTCAAACCAAAGTCGGACATACGAGTATGCACTTCGAGAACGGTACGATCCCGCTTCAAAAGCACAGGATACTCTTATTGGAAAAAATTGACTCAAACACTAATTCACTTAACCATATATATATACATATTCTTTTTGGTGACGTTTAGAGACTATGTTATGATCTCATAATCATGGCAATTTGATGAAGAATAGATATTAATTGACATCAATATAGTATCTATCCTTGACACCAATATAGTCTCAAAACATCGCCAAAAAGAAGTCAAAAGAATTGGCTGAAAATATCACACATAACATAAAATTATTGGAATCGATACATCGATTTATGTATCGTTTTTGGTTGTTTAATAGGCTCTCGTAGCAGCGAATAAAAGATAAACAGATAATTTCCTGGAGCTCAATTCAGCTTTGTCATTTTTTAATATTAAACATCTTTGGACCATTTCCCGTTTGCCATTATTAATTACCAAAATATAAATGAAAATACGAATAAATACACCCTAATTAAATGTCTAATTAGCTTTTTATTTTGGCTTTCTGATATTTATGATTGTAAACATTAAATTAATAAGTGGTCTTAAAAAATATCATTGTGGAAGAAGTGCCAGACTCCATCAAACAGCTATTATCATTCAATACAAAATATCATTGTTTTTATTTATCGTATGCAATTACTTATTGTTGAAAAATATTCCATTTATTCATCATTTAAAACAGCTATACTATCTTAGTTAGTCATCTAGCATACAATAAAGATAGGAGTTGAGTTAATGTATACATAATATATACATAAACTGATATACATAAAAATAAATTATTATTAACTCATTGTAGTTCTTAATCAACGTCAAAGAATTGAAGAAGTAAAATTAAGTAATCATTTTTTTCAAATAATTTTTGAAAACTTATTTTATAAAATAAATTATAAACAACAATAATAAAATCAACTTTCTAGCCTAGTAACTGAAAAGGCATTGTAGAAACCTCTGACCTGTACAAAAAGGTTGTCCTACCTGAACAGGTGTGTTTCACTTTTCCCTTTCAATCTAATCACTTAAAAGTGTTGTTACTCTTAGTGACACATTTAAAGATTTGGGGCATTAATTTTTTTTCTACTTTGAGCTATTTTCCTTACGTTTGGCAATGTTGAATCCCAAACATGCATCCGATTCAATATGCAATCCTAAATAGCAAAAATTAATAATCTTGTTACATTTTTACGATTTAATATTGAAAAAAAAATAGTCATATTCAAAGTCTCCGTAAGTTCAAAGTAAATGTTTGTTTCTTTATTTATTTTTTGTTATGTCTTTATTTAATTTTAGAGAAGAATTGGTCGACTGTATCTTCTAATTTGAGGAAGAAATAGTTGGGGGTGCAGTCAATCAAAACACCAAAATAAGCATAACTTATTTATTATGTGCCGACGTTTCGGCCTACAATGTAGGCCATCTTCAGGGCGAATAGAACACGTTACAGCTTGCGGAGCTCACAAGTAAGAAAAACATATTTTTTCTAATTGTTCTATTCGCCCTGAAGATGGCCTACATTGTAGGCCGAAACGTCGGTACATAATAAATAAGTTATGCTTATTTTGGTGTTTTGATTGACTGCACCCCCAACTATTTCTTCCTCAAATTTATTTAATTTTGTGTGAAGACTCAGTCTTGTATTGCCGGTTATCAGGCATCTGTATTTTATATTTACTAAATGTATTCATTGAAAATTGTCAATATAAAACTGAAACTTCATCAAATAATCGATTTAATATATTAGAGAATTGGGGGTGGAGTATTGCATTTTATTTCCTCCCGGAAAATTGGAAAATCAATAGGTTTTGAGCTGTACTAGTGGTTTTCGGAGGTGCTTATTATAAATGCATATATAAACATATTAAATAAGTAATAAGTAAATTTATATTTCCTCTCCTATAGTATAAATATATATATACATACATACAGGCAAATATCATTTATCGGCAAATAAGTATCTATATATGTACGTACATATTTCCACAGTTTTTCAGGTTCAACATTTTTTTTTTTATAAACCTTTTTCAATTATCATTTCATATTTTTTATTTAAAAACTTCGTTTGATAGAAAAAAAGGAAAAATATCATTCATTACCTATATAGTTCTGTCAAAATTCTATTATTTTTTTTGGTACTAAATACAAATCGATAAAAAAAAATGTAATTCTTAATTATAAATAATAATTACATTTACCTTTAAATAAAATTGATTTATATAATACGTACAATTCCGTTTACGTTGTAAAGGTACATTTATGATATAACACTCGCATACACTGGCAAACAGGTGTATATACATAAAATAAAGCTTGAAAAGAAAAACATATAAGTTTCCTGGTTGACAACGATCTGCTTGTTCTTTCTTACACTTCACTAGTCATAAAAATGTAAACCTTCACTCTCCAACCACAAGGTAGCAACTGAAAGGTTAGGTCCTATAAAAATTATGGTGAAGGTTCGTAAGGAAGCTTCATTGCGGTCTCATCAACCTAACCTCAGTACTTGAAGGCTGAATGACCACTGGATCTTCTCACATTATTTATTGCTTCCTCGAGGAAGCGCTAAGGTTATTTTGAGTCAAATAGTGGATAAGGTCATTATGTTCTAAATAAGTAATAAATAGTATCTATGATCAATAAAGATAAGATACTTAACTAAGATAAGATATTACGCATTTTATGATGTTATTATTTTTCCTTCAAGATGCTTATTTATGATTATTGATACTGAAGGTGAGTCAAGTAGTGGGAAGGTTTTAGTTCTTAAAAATAAAAAATAAATAAAAATGTCATTTTTACTGCTCATTACTCAATAATAAATAATATTATCTGCTGTTACCATTTTCCTTTAAGGTGTTCATTTATGTTTACAGTCCCTACAACAAAAAAATTGGTATATGTAAAAACTTGAATTATGGTTTTGTCACTTAGTGTTGTTATTTCTTAATTTAAATGATCGAATGGAATGGAAGTTACCACAAATATATAGGTATATATATATATATATATATATATATATATATATATATATATATATATATATATATATATATATTTATGTTTATATATATATATATAAACTTTTGAGAAGAATATAACTATAAGTTTCCCGGTTGATAACGATCTGGTTATTCTTTCTTACACTTCACTAATAATAAAAATGTAAACCTTCACTCTCCAACCACAAGGTACCAACTGGAAAGGTTTGGCATCATAAAAAATGTGGTGGGGGGTTCTTCAGGAGCATATATTGTGGTCTCACCAACCCATCCTCAGTACCTGAAGGTTGAGTGACCAGAGCATCTTCTCAGATTATTTATTGCCTCAAGGAAGCACTAAGGTTATTGTGAGTCAGTTAGTGAAGAAGGTCTAAATGCACTTAATAAAAATGTCATCTTTACTGCAGTATTCAATAATAGATAATATTATCTACGATCATAAAGATAAAATCAGTATATTACACATTTTATGATGCTATTATTTTTCCTTCAAGATGCTTACTTATGATTACAGTCCCAATAAAAAAAGTTAGTACATATATGTACTAATTACTTACTTTCATATATGTATATGAATATATGTATATCTCTCTTAAAATGCACCTGGTGCAGTAAAAGAGACACCATGTATCATTATTAATATGCCATTTTTCAAATATTAATAAAAGCCAAAGGGGTTTAGAAAGAAAAAAAAATGTATATGAAAAATATTTATTATTGTTATTTATAGATGATATTTCTTAATTGATCGAATGGAATGGAAGATAACACAAACATGTACAAAGAAAAATTATTATAATTATTTAAAATAAATATTTTATCTAGATTAATACGAGGAGCTAAGGATCAAAAGTTCATAACTCCAAATTTCAAAAATTTACTTTTTCACATATTTCTTATCGCTTGCTTATTCGAGCAATTCTTTATGATTCCGAAATTTTAGTTCATAACCTGTTTAAAACCATAAGAAGTAAGTGTCGTTCTATATAAAATTGTATCTATCTAAGAAATAAGTGTCGTTCTATATAAAATCTATATAAAATTGCTTCACTAAGCTAGTGATAAACGGGATAATTAAGTATTTTAAATTTTGATGCTAAACACTTCTGAACGTCTCATATTTTTTAAATTTAGATATCTGAAGTAGTAGTTTTCTTCCACAACAGGATGATCTTTTTAGGTTCCAAAGCCTTGAAAGTATGTTACATTTAATATTAACATAGTTTGAATATATATAATAATTTAAAATATATAATGAAAATGTCTAGTGATTCAATTGAAGAATTTATATTTTAATCAAGATAAAGTTCGATTCATCAGAATTTTCATAAATCTATGATATAGATCGTATTTATATCAATAATTCTTTCAATATATCTGATAGGATAGTATATATAAGTTATTATACGGAGACTTTAAGTGTAAGAAGAAAATCTATTTATTTTTGAGAAGAATGATATATTAAACTTATGTTTATATATTATTATATGGATATGTATATATATATATATAGGTGTGTTTATATATTATTACATGGATTAACAGACTTTCTGATACGAATTACTACTGCTATTAACTATAACTCTAACATAGTGACTGATATACTTATCTATCTATATCTTCAACAATCCATATTTTACTCTATGTCCTATAATATTTTACTCTCTTACCCTATCCATTCCGTCTTACACAATATTTTTGAGGTGGAATATATACTCCTACACATCAAAGGGGATGGGAGGTCAAAGAAGTTTAAAGTGCTGCTAATAAGGAAGGAATGTCAAAATTTCCTGTGTTATAAGTCCATATTATAAACATAATTCCTTAGGTCATGAGCCCATCTGATAACTAAAAGAAGAAGCATTGTAAATCGGGTAGATACATGCGGTGAAGTGAACCTTACGGATGTAATCATATGTTTTACAAAATAAGAAAGATATTAACAAATTAAATACGCACTAAAAACACAGAAATTAATAAGTTAATAAATAATTTATTGAGTTTGAAAAGTTATACTTAATTATATAACATTATTGTGATAACTCAAAACTGATAATAATAACGAAGGCATGAACGAAAATTTTAGAATATTTAATCTTGAACATTCCTGGGAAGCTTTATTAAATATTCGTTCTATTGTTTTCCAACGGTTTCAGTTGTTCAGTTTCCACTCAGATATCTGCTGTTTAGATTTTTCGAACATACTCCATCTGTTAAGGTTTTCCTGGTAGTCATTCCATTTTTTTTTTAATCTGCTATTTTTATATATATTTTATATCTTTTCTGTTTTCGTTGATTCCAAATAAGGTTATTTGTGTAGGTTTGTTTTCCTCCTTTTCGTTTATAATTGCTTAGTTACCTAAAGTTAATTACTTCGCAAACATTTTAATCCCTATATAACCCTGATAATCAAAGCTTAAATTAATATGCAAATAACTAGTAAAGCATTGGGAAATAGTGACATCCACGTGTTATTTACAATATTTATATATTCAATCGTACTTTATTAAATCGTTGACCATTATAATCTACCTTGCCAGGCTTACAAGAGGACTGACAATTTTAAAGAAATAATTACATTGTTATATTTATAAAAATATGGGATAAATATTAGGATAGTAACAAATCATGAAGGTCATCTTAGAAATTAAAAAATATATAAAATAGAGTAAGACCATGCTCTACACCCTGTAGTGGCAGTTGAATGGAGGAAGCTTTCTTGACTCGTATAAGCTCGGCTCACTCAATCGCATATTATTAAAAAACTGCCCCCCCCCTTCCTCATTCCAAAACTTGTAATGGAATTCCTACAGTTGAACATATTTTTGATAAATATATTTATTACCTTCCAACTATAAATAAAATAGAACAAGCCAATTTATCGAAGGCACTTGGAGACAACAAAGCTATCTTCAAGTTAGTATGTAGTTTTTGTAAGACATTGGCTATTGTATATATTATAGTTTTTTGCGTGCATCATTTTCGTAATAGAACACAGATCGTAACCCCATGAGAACTGATGACCTATCGAGATATTACGCTTTTAAGCACGAAAAAAGCAAATCAGAAATTATTTATACAAAAATATTGTTAAGTAACTATTCAGAACATGAGCTGAAAAATCATTTTTTGAGTATAGAAGTAAACGGCAAGCAGCTTCACACTTTCTTTGTTATGTATTTGAATTAATTTCAAACTTTTAAGTAAAGAATTTATATCAACTTAGTTAAATTATTATTCTGTTATAGTATTACTATGGTAGATCACGAATAAATATTTAGTAATGATATACATATGGAAAAAAATATATCGTAGTGGTTCTTGTTTATATTTTTATTTTGAGAGAACGCTAAAGGTTTACTCGAATTCCTCAAAGGGATTAAGTGAATTTTTTTAACCAATTACACAGGTAATAAAATACTGGATTACACGCGTTTTAATCTTTCCCTTTGTAGGTATGTGACTTTTTTTATAAATGAAACGCCTCATGTGATTTTTAATTTTTATGCCTCAAGTTACTTTTTAAGATCTCATGAACGTTTTAAAGTGGTTTAAATTCAAAATAAAAAATGAATATTGTAAGTTATTTACTGTTACTTTTATATACTTTACATATATACGTTCATGACCATCATCAACATACTCTTTTCCTCTTCCACTACTGTGCAGTGTGAGGATCCTTCTTATAGAACCTGGACCAAGAACTGTTTCCAAAACCAGTTCTCTTCTTCGGTTCCAGTCCATTCCTCTCCTCCTGAAAGCATCCCTTACGCTGTCTTCCCAGGATATGCGGTGCCTTCCTCTGGCCTTTATTCCTTCTGTTTGGGACCCGCAGGTCTTCCTAGCGATTCTATCTGGCTCCATCCTAAGTAGATGTTAGAACCACCTTAATTTTTGTCCCTCTATGATAGTCTCCGCTGGTTTAACATCGAGACTAGCCCGTGTTGTTGTGTTCCGTCCGAGTTTTCCTTTCTACTTTTCGCAGATACCTCATTTCCATAGCTTTTATTTGACTTCTGTGCTTTCAGGTTAAGGTCTACGATTCCAAAGAGTAAGATAGGATAGGAAGGGATGTCGATTTATAGACGGCCATTTGGTCTGTCTTGTCACCTCTCTTCTTCCAAGGATCCTCCCACGGACCATATTAAACATTTTCCCCGCTACTCCAATTCTTTGCACCACTTCTTCGTCAATATATCCAAATTCGTTGAGATGAGCACCTAGATATTTGAAAGGTTCAACTTGTTCTAATCTCTGTGCTCCAGCCCTTAGTACTCTTATTACTCTTCGGGTTTTCTTCCCTATTCTCATGAATTTAGTTTTCCCCGGGTCAATTATAATTAACGTTTATTGTCCGTAATTCCTCTTGTAGTATATTTATGTTATGTTGAAGGTCTCGGTCATTGGCAGCTAGTAAAACGATGTCGTCAGCAATGGCCAACAAGGAAAATTTGACAGGATGAAGGTTTCTGTTCATAACGATATATATAATCAAATACTAATCACTAGTAGAAAAAATCTCCGAAAGCGTTGCTTGAAATGAAACGGAACTTCCTATACCCTCATAATGAAGAATCATCCATTAAAATACAATAGGAACTATAGAAATCGATTTAAGAATATCCATTTTGGTGTATATCCTTTTTATTATGACAAAAAAATATCAGAAATTAATTCAGGAATGGCAAAGAATTATTTAATATTAAGAAATTATTAAAAAAATTAAATGTTCTCCGCGGTTTCAAATGCTTTAAAAAGTACAAACTAATAAAAAATCTGGAATATATTATGAATATCTTCGT
This sequence comes from Arma custos, assembly GCA_037127475.1. Lineage (NCBI taxonomy): Eukaryota > Metazoa > Arthropoda > Insecta > Hemiptera > Pentatomidae > Arma > Arma custos. Next base: position 61,187,508 of record CM073763.1, read on the forward strand.
GTGTGTATTATATAATATAGACTATGTTATGATATATATTATATTATATTATAATTGAGAGGAAATTAGTTGACTGAAAGAACTAATGTCGGAGTTAGATAGTCTGGAGGTGCAGTAAAAAAAAAAAATTAAAACGTTGGCACTTACAGTAAACAAGTTTATCTTATTTAGTGTTGTTTTTTTTTTAATGCACCCCCAGGCTATCTAACTCCCATAGAATATATCATATTATTAAATTCTTGGTAGATACTGTAATTTTTTTTTATAGTTATTTTGTTTTGTCTGTTTTTCTTTCAAAGCCCTGAAGATGATCTACAAACTAGATCGAAATGTAGGCACAAATGTAAATAAGTATTCACTTATTTGGTGTTTAATTTGACTGCACCCCCAACTATCTCCATACTTTCATTAGGATATATTATAGATTATATAAGCCTCCAACAACACTCAACATCACGAAATACACAATATTAATATTTTAAAACACATATCGGCCATATTTCATAAGTTCATTTAGTTTTTTAACGTCATTTTATGCTGATATGGCTAATCGGACGATGCTACAGTGGTAGTCCTAAATGTGTTTTATTTAGATATAATGAGGATAGGGATCATTAACGAGTTACTGACACCACACAGACACGGGATCGCTAATTTACGTCCTCTCCGAAGGACGGTATAACCAAGGATTTTTTCTCTTAAAAAAAATGCAGCGACCACCGCCAAGATTGCTAAACCACATTTTATAAATGTCATTTGAAGTTTTCCATTCACATTAATACTTAATTAATGTATTACTGTATAATAAACAAATATGCAAGCAACTATTTGCAACACGTTGGAATAACAAATAACACGACTGGACATTAAATTGGAAAGAAATGACCAGATTTAACGATTGGCAGTTCGTTCCTGTTTACACCTTTGGTAGATCTTCTAGGTCAAACAATCCGATCCTATAGGACAAACAAAAGAGCAAACAAAATATTTGTTATCTCTCCTAGCCATTATTTTCCAGTGTATTCAACACCTACAAATATTGTTGCTTCCTTGAATTTTAAGGTTTTTAATTATTACAATGTTTTTACGGACAGATAAATTACACAACACTGATGAACTTTTAAAAATGAACTAAAACAAATTGGTTCCATTTCTCATTGGGGAAGCTGAGTTTAGAGCGTGTGGTGATTTGAAATAGCATGAACCTATAAACAATTTTATTATAATTACAGTTAAAAACTAAATAAATTTATAGAACAAGGTTAGTTACTGTTATTCCTCCTCACTTCAACTACCATTAATTGTTTTTCTTTAAACGTTGAGTAAGGATGAATCCATAGTTCTAATAAGCATCAACATACTTTTTACTTTTACTTTACTTTTGCAGCGTCCCTCCTCTTTTCTCTATTCCACCAGTCATCCTCCTCAAGCCCCCTGCCGGCCATCTCCTCCTCCACGCAGTCCCTCCACCTGGTTCGGGGTCTTCCTCTTCTTCGTCTGCCTGGTTGTTCCCATAACAAAAGCCTCTCCGGAACTCCTTCGGTCACGCCCAGCCTGTCTCTAACATCTTCATTCTTGACTCTAACGTTAACATCATATTTGAAATATTTTTCTGTCTTTATTTAAGAAAATAAACTGACCATTGACAATTCCTTAGGGTTGGATGCTGCCTGTGTAGCTGTCTAGTTTTCATGTATGTACGCCACTTTCATTTCACTTCATTTTCATAGCATAAAAAAGAATTATCACACTGCTTACAGATCATTGCTTAGTCGTTATAGTTATAGAAATAAAAATGGTATAATAAATAAAATATTTAATACAATTTTTTAAAAATCATTAAGTAACATGCATGTTTCTTGACTTTACAAACTCATATTAGATACAATCTAAAATATTCTGAATAAAAACAAATATCAGTTGAACATTCTATGAAACATTCATAGCCTAGGACAAATCACCTCCTTGCACAGCCATTGGCCTATAGAGTACAGTATCTACCATGTACTGAACCCTAGACTATTCCTGAGTTGAAGTGGTATAGTAGATAAAATGATAATAAAATACCACTCAGAGGGAAAGACAAAAATTAGGTTGTGTTAAGAATTTAATTAATGAAATCTCTTAATAACATTAAAAGATATCAAAATAATACTTAGGCTTCATCTTCAATTTATTATTTTGTAAAAAAATAGGGATTCTACCCTTTGGCGGAGTGATTGAATGGAAATCCATTTTCAAAGTGGCTTTGTGAAAAGTTTTGAGAGGAACGTGAAATGATGAAACCCTAGAGAGAGCTCATTCAGAATCCTTAACATAAATCCTATTGAAATATTAAAGCTCTGCAAATCCTTCCTTACTCCTGGAAAGCCTTCCAGCAATCTTCTGAGTTGAATTCCGATTCTTATCTCTTTGATGAAAAGCCAGGTGTCGAGTTAGTATAATTATATTTATAGTTTTCGCTTATTTAAAGCTGGTAATAATAAGTATTAAACTTGTAAATATGTTCGCATTTCGTTATTCAGGAAGAATCATATTATTCTCCAATGAATAATTAATTCAGAACTGCGAGTATATCTCTCCTTCAAAGGAACAATGACATAACTCCAATTTTTGAGTTAAGTTTATGGTAGCAATTTTATTGGTTGAAGCTTTTCAATTCAGGCAGCACATACCTGATATTAATGACGGTTTCATTAATAAAGTCATATTTTGATTTCTATCATGTTTGAATCTGAATTGTATGGGAATATAGGCATGAGTTAAAATTAAAAAATACAAGTTTTTAAAAAATTTCCTACTTTTAGGGTAGTACTAACCAACCTGTCAATGCTGTGATAATGCTGATGATGATTCATCAAGGATCTATTTTAATGCAAGAAGCATCAAATAGAAACAATAAATTTGGACATTAAAACGTGCCAACCTTTCAAAGATACTACTGAGGACTCTGATGTGCTTAAAACACACAAAGTTAATCCAAGAAATAGAAGAATAGCAGTCGTCGCTAATGGTTTCAGTAGTCGAAGCGACGTTAAAGAAAAAAAAATTGTAAAGATTGATAAAAGAATTTCAAGACCATAATCGCAATAAGAATGCTTTCCTTTACCAGTACCAAAATTTTTATTTTTTAAACTCTTCTGGTTAGATTTTGATAAGACAAGGAACTTTCACTCCGTTTGTAAATTTAGTTTTTTTTAGTTATGTCACCGTTCCTTTATAAGGAGCTATATGTGGATACCAAAAAGTCATAGAATGGTTTCTGAGTCTGCCTAGGCTATTTCCAGATCAATTTTAAATATATCATGTATTATTCTTGAGCTGCTGTATGTATCAAAGAATTTGTTGGGCATGGTCTATGGGAGTTTGTTGATGTGGCCGTAAACTTTTAGTCTCCTGTTTCTGATGTATGCTGTGAGTTCCATATGATCTCTTTGGAGTGAAGCCCGCATCATTCGTCTATGCGTTTTTGATCCTACAATATTCCTGGTAACTTTTCTAGTTCCTTAGTGAGTCAATGTTTTACCGGCGTATATCACCTCAGATTTAATCACTGTGTTATAATAACGAAGTTTGCTGAAAGTATATATATATATATAAATAAATGTATGAATATAAATAAATATCTCATCTATTCCATTTATATTTACATATTTCAATATTCATATTTATATTAATTTAAAATTGGATATTGGACCTCCAGTTATAGCTAAAGGTTTAATTAAAAATTGTTCTTGAGAAATAAAATCAAGTTGATTATCCTATTGAAACTGAGTCAGCCCTCGCTTAATTAAATTTTGTAGTTTAATATTTCTTGCTTAGCGTTTCAGGAACAAGGGGGAATAACTTATATTAACGACGGAGCCCATCAATTTGAGGATCCCTGAGCCTATAGACCTATAGGGCCTATATTTCAGGCGAATTAACATTGACAAAAGGTGTCCGGCGATGAGAGGCTCATTAGAATTCATAGCGCCTCTGGAGTGCGCCCATCGGCACCGCCTTGGGCACGTTCCTTTTAAAATTCAAAACCGGAGGACTTCCCCCAGTCCTCGGATATGGCGGGTATTCGGAGTGCCAAGTATTTTTTAGGGAAGAAAAATTGGCGTAATAAAGAGAATAACTGTTTATATCGATTATGGATTCATGGGGTGCGTTCGACTGTTAGTCTTTGGGGGATGAGAGCAGTCCTGCATTACCCTAAAAATTTTAAAATATAGATTAATCGAAATGATTCTATAGGATTCTCGAGTTTCGAATGTCGCTGTACTGGTGTCATCAGCAGCCCAGATGAATAAGTGGTCAAGTCGAATTTTATCTAAATTGAGTTGGCGGAATCGTGTCATTCTCGTAGTTTTTGCCTTGAAAAAAAACCTTTATCACTACAACACAAACCATGAACCATTTTTGGACAACGGTTGTGTATGGAGCTCTACCACTAACCCACTCCACTTCCTTGAAATGGAGTTATAACATAAGCAATAACTCCATATCATGCCAAAGCCTGACTTAGCAACTTATCGACTGTGAGATTAACTACGACTCCGCGTCCTAAAGTACATGAAACTTATTTTTGACAAAATTTGACATAACTCCTTATTCATAGGGACAGAGATATAATATTATATATTCAGTTTAATGCTAATGAAAGATGGATGATTAGCTACATAATGTACCTTCATTATGTATCTGCTCATTCGTCTTTCACTAATTCGATGAATTTTAATATTAACTAAAGGGAATTAAAAATATTAACGAAAGGGAAATATCAAATAAAGAGAATACATTCACTCATTATATTTGAGTAGCATACCTCTAGACTCAACATATTTTTAGCTTGAGTATATTTAAATAAAATAATTGTATTTCGCATAAATTTGAAATACAAACTATCTTTCTAGATGAGTGGAATACTTCTTTATAAATTTTTGATTTTTATTAACTTTTTTAAACATAAGTTTCACTATTTTATGCCAAACAATATTTTTCGTCTTGTAGTAAAAATAAATTTTGAATTTCATTAGAAAATTAATAGCGTTGAATAAATCGATGCAACTACCAGAGGCTACAATTTTCACCGGTTTATTTCTAAATGGTAAGAATGTTTTATTGTAAGTTCATTGAAAGATAGGTTTTTGGTACATGTTGGTCAAGTTGGTTTGGCGCAAATTTTAATTTTTTTTATTGGAACCTTTCGTAAACAATGATGCAGGCTGTAGCATAATTTATGCCTTACATTTTATCTAACTTCAAGGAGGAATCACATTAAAAATTTCTGAATCTAAATTGATTTTCTATGTTCATAAACTGATAAAACTATTTTTAAACTGTAGCATAACACACCTATAACCCATAGACGTAGTGGCGAAACAGAGAAATAAATTTTGCATAAAGGATATGCAAATAAAATAAAATTTAATGTTGAATTCCTAAAATAATCTTTAAACTACATAAAATTGAGGTTGAATATTTCATTAGCCTAATTGAGTTGTATGAATTATTGAACTGACTGTTGAGCCGTTAAGCCTCAACTTTGCAAGTTTGGATGAATGAAGTACCTAACAGGCCAACTTTCCAGGCTACGGATGACTCCCGCTTGATTGTCCCAACTGATTTAACAACTGGACTCAATAATCATTGTTCGGTTCGGGTAATAAAAATAGCTTTAATTGGGAAGGGTTTCGGGGAGATCGTTGAATGCGGAAGTTATCGTACAAAAACTAAGTAAGGCTACAGATAAATAGGTGGAACCCGATGTTCATTATGAAGTTTAGAGTTTGGGTTCAGAACTTTAAGCGGAGGCCATGATCTACTAAAATTAGTAACTGTTTTTCCTCTCCTCAATTATTGATCGATGAATTAATAAAATGTATTCGTTAAAAAATACTGATTTATCTATTTCTTAGTCAACATAGTAAAACCTATAAGCCTTAAGGAGTAGATAACAAATGCAGAGTCAATTTGTAAGGTAGTTATAGTAGATGACACTAATTATTATTTTTCTATTGGATTTTTATAATAGATTATGTTAGATACGTTTAGAAAAACCGTCAATCGAAGTAGTCAAGCCACAAACACATTAAGCTCGAATTTTGCAATTTTTTTCAGAATAAAAATACAATAGATCTGTTTGGAAGTATATTATAAATCACGTATTAGAATTAATTGTTAACACATTTCTTGCGGTTTTATATAAGAATGGGCTATAGTACTTGTTCCAGAATAAATAAAGAATTTATTATCATTATTAAATAATGTGTAACTAATTTCTATAATCTTTCTTTCTCAATTAGTTACTTAAAAAAATTTACGCAAGCTGTAGCGTATGTGCATCGGATTAAATACCCAAGGCCATTTAATTACATTTTATAATCATTTACCAACTATTTTTATAGACGAGAATCGAAAAATATAGCAATTAAAAATAGAATAGCAAAGATATAAATTCAGTTACATTTTCATGCAACTTTGCTAAAAAAATGGAAAAGAAAAATTCAACAAAGATTAGATCGAATTAGATATTATTATTACTTTGGGATTAAGAATCTAATACATATAAGAAATTTTCATACACGGGTCTTGCTAATATATATACTAGCTTTTGCCCACAGCTTCGCTCGCATGGAATTTGGGTCTGCCAAATAAAGTTTCGTGACAGATCATTTTAAATAAATAATTTAATTTTTTTAAATTATAATTTACTCGTACATCCGAAATTTCACATGTCTAACTTCAAAACTGACGGATTCCATACAATCTTTAAACCCCTATTATATTAACGGGGAAACCCTTTGGGGTGGATTTGTCCAAATTCCTTTCTTAGAGCTCATTTAAGCTATACAAAGAACCTACCTGCAAATTTCAAGATGCTAAGTTCAGCGGTTTCTGCTGTGCGTTGACCGCTGGGTTTGTTAGTCAATCACAGTATTATATAAAGTTCGCCTGTGGTGTGTTGATAAAAAATAGCCCATGTCCTTCTCCAGGCTTGAGCTTATCCATATCAAATTTCATCACAGACGGATCAGCGCACCCGTGAAACATACATTGACACCGATTAAAAAACGGGACGGAAAGAAGTTTATTGTTGTTTGTGTCAGTAAAGGATTAGTATGTAATGTTATTAAATTTATTGAAATTTATTACTTAGTATAACGGTTTCACTTGTCGTACGGCTGAATTAATTAAAACTGAAAGGATTAGAATAATGTACATTTGTAGGTAATTTATCGATGTATTTTTAGTTTCGGCGGTCCTACTTACTACAATATACTCCTGTAAACTATGTTACTTGATTTGTTTTGTTCAGCAAAAATATGTAGATTTTGCGACTAAGAAACACGTGAGCAAACATACAAATTTTGCCCCCCTTTTTCACCCCTTTAGGGGTAGAATTTCGGAAAATCCTTTCTTAACGGATGGCTACGTAATACAAAGAACAGACTCTACTAGTATCAGATCTCTACGATCAGTGGCTTAGGCGGTGGTTAGGTGCGTTTCAGTTCAGTTCAGTCAGCCATTCAGGACAAATCATTTTATATGTATATATATATTTTTTTTTTTCTGTAAAAATATTTTCCTTTGTCGTGAAAGGCTTATACCGAAAACAAATTAGGTATATGTATTTAAAATTTTAGTTATTTTATACCAAATAGATTTTATAGCACTATCAGTATATCCGGTCCCAAGACATTTTCAAACAAGCACTGACAATTTTTTAAGCACTGATGTTGTGACCTTTAACCCCATACGATGAAGCACAAATATAAACGTCTTTTAAATTTAATAGAAAAGTTTTCGCTATATATGTACCGGTAAAAACAAGATACTTCTCCATTCCTTCATGATAAAAAATACTGTACCACTACAACTCAAGGAGATTAGATTAGTACATGATAGAGATTGTACTGTTACTAACTCAACGGTTGTGCTGGGAAGTGGCCAAGATCTGCATATCCCACACGGTCGATATATGACTTAACAGATTAAAAATATGTCTGTCTTAATCGGGTTTGAACACGAAAACTTCAGCTCAGCAACTTAACACATTCAGCTGCTGAACTCTCTTCCATCGTGATCAAAATAATTAATATTTTTAAAGCTAATTAATTATACAAAAATAATTAAATAAACCCAGAAATAATTAAAATAAGATAGTTATCCCTTTAGAGCTTGAGAGCTTCTTTATCATCTTAAATAGTTAAGAGAAGCGGATAGCTCTTGTCGCGCGAGGACATATTTGAGGGTGACTTTAACTTTTACTTGCAAGTTTGATTTTAGTTTGGAGGGAACAATTTCCTCATAGTCCTTTTCAGTAGCTTCCCTCCTTTTTTAATCTCATCATTTTTATCATATCTCATGCTTTTGACGCAAACAATTCTTAATTTCATAATTTATTTAATTGTTATATGATATAATTTTTTTAAATGTTTTATTTGAAAAGAAAAGATATGGCCAGGACCGGGACTCGAACCCCAGTATTTCACCTCTCCGAAAAGAAAATTATGCACTACAGAGTTTTAATAACTTTTATCTTCTAGGCGAGCTATTCTGTTCTTCATGGCTCAAACATGTTAAAAATTAAATAATGCGATATTTAATTTTTAGTACATTTTTTCCATAAACAGTGTTGGTTGGATCATTACAGACATTGGCTCTGTAAAGGAGATGTAGTGCCAAATAATTATTATATACATATTTTAGTGTGAAAAATTGAAACAGAATAAGTTGTTATTATTGTGTTCTCACTCCTATTTTGTATGGACACTTTATTATAACATTAATAATGATCCTAAACGAACGTTTCAATCATTATGATGCAATTATCATATTTTATCACATAATTTCAAAAGTTATGTTTTCAGTATTTATTATGTTCTAGAATAATGTATTTTTGTAATACATTGACTTTCACAACTTTAGCCTCTATAAAATAAATTTATAGCATAAAAGTGTGATAAACCTCGCAGGCCGTGATTTGGCCACAATGGTCTTGGTCTTGGTTCGACGAATTAATCATAAAAATAATTAATAATAATAAAAGTATTACTATCAACATATACCTGAGGAAACGACAGCTTTAGCCAGATGATAAAATAATTCATTACTCCAAAGTAACACTACGGAAATCCGTTTCACTACTGACTGAGTTGTAAATCATAAGTTGGACTAATAATATGTAACTCTTGGAGTTCTGTTTAATATCAAGTTATATAATTAATCAGTCTGGCCAGGGACACCAACCAGTGTACATCGCTCTCTTTAATGCTTTCACGTTATTAGTGCAGTGTCATTAATTCAGTTTTCAATCATTAATATCAGGATAACCATACTATATATTTACATATATATAACATATATACGTGAATATATACGTGTATAAATTTCTACAGGCGGTAAAGTTTAGTGAAGGAATATTGGAAATTATTGCGATTCCAAGTATAAACAGTTCGAGCCACAACACTAGGCTATCTCTTAAGCCCTACAGGATTAAAACCAGGTGCCGTAACAACAACTCTTTCCGTAAGTCACTAGCTATTTATTTATTTAGGCACAATGGCCGTTTGCTCCAAGTGCAATAATATCATTGCGCGTGACGATAAAAATAATATATGTTGCTCAAAATGCAATTTAATTTTCCATGGGCGGTGCTGCAGTCTCAGCGATAAGGAGATAGAGGGCATAAAATTGTCAAAAACACAATGGCTGTGCGCTAAGTGTGAGCAGGCCAATAAAAACTCAGATGCCGGGGAAAAACAAATTTCCGGTAAATCAATACAACCCTCACTCATGGAAATATTATCAGCAATAAAACATTCTGATCATAATGTCCAGGGGGAGATTAAGAAGATCAAGGTGGAAATGAATGAGAGACTTACTTCGATCGAAAAACACCTAGAGGGCCAAAATAAATATATCGAGGAGATCTTAGCGGAAAATAAAGCGCTCAAGGCACGAGTGGGGAATTTGGAGGCACGCTTGAACAAAAGTGAACAGGGCCTATTATCTAAGTGCCTTGAGATACGTGGGATCCCCATACGAGCCGGAGAGACTCCTTCTGGTCTAGTCGCAAGCATCGGAGCAGCCCTGGGATTAAAACTAAATATCGAGGACCTGGACACGGTGCAGCGCCGTAGGGCTAAGAATGACGACCCCCGACCCCCACCAATCATCGCACGCTTCACACGACAATCAGTGAGGGACGACCTAATACAAAAAAGAAAAGTTAAGCGAGATTTCTCCACCCGAGATATAGGTTGGCAGGAAAACGACTGCCACCGCATTTATTTAAGTGAGGAAATGACAGGAACTAATAGGCACCTCTACTGGCTTGCACGTCAGAAGAGGGCGGCGGGGAAAATAAAATATGTCTGGTTCTCTGGGGGTAGAGTGCGGTGTAGAAAAGAAGATGGACACCGAGTGGTCTACATCGATCAAGCTCAAGACCTGGATATTTTCGAATGACTAGTGAAGACCGGTATGCCTTCATGCCTCACGGATAACCATGACTCTCACAACGGCGCTCACGGGTTCATCTTGAATCACCCCCACAAACTCAAACGTTCTATAAAAATTTTATTTTTTCCAATGTATTATATTGCGAAATTGACTTTTTTTCCTCACATAAAACTAGTTTTCATTCTTTATTTAATCTTATATCTTTTTTTTGTTGTCTGTTGTTTAACTTATTTTTTTATCTATGTATCATTTTTCCTTTCGCCATTCCTTAATTTCAATATCCCTTCATTAGCATCAAGATCTATAGCGGATTTTAATAATAACTCGCCTCGGATAATCTTCTCTCCGCATTTTCAATCTCTTCAATTAGCTCTGCCAATAAAACTCACTCCCCATAGCTTCCTCTCCTCAATTACTGAGAGCTTCTCTTCTGCTTCCCCACCATGTCTAATGTCCTAACCTCCTGTCACATTAACTCCCAATCCTTGCCCGCTCACTTTGACGAATTTCAGCAATATTTTACCCAAAATTTTTTCCACACCATTGGAATCTCAGAAACTTGGCTAAAACCCTATATCCCGTCCTCCACTGTTTCCTTACCTGACTATTCCTTCCTCCGCCACGACCGAGTTGACCGGACTGGAGGAGGTGTAGGTCTTTACGTCCATAATTCCCTAAAATCACGCATCCTGTTTTCCTCACCAGTGTCCAATTTCCCTCACATAGAATTCCTTGGTGTCGAGATTTCATGCAAACCCAATCCTCTCCTATACGTTGTAGTGTATCGCCCTCCTTTGGTCCCTTTTGATCCTATCTTTGAGTCGATCCTTTATAACCATGTTCCTCTCTACGACCACATAATAATCTCCGGTGACTTTAATACCAATCTTCTGGTTCAATCAAATGACAAAATATATCTTGAAAACCTTTTTTACTCTCTGCATCTCTCCATTGTCTCTTTCTCTCCTACCCATCACACACTCCGATCTGACTCCTGGTTGGACCTGTTCATCATTGACTCATCCCAGAGACTCCTTTCTTCCTCACAATTACCTGTCCCTTTTTTGTCCTCTCACGATTTAATCCATATCTCATATAATATTCATACCCCAGAAATCCTACCGAAAACTATAACATTTCGCAATCTAGACGGACTCACTTCTGAAAATATATCTCCTTCCCTCGAAACCCTGAATTGGAACCAAATTTATTCCTGTACCACCGTCGATTCAATGGTCGACATACTTACTGCCAATCTTAAAAGCATCCTGGATACCCACGCTCCTCTCAAATCCATAACCTTCCGCCACCCTCCTGCTCCTTGGATGTGTCAAAAAATTAAAGACCTGCAAAGGAAACGTGATGCTGCTCGTAGACGCTTTAGACGCACTAGGCTTACCGATGACTACCAAGCGTTCAGGGCTCTTCGCAATTTGACACAATCTACAATCAGACAAACAAAATCCAAATACTTCCACGAAGCCCTTTCCACTGCTCCCGATCCTAAATCTAAATGGCAACTCCTACGAAAGCTCGCCCTTTGCAATCCAACATCCTCTAGAGCCTTCCCCGCTTCTCCTGACGAAATGAACTCATATTTTTTGTCTGCCTCAATTAACTCATCAAAATCCTCCTCCTCCGTCTTTTCATCAACGCCATCTTTCAACCCCGACAATTTCTATTTCTCAGACATATCACCTACAGACATTATTTCCTCCGTTCTTAAATCCCGCTCCAGTTCTACCGGATTAGATGAGATACCCGTCAAACTACTCAAATTATGCCTCATTGATATCCTACCTGTCCTACTTTTCATTTATAACTTCTCACTACAAAAAGCAGTATTCCCGACTTCCTGGAAAAAATCCCTAGTCCATCCTATAAATAAAACCCCAACCCCATTATCTCCCAAGGACTACCGGCCAATCTCCTTACTTTCCAACCTTTCCAAACCTCTCGAAAGAATAGTCCAGTCTCAAATATCAAATTTTCTCGAACAGTCCAAACTCCTCGTTCCGCTTCAATCAGGCTTTCGCCCTGGTTTTTCCACTCAATCTGCCCTTACCAAAATCACCAATGACATATATAAAGCCATGGACAACAGACAAATAACCGTGCTAATCCTCCTAGACTTTTCTAAAGCTTTCGATTCCTTGGACCATTCTATCCTTTTCTCCAAACTAAAGTCATTGTCTTTTTCCTACAGTTCTATTCTATGGTTCCAATCCTTCCTCTCTGATAGGTCCCAAGCGGTCTCTTTGCCCAACCAACCCCTTTCCTGTTTCCGTACTCTATCCTCAGGTGTGGCTCAGGGCTCAAGCATCTCTCCTCTCCTTTTCAACTGTTACATCAATGATCTTCCTAAATCTGTTCACCACTGTTCCTACCATCTATATGCTGACGACTTCCAAATCTATTTATCCTTTCCTCCATCCGGGCTTTCATATGCGTTCGCCAGTGTTCAGCAAGACCTAGATCGAATCAGTACCTGGGCAAAGCTGAACAAACTGGAACTGAACGCAATGAAAACCCAGGCCATCGTTCTAGGTTCCAACTCTCTCCTTGCAACTATCCCCACCCTTCCAACATTAATCCTAAACGACCACCCCATCAGTTTCAGCTCCTCCGTTAAAAACCTAGGCATTACCATCGACCAAAACCTTTCCTGGAAACCACATGTCACCCAAATATCCCGACGAATAATTAGTTCCCTAAAATTATTCCATCGTTCCCGGCATCTCCTTACTCAACCTACTCGGAAGCTGCTCGTATCATCCCTCATCTTCCCCCACTTCGACTACTGTAGTGTGGTATACGGGGGCCTCTCGAAAATGCTTGAGAGCCGCTTAAAAAGAATAATGAACTGCGCTTTAAGATTTGTCCTCGGTACTCCGAGGCGATCCCGGGTGTCACATCACTATGATGAGTTAAAGTGGCTCTTCCCTCCCATCCGTAGACAATATTTCCTTAGCGTTTTTCTATACCAATCCATCAACTCGCAACACCCTTCATATATCTATAGTCTCCTCCCATTCAAATCCTCTGTCCAGCTGCACAAAACAAGATCTCGCCTTTCCGATTTCTACATTCCTTCCCACAGAACTAAGGCATTCGAGCGCTCCTTCCTCGCCCGCTCCACCACTGTGTGGAATTCAATCCCTCCTTTCATCCGCCATTCCTCTTCACTAGCTTCATTCAAATCCCTGCTTTTCCATCATCTCTTGGCATCTCAAAAAGTCGCTCTCCAAGCAGGTCAAAGGTATGCTTGAATATAACAGTATTGTAAACTCGATCCCGCTACCCTTGTTTTGTTTATTTTTCCTACATCAACGATGATACCGACTTTTTAAATATATTATCGCATACTATGCCAATCAATTATCTTAGTTAGTAATTTCGTCATCAACTACTGTATTAATATTATTAATCATTAGTTTGGTAATATAAATATATTTATTTTTTACAATTAGTTAAAAAGCAGTCAAGTTCGTTGTATTTTACTTATTTTTTTTCTTATCTATTTCTATTTTTACCATGTTTTTGTTCACACTTGATTATTTCATGATTTGTGTTATTATGTAGCCTTCTGGCCAGATGAATGTTATGTTTTTTAATTTGTCCATTATTGTTATTCTAAAGGGACTTGGTCCCAGAATAAAGTTTATTTTCTATTCTATTCTATTCTATTCTATTCTAATACATAGCTGTATGGTTATTACATGTTTATTGTTTCGTCTAGATATTATTATTTATGCATATATTGGTAGCTCAGTGGTTAGAGCACCGCGTTAGAGACGTGGGCGACCCGGGTTCGAATCCCGGCCAAGACTTAATAATCTTTTCTCTTAAAAAAAAATATATATATTATTTGTATTTTGTATTGTTATTTTTGTTTTAGCACCTGTTAATTAATCTAGCCTTAATTTCCTTATAAAAATATTTTCTGTGAATATATCTTAGACGTAAATAAAGTAGAACGTAGATTATCCAAGCTGTCTGAAGATGGATAGAATGTTTGACATTGTCATTCCTAGAAAATAATTTTGAAGATTATTACCACTAAAATTTGATTTTGAAAGAGTTAAATCTCTGGAGCAGATGTTGGCAAGGGACCGATTGGACTGGCACAGTTGGGTAGTGACTCCTCCACAAGAAACGTGTGCGGAGAAAGGAAAAGATGAAGAAGAAAAATTTGATTTCCTGAAACTAGTATTCATACTAGTTATATATATATAACTAGTATGAATTGTTAGATATTATATATATATATATATATATATATATATATATATATATATATATATATATATATATATATATATATATGTATATATATGTATATATATAGTTATAGATACTTACTATAATACTAATGCTATAACTTTCTTTGTGCCTCTATCTTAATAAATCTTGATATGCACGTACATATTTTTATAGATGTTTACTTGTTTCAGATAAGTACTACGCAATTAAATATCTAACAAAAAACAATATATTTAGATTTATTTTATATAAACAATAATTTTTATTTTATTAAAACGTGGCTAAATAAAATTGTGGTGTGATCCGAAGTGGTCAATACGGGAGAAAAACATGGTTATTATTTGACATTTTTCGTTTTGTGACCTTTGATTATCCGGACTTTTGATTATCCGAACCCGTGAACATAAATTTGGAGAATCGGCACTCTTCTGTTTCCTTGTGTTTGGAAATGAAAACTATTCGTAATAGCTGTCCCACAACTTAAAAGAAATATTTTTGTAAATAATTTTACTACGCTGGACATAACTATTGTAATGTTTAAGTTATCTACTTTTTAAATAATAATTGCTATTTGTGTGTGTTTATATTTATTTGTTGCAGATCTTGTTCCCAGAGATCCCATTTATAGTATAATTGTAGACTTTGATGCCATGAAGAGGACGTCAAGACTGCATCTTTGTCCCCAAACCTTGATAAATCTTGCTACGTACATATGTATATTGAAGCTTATTTTACTGCCTAATACTAAATAAAATCATGAGTTTTTATATAAACATAATAGTTCCAACCACACCCGAAACGTTAGGCGGTAGTATAAGGATTGTGATTTCCACTGCTGTGTTGTTTTATCTTGAACGAACCAGGATTTCGCTGCTTCGATGAGCCGACTTCGCTCCACAAACACTTTTACGCTAGTTCCTAACAGGCCTTTGCATAAACAGAATGCTTCAAAGCACTTACTGATCTACCATCACCGCTAATCAAACATACCAACCCCCCGGAGAATATTCCATCTCTGCTTTCTCTCGTCTTGGTAATGAAACATTGTTCCTGCTTAAACTAATAAGTTTAAATCTTTACTGGTAATAAGGATTCTAAAACCCCACTTGGAAATAATGCAGTTATGTATTTTAAACAAAATAAATACTAAAGTATATGTTACTAACATCCAATGTCCAATGTTATGCAATAATTGTCAAATTATGCAACTTAAAATTTTAAATTGAATTCGTGCATTATATATGAAATTCGAACACAAATTTTTTAACACTTTAATTTAACCCAAGCTTAGAAGATACATTAAGTTTACCATTAACATTAAGGTATACCAACTTTTTTTCTTTAAATTTATTTATCGAAATTTACAATTATATAATAATAATGCATCAAATAAATAGATTGAAAGATATATATTGGGCAGAGATATAACAGATAAGTTACTTTTTCACGATTTCTCTCTGATCATATCCCCAAACAAACCTCTCCGATATAGATTTTCAAATTTCACACTAAACTAGTTAGCTACTTAATAATAACTGCTATAACTTAATAAATATGTTAAATCAGGATATTGTTAAAGTAAATAAATTTATCGTAGTTATACTATACTAGATAGAAGGAAGCTCTATGTCACCTACCCTATTCAAAATATTCATTCAAAGTGCTACAAATGAATGGTCAAGGAAATGTAGATTGATGGGACTGCATATGCAGAATGACTTTTACCTTCACCACCTATTATTTGCAGATGATCAAGTCATCATAGCCCAGGATAAAGAAGATGCAGAATATAGGTGTACAAAACTAATAGAAGAATATAATAGGTGGGGGTTGAAAATGAACTTTGAAAAGACAGAATATTTGGATGCGGAGGGGGGCTGACCATTGGAGGTAAACGGCCTACAGATCTAAAATGCACCCAATTTTAAATACTTAGGATCTATCCTTCAAAAAGATGGAACGTTAGAAGGGGATTTAGCCCAAAGAACCAGAGAAGCTATTACCATGCTCAATGCTGTACTGTGGAGTAAAACCATCCTCAAAAATAAAAATAAAATGATTTTCCATGCTATTATAATGGCTATAATGGTATATGGGTGTGAAACATTGAAATCTATAACTGCAAAAGTGATTTTGAGTAGTTTCTGGAATATCTATTACATATAAGTGCTGAAAAATATAAATTATTAAAACATTAGTGTATGTCATTTTTAATCTCCTATCTCTCACAAAGTAGCAAGAATGAATAAATAAAGTCAGAAGTAACATAATTTTTATTCTTTTAAAGAAAATAAGAGTAGTATGGATATGCATCACTTACCTTTCATTAGTAGATGCCTTGATCAAGGTTGGATTTATTTTTCTTATTTATGTATAGATCAATGACATTTGCGATTGTACATAGGTGTAAATTTCAATAAAACTTGAAAGAAAGATCAAATATAAAATCAAACCTAATTGTCTCTTTTAGTAGTTTCAGATTTTATGTTTAAAAATATTTGATTTCTTAATTTAGATTTTTATGATGAAAGATAAATAAAAAAAATGAAAATAACAAAGGCCAACTTTGTATGATTGACCCAATATATTTCTTTTACAAATTCAAAGATTGACAAAACTTTTGCCCCAATAACCCAAAGAGGGTCTTGGATTAAGGATATGGTACTGCTTTTAAGCCAACTGTTTTGAAGAAAAGTGATTTGGCTGAGATTACTGTCCATTGCCAGGTTTTTCCACCAATTAAGGATGCTTACCTAATGGAGATTTCATAAGAGGGTCAAGAGGGTCTTAGAGAGTCTCTACCAGGTTGTTAACAGATTAAATAATTTATCTCCCACAGCCAGGCACCAATCTCAAAACTTTATCACAGTAACTTTGTGCACTGCACGTTGAGCTACCCCACTCCAAAGACTAGTAATTTTATTATGTTTTTTAAAAGAGTACAAGCAGTTTAATTAATGTCAATAATGATAATCATTTTTGCAAAAAAAATCTATGTATAGATGTTTTGGGATATCATTTACTATACCATGTATTTTACCATTGAATATTTTGGCCTAAACCAGCAATTTGAATGTTGTTTTTTTCAGTTTTTTAAAAGAAAAATATTCAAGCTTTAACTGTTCAATATAGCAAAAATGTTAGGTAGCCTACATAAGCATTTGAGGAAAGAAAATTTTGCTTTAATTGGAGGAATATTTTATTTTTTTTTCTGCAAATCAGCCCTTATAAACCAAATTGGCAAAGTCGGTGCCAACATTATTTGTTTTAAATTTCAGTGCACATAGAAAAAATATTTGTGTACAACCATATGATTGTATAGTGATGTTAGGAAATCAGACTGCCACTAGTTAGTTATTGCTAAAATATTAAGGTTGACTAAATATTAATATTGCTATGTGCATTGAAAAACATTAATCTTAAGATTCAGATATTTTTGAAAACAAATATTTTGTTGCTTTGATAGTTGACTAAACAAGAACACAATTAAAAAAAATATAAGGAAGTTTAGGAAGGTAAATAGGTACAATACAAGTTAAAATAAAACACAAAGATTCTTCTTTATATCTTTCATTGTAATAACTTACTTGTATACATATTTACAATTCCTTACAATAATTTCATTATGTTAACTATAAGTATTTTAACTTAAAGCTATATGAAACAACTATGATGGAATTTTTGGTGAAGTATATTGATAATCCTTGTCCAAATATATTTTCTCCCACTTCATAAAAATAAACATTTCAATAATTATTATATTTAATTATAAAAATTAAAACAGTATTTAACCAAATATTTATATTCAGTATTTTACGTGTGTCTAAATAATGAAAATAAAACAACAGTTAAAAATCTTTATGAACAAATTTGATTAATTTTGTGGATAACAACTGATAAGAGAAAAATCAATGGACACAAGGACTATCAGAGTAATGAACTCATGAACACCCATAACAACCCCTTTCTTCCATTTGAAGTAATATCAACATAAAAACTTTAACATCATATACAAACATTCATTATAAATTATATTGTAATGAATTTATCATTACAGGCAGTGAAACCTCTGTACTCATTCCATTAATAACATTCAATCGCCTATTTTATATGTACACTGAAATTCTAGAATAGTTACTATGATTTTATAAAAAAGAAATAATTTTTTCCTTAAAATAAATTAATAAAAAGATTATATCTAAAACAACATACAAACATATATATATATATATATATATATATATATATATACATATATATATATATATATATATATCCACAGGTGTATCCCAAAAATTACAGGAATATGATATATTTAAATTGACAGAATTTTATTTTATATTACATCAACATTTTTTTTTAATTTATATTATTTAAATTCATTCAAATATTGTTTTAACATAACTAATAATATCTTCAGAATGAACAAGGATTTTAACATGAACTGTGCAATCTAAGTTAGAAAAACTTAATAAAATTTTGATTTTTTTTTTCTTTTTTAATTTTTCAGCAGCGTGTCTGTGCTTCACAAAAATATAGAACTTCTTGAAAGAACACATTTATAAACCCTAATATAACCAATTATTATTTAGAATATCGTTGAAGTTGATTAAGTATATCTATGATAAACACTTGGAAAACAATATTAAACTAATAAATTTACGTAACAATTGATATAATTTGAATAATATAAAATCATAAATAAACTCATTTAGGGATTTCCACCAAAGCATAATTAATGTTTTGGATAGTGTATATTGCTACATTTTCAATTTTTTAAAAATTTCCTTTCCCTAGTTTTTACAAATAAAAATCCTAAACATTATTGAAACAATGTGTTTCATTATATTGAGGAATTATATTTAACACAACAATCCATTATTTATTAGGATAAACAAAATACAATGTAAAAAAGACATTGTAAACTGAAAAACATGACGGTTCGGCAACATGAGCCAACATACTTTTAGCAGTTTAGTTCCTCTTTTTTTTTCTTTAATTTTTTTGTTAACATACATTTTTTTCATCTAAAACGATACTCTACATATTCAAGTCCATTAGCCATAGACGTATATATTTTATTATATAACTGAGCATTTTTAATTAACTTATGTATAAAAGAGAATGTCTCACTTTTTTCACATTTAGCTGATTTATTAAATTTGATGGATATTAGGCCATACCAAACACACAAAACAATCTTCACACCGTCACTTGTCGATAACTACAACATTCCAACTCGATCTATATTCATTATCAAATCGGCACAACTTTCATTTATCTCTAAACAGAAAGAACTGAGAATAACTATCGCAAAATTGAGCGTTATATTTTGGTTATTTAATTCTCTTTTTTTATTTTTGTTCTTACACATAATATTAACTTTCTTCAATAGCTTGGACCAGTCTTGTTGTTAAATCAAACACACTGTCACTAAGACACCGAGACGAGGGCAGGAAGCTTTCATACTTATTATCATTACTTTCATGCACAGACTCCCATCCTTCAAGATAAAATTGTCCATGGAAGCATTAGATGACTTACAATTTTCAATGGGAACACACTGACATTAGTTCACTGTGAACGAGGAAAGGGAAACAACACAGCATCGACTATAATGAGTTTTTCAAGAACCATCACATTGGTTCCTTGTACTTCACTCGCAATCAATAGATAACTCTATAACTATTTACATTTCAAACTTTAATATTGACGATAATAATAACACATACATTGACAGATTTTCTATTGCGTAATCTTTTTATATATCCCTTATTAAAATAAAATGTAACATTCACTAATATTTTTATTGTAAGCGTTTTTGTCACGGATGGAACAGAAAATAAAATAAAATTAAGACATGCATAATAATAAGGGTACCAAATTAATAACAAGACAGAATGCAACCAAAATTCTAATTAACCAAGTTCACTAATCATGCAAAAATAATTGAAATACATTTAAAGTTATTAATCTTTCTTTTTTTTTTCAACAGTCATAATTTTAGGCCTTATAATATCAGAAAAAGGTATTTATAGTTCTTCAATAAAATCAATAGTGCATTTAATAAATAAATGTGTAATTAGCACAAATATTAAAAGCAACAGTTGCTAGTACTTCTCTTTAAATGGAACAACTGCTTTTGCTGGTAACAGACTTATATTAGATATTATAGTTTGGACGATTTAGTATTTTTGGCTACACAAATAGATCTACAATGACATAATAGATACCAATGAATTGTTATAGTAACACTGATTTTTAATGATTGTATAGTGTATTTATTCAACAAAAGGATTTTATAAATATAGTTAACAAGATTTTTTTGGGATACCATAAACCGGATGCTATTCATAAACATAAAATAAATATTTATTCGTAATATGAATAGCACAGTCACTGAGCTGAGTGAGAAAACCATCCATTATGAAGTGAGTTGCTTACTTTTTCCATTAACATCAATATCTTTATTCTTAGAAGATTTTAGTAGGCCGAAAAATATCATTATTGCTAGCTCATTTTGGTTTTTCTCAAAATCGTAAGATCTACATAGATAGAAAGCCCAAGACAATTCTAATCAATTGATGTTTTAAAAAAAATAACAGTGAAATTTCAATATATCAATTCAATTTCAATCAATTTTCAAACTTTTGTTCTTTTTAGTTTAAAATTATCTAGTGTCCCTATCAAGTCAACCATATTTAAAAATTATTCAGTACAGTACACCTGAAATTTAATTTTGAGAAATAACAATAAGAACAGTGAAATATTAGGTATTCTGTGCTACAGCTAAAGTGGTATATCTGAAAATTAGTCTAACTCGGAACGCTAGGTTTGACATGGTTTGATTGCTGAAGGAATTTATTTTATTTCTTATTTAAACTGATCATACCTTGGTTCCTTATTAATCATGTCATATATTCTGTTATGTATTTAGGTATTGCAAAGGGGATAAAAAACTACTTGTAAAAAAAAAGCAAAGCTTCAAAATAGAAAAAATTGTATATACACCACTTTGGCTTTCAACAGAGGATTTTACAATTCACATTTAAACTAGCTGACTAAAATTTTATAGTAAAATGGTTCTTGGTACTTTGGTTTTGTCAACATTTATTCACATCTAATTCTAAAATCACTAAGTTTGTACAATAAAAAAAAAAAAATGCTTAACCCACTCCAAACTGTTCATGTAATGCACTTTGTGTTATATCCTAAAACAGTATTAAGGTCACTTTCTCGAACTGATTGTTTTGTTATGTAACGTATTCTTATTTTTTTTTAAATTTTAATAAATAAAGGTTTTACATGTAGTTTTTATCATTCAAAGTTTCCAGAAGGCATTACTTTGATAAAACTGTTGATAAATATTACCATAGTTCCAATTTTAAGGCAAAATACTTGACTAAAATATTATCACAGCAAAGAAAAGCTTTAGGAGTTTGTCTATTTCCTAAATTAACTGCTATATTTCAGGAAATACATCTGGCCTTTTCAAGTTCTGTTATTTGACTAGTCCAAATCAAATTGTCTCCAGTGTAGTATCAGCACTACCTTCATTAAGATCATAAATATAATTGAAAGAAATGTATTACTTGCCAGCACGTACTATTCTGTTAATTATGTTTGGCTAAAAAGTCTATTAGTAAAAAATGTATCTTCAAATATTAGTGGGATTACAAATGAAATAATCCAAATAAATGTTTTGGGATTTTGAAATTATGCTTGACAATTATTGATAGCTAAGTTTTAAATAGCTGTTAACAAGATTTTTGGAGATTCCATATAATCCTCAAAGACCAGAAGAGATTGAGTACGTAATAAAAAAAATAAGGGCACATCTCGAGACAGTTCTAGTCTCAGAACTAATAAAGGAGAACTGGTTCAAATGGTTATGACATCTATTATGCATGGAGCCTAGCCACACTGCAAAATGTGCATACCTTGCAAGAGTGGAGGGCAAGTGAGGGAGAGGAAAACCAAGACTGAACTGGGAAGACGGGGTGAAGGAAGCTTTCAGGAAAAGAGGAATGGATTGGAATACAAGGAATGAGCTGGTACAGGAAAGAAACAGCTGGATCAAGCACAAGGGACAAAGGATCTCTTCACACTGCTCAAATCGCAGACGAGGATAAAAGATTATGATGACCACAATCTTCTAATATAATATATATATTTTATTGACTTTTTATAACTGTTCTGGAATGAGATAATTAAAAAATACATTAAATTAGGAACACAAGATTAAATGATAATAAAAAATAGTTATTTATATTTTTAGATAGCACACTCAAGTTCAATTACTTTTGTCAAATTTGAATTAAACAAGTTTATAATGTAACAACATTCTATTTTAAACTTAATCAAAATTATATCTTTAATTCAAAGAAAATGTTTATCTACTTACATGAAGCATATTCATGTTTCCCAAATAATGCACTTTTTTTTCTTAGTAGTTAAATTTAGAATTTGAAAGAAACAATACAACAAAAATATTATAACAAACGTCAATATTAATAGATGAAAGTAAGGGATAAAAGAGATGAAACAATATTGAGTTTGTTCGATCAGAAATGACTTCAGTAACTCTAATTGATAATAAGTCATGATTATCACAAACAATTGACACTTAATTTGAAGCTTATTGATGAATTCTGTTTTAAAACAAGTTTTAACAAACCAGTTATTCTAGAGTGAAATATATAGAGTTCTCTACCCTAATAATAATGATTTGAGTTGAGACATATGTCCATAAATGCATGAAATGTGATTTCTTTTTATTAAGTATGTTTGTATTATTAAGTATGTATATTTTTTAAATTAGTTATGATTATTATTATTTTTACATAAACTGATATCTCAAATTCCTCAATCAAATTTAATTCTACAGTTTATGGTTTTTAATTATTTTATTCATCTATTTGATATATTATGTTCTTGAAATTACATCTTGAATCTTGAATCTTGTTGAAAGTACATAAAAGTCATCATCTTATTAATCTTTATTTTATCTTATTTTTAATTTAAAAAAAAAGTATAGTAAAGTTTCAATAAACTCATAATGCTTATAAAATCAGTTGTATCTATCTATACAATATCTATAAACTACAAGTTGTCAATCATCTCGGGCACATTATCAAATTGAGTATAGGAATTTATTGGAAAATTTTGGTGACCTTTTGACTATAAGAACATATAAAAATTTGTGCTTTTTCGCATATTAAAATGGCAGGCAATTAAAGATGGCAGTGAATGGGCTAAGCTCTTTTTTTTCTGTCCTTTTTGACACTTAAACCTAATAGATCTACACATCTTAAAGCTTTTATCTATAAAGTGGCGCTTAGGTTAATTCATAATGTAAAAGTTGCATAATAAAATTACATCCGTGACAAAGACACTATTAAAAAAAAAGAAAAAAAGAAACATTAAAAACACCTTAAATATTAATAGTATATGAAGGGATCGACTTAACAGTTGGTCAGTGTTTATATTCTGGATATTTGGGCCCCGGAGGGATGAGCGCTGATTGGTCATTGCTGGGTGATGGAGAATCCTCACGTTGTGACGAATCTCCTTCCACCCTCACCTCACCGCCATCTTCTTCTTCTTCGTCGCTAGCCGATCGGTGAAGTCGTTGTTGAGCTTGAATAAAGTCATCACTAGAGGACATTACCCGTTGGAAACATTACCCCCATAAACAAATGAAGTGGGTAAACACTAATATATAATTAGGGGGTTATTTGGACTTGATATCCCTCCCAAATATTATTTTAGTGTGTATAAGTCAAAATGCATTGAGAATGCTATTACAAATTGATTCAATTTTTCTGCTTAATGGTTGTGGTGGTTCTTAGGTTATTAGTTTATTTATTTATTTAAGAAATTTTTAAAAATTATTTTTAAATTTTTATTTATAAAAATTAGGTTCTCTACACTTTTCATAATAAGCAACAAGGTTTTTTGACTTTATTTAAATGTATTTTTTCATTTTTTGCACTATTTCAATGAAATAAGCTTACTTGGAACCATATTCCATTCCCACTTAAGAAATATATATATATATATATATATATATATATATATATATATATATATATATATATATAGTGTATTTTTATATTATATTATAATATAGAATATATTATAATGTCAAATTTTTATTTATACTAAAAATATAAGAAAAAGTAATAAAAAAAAAGCACTGATGGTTACTAAATCTTGCTCTAGGCTGGTAGAAAATAA
The DNA here is from genome assembly GCA_037127475.1 of Arma custos. Classification (NCBI taxonomy): domain Eukaryota; kingdom Metazoa; phylum Arthropoda; class Insecta; order Hemiptera; family Pentatomidae; genus Arma; species Arma custos. The sequence continues at coordinate 61,212,465 of CM073763.1, forward strand.
TAAGCCACTATATTTAGGTGGATTTTCAGGGCCGATCTAAACGTTCAGGTGGAATTTCAACCCACTTCAGAAAGGCAGTCCCTTTCAAAGCAGAATTAACCCACAAATTTTCAAAGAATACATATTTTTCTTCAGTTTTCATTTGAATAATAAGTATTAAAAGTGCATTTTGATTTATACACACTGAGAATAAGAAATTTATATATCAATAATCCATTAATTTATAATAATAAATAAAATATTGCTGCTGGATTTAATTGATAGAAGCAGTTCATAGCTATTAAAAAATACACTTAATGTAACAATATCTTACTAATCATATTTAATGTTAGTAGATGGTCAAAAGCTGTTATCAATATTAACAATGACAATTTAAAAATTATAAAATTATATTTTACCACAGATTCTTTTTGTTGTAAACTTCTTTCAATTGTTACACTCCCTCAATAAAAAAAATATATGAATTAGGTAATACATAAATCTTTAAGAAAACAAAGTACATTTCTCACTTATTATATAATGATTGCATTAAGGGCATTGAAAATCTTGGTGATTAATAAGCATTACTGTATATAAAACAATTTTTTTTTCTGCAGATGAAAAATTTGTTCAGGCGCAGGACAGAAAGAATATAATTTTCATTCTTAAAAGTTTAAATATGCAGTATAAAAAAAGGGACATAAAGACCAATTTTGAAAAAAAAAAAAAACAACAGAATAAATGGCTATTTGAGGGTAGGAAAATTAAGATATATGTATTGATAGAGAAAGAATCAATTCTGTAAAAACTTTCAAATTACTAGGCTCCACACTGAATTGAGAAAGAGGCTGTGAACTGGGAGTAAGAAGAAAAGAACAGCCAAGATCGGGAAAAAAATGCTTCATTCAGTACTACAGCACAATAGTCTTTAAAGAGAATAAAATGAAAATCTACTCTGTTATTGAGAGTATTCTCATATAAGGAGTTGAGCTATAGGCATCTGCTAATATTTTCATCAAAACTAGTGATACATAAATGGGTTACTGGAGATGGTATACAAAGAAGGCTAGGGAAGATAGAGTCAGAAATGAGCTGATAAAAAACTGGGAGAAACTGTTGGCAAAAGATAATAAGAAAATAAGAAAGAAATAGAGATTGAACAGGTATGTGTAGCATAAGACTCCTGTCCAATGGCTGGAAAAATTAAGGGATTAGGCCCATAAACAAAAAAAAAAAAAAATGCCATCCAGCAAGGACATCCTTTGAAGAATTAGTGGGAAAAAGATCATCTAAGGGCCTCCGAAATGAAGACTGAAAAAACAGGTAACTGTAGAAGGAATCAACTTAATGGCAACCCCACATGGAATAAATGGATAATAGAAAAATAAAAAAAGATTAGACAAAGCTACTTGGAAAAGACAACTTTATAATTTTAAATAAATATAGGATAGTAAGTATTATTTCCAATTACTAGCTATTAGTTAATAATAAAATAATGCATCCAATTAAAAAAATCAAACATTCAACATTTTGATCACCTACTAACCCAACAGAACATAAGGTACTTAAGAAGATATACAGGGAAGAGTAAAACAAGGGCAGTACATTTCTTTTTCCTTTAATAAAGGTTAGAAAAAGTTTAATGTTCTCATACCTTGTTTTCTTTTCCTTGCCTTTTTTCAAATATGATTGCAATATAAAGTCAAAGTCATAAAAACCAATAGGTAAATTCAAACAGATTAAGGAACTACCTTGTAGGCAGAACTAGAGGTTATTGTCAGAGTTTATAGGCATTCTACCAACACATAGTCATTGACCCTTTGCCAAATAAATCATCTATTTTTTCCCATTATTTTTACCACTTTTACTAATTTTTTAATTGATTGTTATTTCAATAATAACAGGTTATTTCTGAGCACATTTATACTAAAAGGTTCTTCCTAAACTGTTCAACTTTACTTGTAAGAATTTATTTACACTCTAAGATAATAAGAAAAAGAAAAAGACACATGTATTTCTGATTATATTTTAACATGTATACACATGATAAAAATGAAATTATCTTAAAAAATCATTAAAAAGTCTATTTTAATCATATTTGATTCAGCCTAAGGTAATATTTAACTATACACTGAAATAATATAAACCTTTAAATATTAGGAACAATTTATAACAACTATACTTTTAATAATATGAGTAAAAAAATAAATTGATATCTTCAGAAAAGATTCCATTTCTGATTCAAGCATGCCAGGGTGCAACCCCAAACGCTCGCCTACCCTGGTCTGGGCTACTAATTAATAAAAAATTGATTAGCTTCAATTAAGAGTTTTATGAAACTAATTATTTAATTTATATAAAATAAATGTAATCATGTACTAATTAATGATAGTGCCCAAGTTGGAAATTAATAAAATTTTATCCTTTAAATGGGATTATGGCTAAAAAGAAATTATTATAAGTAGATAGTTACCTTTCACTATCAGGTGTGTCTGCATTGTAGGGAACTTCCCTCGGCTGCACAGATACTCTGTCCTGGTCCGCTGATTCGTATATACCTTCTTCTTCGGGCAAATAGCCCGCACCCCTCCCTGTGCCATGTCTATATCTACTGTAAACAAAATCTGAGCTGCTTCGAACTCGTCTGAAACATAAAAAAGATGTATTTAAAAGCACTTAAATACATAACATATAACTTGAGACACACCAATTTCATAGACCAGATAAACTATAATTATGGAAATTTATATTTATTTTTATTATTATTTCTTATCTCCATAGCTTTATTATTTTTTACAGTTAAATAAAATTCCAGAGGGCTCTCTTGATCAGTGATCAGCCATGGACACATAGGGAATTGATTGGTTGCTGACAAATTAAGTGCTATTATGTATATTGTATTAAATGATTAAATCAATAAAATAGAGCCAAAAACGCAGAAAGAAGCACTAATATTTATTATAATTCAATTGGAAGAACCACAATGCAAAGTCTTATGTTTCAAAATTCTCCAATGTCGACCGGAAAGTGTGTTTTTTACTGGAGAATTTTGAAACATAAGGCTTTGTGTTGTGGTTCTTCCAATAGCATTGTATTAAATGATTAAATTTATTAATACTTTTCTGTTACAAAGATTTAACCCTTTCAGTGCGGAGAGCTTTATATAAAGCGAGAAGGTTTCAGCACCCGTCTTTTTGCGTTCAAACAGACACTGTGAGGCTTATGATTATAGTATTTGCTTTAAACCATTTGTCTGACCCTCAGTTGGGTTTTTACCACCGAGAGTAATTATCCGTTTCTGTTGACTGCATTTCTAAGAGCTTCTGTTGGTTTTAACTTTGAAACTTTCAGTGTGCTTAGTTTTGGAATCTTAATTTAAATAAGTAAAAAAAAAAAAATCATGAAATACATTTTTATGTTTTTTAAATTTATTATTTTGTTTTTCAGGAATTTACTGCCAATCATATTTTTCAAATGGATGGTAAGAAAAAAAAGAAAAAGTCCTGTGTCAGGATCATTTGAGATCACTAGAGGTGTGCCATTACATTGCATTTTCATTACATCGGGTATTTTCAACCACTTTGCTTATAACAGCAAAATAACTAAATCCATTGAGTAAAGAAAGTTTGGAAGATTTTTTATAAATAGATGACTTCAAAAGATTTTTTATTTTCTTGAATTGTGAAAAAACGAAAATAATATTTTTGACATAAAAATGTCATATATAAAATGTAACCATATTGTAACACACACAATTTTAAAGTTTTCACGTTTGTTAAGCCAATTTGTAAACAAGTAAAATTTCTAAGTTTTTTTGTGGGCTAAGTATTGCCTAAGTGTAATTTTTTATAATTATTGGTCAATTTTTTTGAGTTTTAAATATTTTTATTTTTAAAGAGAAAAAATAGGCCCTCGGCCGGGATTTGAATCCAGAACCTTTGTCTCACTGTGACATCGCTCTACCAATTGCCTAAGTGTTTTGTGCCAGTTGGAGCGCATGATTTAAAGCAAAAATAAAATTTCTATTCCGCCCATATTCTGTTTAAATTTATTATTAACACATCAGCAATAAATATTAGGATAACTAAAACTGAAATGTAAACCTCATCTGTACTCCTGCATTGAAAACAAAGCAAAATAATACAAAAACTACAAATCAAATCTTTCATTTTTATATTACTAAATTAATTAATTTAGATTGTATTCTTTGATTTCTATTATTATGTATTAAAATAACTATACTAAATTCTTAGTTAATCATTGTAAAATTTTTGTATACATTTAATTTTTATAGTGCATGTGCATTGCCAATGTGACACTCTTCAAAAATTGGTGAGGGCTTTATTCTAGCTGTGACATAATTTGAAATAAAATTCTTTGAAATTGCTTTATATTTAAAAAAAAAATTGGTCATGTCAATTTAATATTTAAAATTATACAATATCACTACATAATGAATAACTGACTGAATCAATAATCAAGAGGATTGTCCTGGTAGCAGTTGTTTAATTAAGCTAACACTAAACCAAATTGCAGGCCTACAAAGACAAAGCACGCATGTTTGTTTTATACAGCTCTTGTGCATACAATAATGAGCCTAAACATTAAGCTTTTATAATTTTTTTTTTAAATATATTTTCAACTATAACACAAAATTGAATAACATTCCATATAAAAGCTAATATGATATTTTGTGTAGAGGATCTCTGGCACCAGTTTACTCAGGTATACATTTTCTTAATTACAGAAAAATATCAAAATTATTTAATCAAGTAAAAACAAATAAAAGATTAATCAATAATAAACTTAAAATTAAAACAAAGAAAAAACCATAGGGTTATTAAAAGGTTTACCAATTTAAGTAAAAAGGTTCTACTTTAGTATTAAAGAGGAGTATGTGTTAATAATAGAAAAAAAATATGTAAATATTCCTTTTGTATCACAATAGTTATATTATGAAGTAGATCATATTGTTTAGTTTAAAACAATAAGGTTACTTTAATTGTAATTAAAGTATCAGCAGAAAAACATGTTATTAAATGTAATAAATATAATTATAGAAAGCATAAGAAGTTCTAAAATCATTACAACTAGTCATTTAATAAACAAATAATATATTACAAATTTACAAAAGCAATACTTAAAAAGAAAATAACTGTTTAAAATAAGAAATAAAATATACATTAGCAAAGATATTAAGAATTTGAATTATTAATGTATAATTCCTAGTTACAGCCCCATGAACTCGAAAAATGAATAATTGCACCAATATAGCATGAAAACAGAAACTTTTTTTTTTTACCAACTATTTAATTCGATATATTTTTTTTACTGTATGTATACATTTTTATATTTACACAAATGCATAAATTCAATATCCACAACTATTGTTTGTAAGTCACAACTTTACTCATAACCTGGTAATATATCAAAGCCTACCAACGGAAGTAGCCAAGTTTTTACTCTTTTTTCAAAAATAAAGGATCGGACTTAGGAAACTGAAGTAGAGAAGCATAAAAAGAAGGTATTTTCCAAAAATTTGTGACAGGGTTGATAAACCATTAGATGATTAATTTCGAAATAAGTTTGGGATAGTTATTAAATGTTGGTACATAAACCGAACAGAATAAATTCAGACAAATAGCCTTGTGAATATTAAATTTTTGGAAATGGATTTGGATTATGAGTTAGCAATTTATCTGATCAATAAAAAATGTTCTGTGGCATAATAATCTTTAACATAGCTTAGAATTTAAGACAAATTTAACATAATTTTATCTTCTGGAATGATAGAAGCTGATGATTGATAAACTAATGATATAAATAAAAACAGAAATTCTATTCTGAATGATCATTTAATTTTGAATAAGGAATGACAAAAAAAAAAAATCATCAAGTTCAAGACAAAACAAGCAGTGTCCTCTGGAAAGCCTCAGAAACTTTTTTCAATGTGCAAAAAGGTGGTTAAAGTAAGTCTCATGTGGCTGTGATCTAAGAGCAGAACAAAAAATATGTATATGTATATAAAAAATATAATGCACGAAAGTAAGACGTACTCATTAGCAGTAGACTAACGCTTTTATTATTACCTTCTAATATACTTTCTAGTTGGGAATAAATGGCAACAACCAAATATAAGTATAAGCAATAAATGCTACTTAGAAGCAATAAGATAAAATAAAAAAGAATAGAAAATGGCTGCATGCCGGTACTGTCAATGATTTGCATCTAGGCCAATAGTCACAATATAGGATGCCTTTGCTTTCAATTTTATTAAAATATAAAAAATATGAAAGTGATACGTTAGTGTTATAATAAAAAATCAAAACAAATAAATGAAAATAATGATGGAGATGATAAATAAAAAGAAGTGCCGAAAAAGTAAGATTATTACAGAAAAAAAAATTATTCAAACTGAAAATATTTGAAAATTACCTCGGTTCATTAAATTGTGTAATAAGAAAGGCGTTGGATCACAAGTTGAAGTTACGAGTCCTGAAACAGGACCCAGTGATTTAAATTATTTTTCTTTTCTTTTAAGCCAAAAGCTAAAGAACGTAGATTCCACAAAAATAAACGATTTATAGTTAAATTTTGCGGTTTAGAAAATAATGATTTTCCACAGAATAAAAGGGGCTTCCAGATCAATAAAATTGTTTCTTAAATTTTCATTTAATACAAAAGAAAAAAATTCAAATAAAATAAAATAAGCACACAGCCAGAACAGCTTCAGAATCAAAGCAGTGTTGAAAAAAGTATATATTTTTTAATCTGTTTGCAGCTTTTTATATTTTTACTATAAAATATTTGAGAAGTTACTTGCTTTCGACAGCCATATTTCAAATAGCAAAGCTGTATATCAAGTTTAAAGAAATTTATTTGAAAACTAATTAAAGATATTGAATGATTTTAAGTGGTCCATAAAAATTATATTTTCCTTTTCTATTTCATACAATTATAACAGGAGCCACCATTTTGCCTAATGACTGTTAGAGAAACACAGAATAATTTTTATATACCGAAGTGCTTTACTAGGTTAAAATATAAAGAAATAAATGAAAAATATAGAAAAGTCCAAACTATAGAATGATAATAATTACCCTGATTGAGGGTCAAGACGATTGTAGTGTCGATCAGCTTCAGTTTCAGACATTCGTATATCTTCTGATCCAGAAGGGCTCATGTGCCTGGTTGTCTTGTGCTCAAGCTGCCTTATAAGATCTTCGAGGTTACGGATCCTAATTGGACCTGAGGGAGGTAATTCCTCTTCCTCCTCATCATCTAAAAGGTGAACATAGACATGGACTTCATTTAAAAATATAAAGAAGTTACATTTACGGATAAATATAAATATTATATAATTTGGTAACTTTTAAAAACCATTGAATTTGAATATTTATAATTGCATGATATTAATATAAATTTATTAACTATTTATGTAACAAGACATACATTATTCGTAGGACTGTGCTGAAATTCTATTTTTAAAAGATAACGCATAACACGCATAAATATTTTGGTTGAAAAAATTACTTAATTTTAAGGTGCCAGGATGATTAAATAATGGAATGTTGAACATTAATTAGTTTCATTTTGTCATCAGTTCCGGAAGTTGTCGCTTTGAGTTAAGCATGACAAGTTTTAACTTTTCATTTATTTTCTTTTTAATATTCTCGAAAAAAAAAAAATTTTATTACTGACTGTACTTAGTAACTATTCCTGACTGTATATAGATTAAAGAATTGACTTACATATAATGTCAAGGTTATATCATCATCTTTACTTCAAATGTTTGTTGAAACACTCATTTCTTGATGAAATGGTTATCGAAATATACACATTATCCATAATTACACTGTTTCTTTCATTCTAAAACTCACAATTATTTTTATTTTCATGAATATTAAAATGAAACAAATAAAAAGTCAATGCTTGTTGTGACTTAACTCGAAGCAACAACCTGCAGATCTGATAGCCACTTAATTACTGATTCAAATTAAAAATACACTTTTTAGTTTGAACTACAGAATATATGGGCATCATGAAACCATAGCAAAATTAGTCGTAGATATTGTTTTAATTCATACTGAGGGAGTGAGATAGCTCAATTGGTAAGGTATTAGACTCTTAATTCCTATTTCTATCGATTCAAGTCTGCAACAGAGAATCCATTTTACTGCTATGGATGGTTTGTTTGTTTGTTCATTTAACGTCACTTTATGCTGCTAAGGCTAATCGGACGATGCTACATTGGGAGCTCTAAATTTTGCCTATCCAGGTTTAATTAAGATAGGAATTTTTAACGAGTACCTGACATCGTACAGGCTCGAGACCCCCGTTTAACGTCCCTTCCGAAGGACGGCGTAACTAAGGATTTTTTACTCCCTTAAAAAAATCCTAGGGCCACCTGCCGGGCTACGAACCGCGATCTTGGGTTTAGTAGTTTGTTACGCTAGCCACTAGACCACAGGTGACCTTACTGCTATGGATGAGCTCTTCAATCTTGGATAAATATTTAATTTGTAGTTCTTGAGGTAGTATTTTAAATTGAGATTTTTCATTCGTAATGCAAATAAGTAAGAAAGGATACTATAAATTAATGCTTTATACTACTCATACAGAGCAGTTATAACAAAACAGATATGCCAGGTGACTATCCAAGTTTTCTGAAGTAGTTTTAAATTTTAACATGTTTGCACAACAGCCCATATTATATCATTAACATAGTATTACTAATTCAAATAATAAAAAAAAAAAAATGTCACACCTAGGAAAATACATTAATTGATGAAAATAACTTAAGTATACGTTTTTTCATATATTAAGCACGTGCTCAAAGCAAAAGCTCTAAGCTAAATTTTTCTAAGCAATGTCATGATTAAAATATATTAGTTATATATCTAATAAACAAACAATGTATAATATACTCCTGCTACTTTACCTCTTGACCTTCCATTTTGTATTATTTTAAATGCTATAGTAATTAATCTACTTCTCACCTGTTCGATGTTGTCATATACATTTTGTATTATTATGTCAAAATTTGTTACTTTATCAATGAATTTGAATATATTAAAGCACATAAACATTAAAAAAAGTCTTTTGTATTTTAATGATGATATAGGCTTTTTAGAATTAAACTGATTTAAAAAAAAAATATGAAAAATATCTCGTCAAAAGCAGACAAGCCAGCAATAAATAGTAGTGGACGGGTTATAATTAATTTACTCCATGGATATTCTTGATGACAGAAAAAAGAAATGTGTAACATATTTATTATATCAAAATCAGGTCAATCATTCAAAACTTCTAGCATTTATTTTATTACAATTTAGCCAACCCTGCTATTAACTATTAATGAAAGCAAACATTTAAATATTTATATGTAATAAAATAAATTGAATAAATGTATTTCAATTTAATACCTTGATTTTCCGTCCTATGGTTAGTCCTTCGGTGGTGGTGATGTCCAGAGGGAGAGGGAGAACTATTTTCAACCATGACTACATGAGTCTGAGACCCGTGACCTACGGAGTGCAATATTTATCTTATCATCTAATCTAAATTTTATTAAGGGCTGTCTTCTGATGCCCTTTTTCCAATTTTGTCCCTTTCATACATTCATTTTCTAATCTAAATCTATTAATAATTATTATTGATGCATGACATTACCTGTCAGCAGATCAAAATCACCTGTAAAATTGTTCACAAAAATATGGGTAAATACAAATGAATTCTAGACAACCAATACTATCATTTTATTACTTTAAATAAAAACATATAATAACTTCTATTATGGTGCAAACTATTTTAACACTTCAATGGCCACAAGTCTAATCAGTCGTACATTACCAGAGGCTGGCAATATTGGTAGCATCCCAAATATGTTGTGTGAACAGACACTAACAGTTGTTCAAACTATCACAAACATATCGGGTAAGCGACCATTAAAGTGTTAACTTCCATAGGTACTTTAGGGCCACTTTTGCATAGACATTCAGATAATGCATATCTTAAATTTTATCATAATTGAAATTGGGTTGTATTACAACCTTTTTTGAACGTTCGACGACATTTGCAAGGGTTCAGACTCGAATGAGCTAAGAAATTAAATAATTAATTGAAAAAACAAAACAAAAAATATTGAAATTGTCCTATACTACTGGAGGATTTTTATTATTTAGTCTATATGGTCCTATATTGCATAGAATATGCTTACCTTCTGAAGAAATATACACCCTTTATTACGGTTTTCACTAAATAATAACTTAAATAGTGTTTTTATTTAAAGAAGCTATGACAAAGAGTTATTCACATTCTACCTTAGAGGAGTAGATGAATGTTGTTTGGAAAGAAAAAATATATGGAGTGAGAAGCATTCTAATAAGTATAAAAAGATCTAAGAAATGCATTAAATTGAAGTTTCCAATTCTTTCTTATCTGAAATCGAAGTTCAGATAGATACAAGTAATCCTAATATTTTTAATAATAATTAAATAAAATATTGAAATCATCAATGTGGTTTTGTTTGAAAAAAAAAGTAATGATTTATTTTGTTTTATTTAACTTCATTTTTGTTTTATCAATGTATAAGCTTTTAGAACAAAGAGTTAAGAGGAGACCTAGATAGGTGATGGGGTTTAGGAGGTGACATTCATAGGAGAGGAGGAAGACAAACATTGTGTGATGCAATATGTCGATTGACTAAACAATATTTGGGTTATTGGAGAATATCAGCTAGAGCAGGATCAAAGAGTGAGCATACGAATAAGTAATTTATTTTTTGAGAACTTAAGTTTTGGTATAAGTTAACGGAACACTTGCAGTAGGGACAGCGAAACATCAGCAAAAAATTTTACAACACGGTCGAACACATAAGAAAAACGTGATGAATGGATTAAAAATGATGATTTATTGCCACCATATAAAGCTTCTTCATTGTTTTTTTTTAAATTTATTCATTGAAACTTACAATTGTATTATAACAGTACAGCAAGTAAATCCAATGGCAGGAATGATACATAATGGTACGGATAAAGGCAAGTAGAGAAACCACCTAGTGCTAGTACTCAAATAGCAAATTGAACTTAAAAGGTCATGAGCCCCTCTTCTTTTTAGACGCCTCAGAGGATTACTGGAAATTGAAGAAGTAGCTAAGTTTGAAACTAGTGGGTTTGAATGAGAATAAAAAAAAAAGTTTGTCATGAAAGCACTGGTATCGGGTTCAAGCCAAACCAGCAACAAATGGGACATTGAGATCATTATGGATGACTTCATATGTATCAAAGTAAGTAGCATTAAGGATTTTTCTTCCTTGTTAAAATTACAAAAAAGATTTGCTATCTTGTTTAAAAATCAATTTCATTATTGTATCCAATTCTCAATTTGAAGAATTCTAATTTGCTTATTTATTAAAGATGGAGTTACTAACTCTGATCTGAGCAGAGTTTGTCCTGAGAATTAACCCTGTTATAAGCTGGACATGGATCGAGGCCAGCTGCAGCTGCTGCGAGTGACCTTCTCAGTAGGTCTTCGCTCGAAGCACCAGAGTGGCGAGATGCTGCGCTTCTTAAAGCCTCTAATATATCCTCATGATAACCATTTAATGACTTCAAAGTCCTTTCCACCTTTAAAAGAAATTTAAAAATAAATATTAGTCGAAAATAGACAATGTTGTTACCACCAGAGGTGGCAATCTCGCTGACTGTGTGGCCAGCCCTACTTTAACAGTTTTTTGACTAGTGAGTTTCATCACACATTTATGAAACATATTTGTTTTATAATGGCCAAAGTAATGAAAACCAATGTATAATGGCCAATGTAATGAAAAGTAAAAAAAAATACATTTTTTGTTCATCCATATACTTAAAAATCAACAGTAAAATTATGAGATAAAATCCAATTAAATCATTATAATGATTATAGTGTGCATTGAGTATCATTTAAAAATATTATCTAAGTTTGCTTGTAAGAATAATATAAAATAAATAATAATGACACACTATGTTAAAATGTTTTACTCCAAAAAAGCTTTGTACAGTGGGTTTAAATCTGGCATGGAAATAAATAATTTTATATGTTATAGAGCATTCCCAAAGTGACCTTCCAAAGTGACCCAAAGATTATTTGGGTTGCCCACCCCTGATTAACACTATCATCATCTTTATATTAAAAGGCAAGCAGTTTTTACATTATATTAATGAATTTGTTAGTGTATTTAAGGGCAAATATATATCATTGGATAAGTACTGTCAGGTAGATTTTTGCATTATAAAATTGAATTTTGTCTATTACTGAATGGGTATTTTTAAAGAAATTTACAATGTAAAATATTCATAAACTGATACTGCATAGTAATAGTTACCTCTGAACTGGGACCAGTCGATATCATGTCAGGTCCCAGCGTGAGGCTGTTATCGAGAATTTCTTGAGGGTCAGCACCAGCATCTTCCAACCACTTTTTGTGACAAGTATCTTCGCCTCCATAGGGGCAAGGCTTCTTTAGTATTCCCTTTTCAGGGAGTTTCGGGAGGTTATTCGGAGGCAGGTCAATGAAGGAAACGGTCTCCTCTTCTCCTGAGAAAATACCATAGAGCGCACGATCTTTCTCATTTTATTTACAATCTAATTATAGTCTTATAAACATCAAATTTATAATTTTATTATTTATTTATCTTAGATAGCTTGTAATTTATAAAAATCGAAAGTCATAAAATAAGAAGATAATCAAACAGCTTTATATGCTTTATGCCAGAAGTAAAGATACAATCATAAATTGACTTTAGATAATGTCAGTAACGTTGCTGTTGGTTAAGAGAATAATATAGTCATTGATTATTCTGTGATTTGAGATGATGAGTAAATTATTTGTGATATTACATTAGAGTGAAACTTTGTCATTGTTTATGAATAATAATCTTTGAAAGAAAGATTATTAGTCACTGAAATAATATATATGCATAAAGAGTGTACAAACGTTTTACTTCAATTTACTAACCTAGGGACAAATTTAGTGAAATCTCAAAATATTTGAAAAAAAAGTAAAATTTATTATTTACTCATAAGTACATAGTAAATTAGTAACCCACCAGAATGCCCTGGGTCATCCTCACTTCCAGATCCAGCAAACCTCTTTATCTGCTGCATCTTATGATCCCTGAATTAGCATCATAGAAAAAAAATTATTAGTTATAGCAATCAGATACTCACAGAAACCATGCACATGCAATCTGCCAAATAATTTAAGCCAAATAAAATTTAACATAAGCGAACACTGCTTCACAAGACAATAAAAATGACTTTCGTCAAGATGTTTTATTTAGTTGAAAAAATAAGAAAAACATTGCTTGCCCTAAATAAAAACTAAATGATGGATCAAAAAAAAGTTTTAAAGACATAAATTCAGTTGACGGTAGGGAAAGCTCTGTTTTTCATATTTTAATTTAGAATAATAGAAACTGACTGGAATCTAGAAGTCGGAGGACCAGCGCCCATGTGGTTCGGCCTGAAAAGGACCCTCTGTGAATCTCCTCGGCCACTGAAACACGGTAGAATGCCTTTTAATATCAATGAGAAAATAAATAATAAAAAATATTAAAATTATTCTGCCTTCATTACTAATTTCTTTATCAAAGCAGGTAAGTGACTAAGAATAAAAAGGTAAGTTATTTAAAAAATCTAATCATTAAATATCCCTTCTATATGGGGATGATTAGGGTGATTTCAGAAGAATACTGAAAAAACCTGTTGTAAACAGAATTCTTTCTAAAATTAAAGCTGAGAAGAAAATATTTAATCAAAATTAACTTGTTTACAGGATATTAAAACCAATATTGTAATATATTATATTTCATTTTATAATATAATACTTGTGTCTTAAGTAAGATTCAAATTTTTTTTTTAATTTAAATTTAAATCAGATACACATATCATTTCTGCTCAAGTTAGTAACAATCATCAAATATTCATAAATGCCATCGACGGCTATCCTCACCTGTAGCCAGGCATATTGTTAAATGGAGGCATCTTGCTTGCATCGAGACCAGCTGCTTCTTCTGGGGTTGCTAACGACGAAGAACTAAATCCCTTTGACATTGGTTTCTTGGAGTACGGAGGTTCTGGCTTGGGCATAGTAGTTCTCCTAGGAGGTGGAATGTTGGGATTGGATTGCTGAATTGATAATTCAAGTATTTTTCAAAATAAAAGATGAATTTAAGTAGAAAATATAATTTTATGCTTATAAATTGGAAATGAGACCAAACAAAACTCTTGATTAATTATTTGTCAAAGAAATATGATTGGATTGAACGAAATGACTGGATCAATGATATAATTAGCATTGTTTTAATTCTTTTTTTATCATTTTGAATATTGTTAATAAAATTTGCAAAGTACAAAGTATAATAATTTTTACATAATAAATTGAAAATATTTAAAGAATCAATTCAATACTTAAGGAATCAATTTGTTTGTTAAAATCAGATAAAATAAATAATAACAAGCGGCATGCAACAGGAAAAACTAGAGATGTAAAAGCATATCCAACTATAATCATGCAAATAAACAAAAAAACAAAACAAATTAACTTATCTTGTTGCTTTTCAAAATCATTGCTTGAGGGTGTATAATATGAAAAATATGAGTTTTTAGATTTCTATTGTTAAATAAAAAATTACACATATCGATTTTCAGAATTGAGTAAATCTATGCGATATATTAATCATAATTAAATATGTGGTAGAATCATGTGAATAGTCAATGTAAAGAAAGTCTATGTTTAATCAAATTTTCTTTAATTAAAACAAATTTTGTCTATGTTTATTCAAACTTGTCTACAACTTTTATATTATTCTTCCTTTAAATATTTTTTTCAATCTCTCATCATAACAAATGTAAATCTAAAAAACAATAACTTTGATTTGTATCCTTTCAAAAATACTAGTTTCAAAAACTCTGGATCTCGGGAATAAGCCCTGAACCTTGAGAAGAGGAAATTGGACTGTTGATTGGTTACAGGATTTCTAAAGAACAATCTTTAAGGTGGTAGTTTGCCAGTTTTGGTTTAAAAATGACTAATTATTGTGTTAAAGGATACATAAAAACACTTTAAAACTAATATTTTGCTCCAATACATAATTGCTAATGTAATCATCTTAAATTTATTTATATTAGTTTTAATGCTGGCATTTCATGTGACACAAAATAATTCAAAAGTTATAATTTGTTTTAATGATTATCAATTTGAGCATACCCTCAAGTTAAACTTAAATTTTAATTAAAATCCAAAATAGATTACATACCTCATAATTTGTATCAAATAATTATAAACGAACAGACACAAAATGCAAAAATGAAAAAACATTGAATATACATTAATGATATCAAAATAACATCAAACACATGTAAAACACAAGCTTAAAAATATAAACAATTATGCTTGGATGGAGTTTGATGTTAAACAGGATGAGTGATCAGGAAAAGGAAGAGAAATGGAGGATTACACACCCATTATTTTTTTTAATTCTTTAGACTAATATGTCCTTTCATTGTATACTAAATATATAATAAATTATAACTATACATTGTTCATATTAATATAAAATCATTTATATTCAGATTGAATATCAGCACTGCTAATCTATATAAATGTCTGTGAAGCAGTGTTTGACAATAAAATTCTATGATCATGCGAATCCTAATGAATCTTGCTGCCGAAGCCTATTTTATGAGACAATTGTGCTAAGCAACTATAATATCATGATTAATAAATAAAAATGTTAAAAAGTTCAGGGGTTTATTTTTTTTTTTAGTAATAATTTATTATTTAACTTTTTTTCTCACTCTGCTCCTCCTGAACCTCTTATTATATTTGTTTTCTATTAAATGAAGCTTTTAATCTATTTTTCTACTTGATTTTGTAAAGCAAAAAATAATAATCAGAACAGAAAGAAATATGAAAAAAGTAAAATGAGCATAGAACGGTCAATAAATTATTGACATTTCTAAAAGAAAAAAAATGAAAAGCTGTAACAAAATGAAATCAAGAGATAGCAATGAAATCAGTGCAAGGTATCATTAAGTAAATTTATGGAGTTCCTACCAAATAAGTGTACTGCAATTAGTTTTAAGGTTCAACAACTATTTTATGGGTTACTCATTCAAGACGGTGTGATGGGAATGGCTTTCTTAGTTCGTGTGAAATCATAATTTGCTTATTAAATACATCATAGCCAATTATAACATTATATTAAATAAATTAGAATTAAACGTTTTAAATTATGATCACTGAAATTCCAAATATTTGTATAACAGGCTTTACACCTTACTTTAAAAGAATGAATAAAATATTTTCAGTATACCTTGTTTTAGACTTTTCATAATTTCATTAGTAGAAAAATACTAAAGTTTGTTTTTGCTAGCAGTTAAAGGTTATCCTTAGCATTTACCTGCCACTGTATCAACTATTCCAGTTGCAATGGACTCTTGTAACGAAATTGCAAGCTATAAGTAGAGTTTCTACAAACAATAAACTTCTGGAGATTAATATTAGGTAGAATTAAACACTTGAATGCTGATCGTTATAAGGATAGTAGACCATTATTATGAAAACTCTTAATATTATTAATTTCTTTTGTAAACAATGAAAATTGGGGATAGTTATTTGAGTTTCTAATGAAGATATTTAAAATGATAATTGTTATGAACTTTTTTAAGATGTTTCAATAGTCAGAAAACAATAAAGAATGGACTTTTAATACTTGCATTGAATATAAAACTTTTTATTTTTTACTTGTAGAATTTATGTAAACACATTCTTATCAATATTAAACATAATATACCACATATTTATTTTATCCATTTTTCATTAAGAGGAAAATTTTCCATCATTTCTTTTAGTAAACAAATAAAAAAGATTAGTTAATATTCATCTTTCAAGTAAATAGTACCGAGATATATTATTGTTATAAATTGTAATTGAATGAAAAAACAAAATAAAATCATTAAGCTGAAATATGTATCTTATTTCGTTCAATTGATTTATAGAAATTATATTTATAGCACATAATAAAAAAATATTGTAGCATTATTTTTATAGCAATTATAGCAATAAATTTAATAGTTGAGTCCAACTAGTACTGTGAGGCTTCCTTGATAATTGATATTTGAAATACAACAGTATAGTGGCTGGTCTGAAAGTCAAGTAGAGAAGACTTGAGTAGATAGAATTACATTGCATAACTTGATTTGAGTATTGGTTTACATCTTTTAATACTTTGATGCTATAAATTTACCAGCTAAGTTCTCCTTAATAGTCAAGCAAAGTAATTCTTTTAAATGGTTGCTTCACTTCCATTTCACACAAGGTCATAAATTTAAGAAATAATTATGATTAGAAGCCTAGACCCCTATTCCTATCCCACTAAACAAATTCAAACAGCTACCTTATCAAATATATTATTTTTATTTGTAATTATTTTTATAATCTGTTTTACATTGTTTAAATCATGTGCACTGATCAATAAGGCCCTAGTTTGTTTAATTACTTATTATTTTAATTGTATTTTTAATTAATTTTCATTAGATTTTATCAAATTAAATAAATTTAATTATTATCTAATTGTTTCTAAAAGTTTCTGTATTGGGTTGGCCTACAGCTCATCTAGAACTCATTTCTATACTTTGTTTAGTGATATTGTTTAATTTAATAAATTTAAACATTTTTTTATTTTAAAAAATAAAAATTTTAACAAATTATCATCATTGAATCAAGTTAGTATAATACCCAAAACTTCAGAAATAAATGAACTGAAACTACAAAGACTGAGATTATAAAAACAACTGGACTAGATTGACACAATAATGAATTATAATATTGTTGGGATTATATACTAAACTAACAAAATAATACCACAATAATAAACTAAATAATAAGTAATTATTTTTTTCTGTTATGAAAATTTATTCAATAAACATTATTAAAGAAAAATTACAGTAACTAGAAAGCCACCCTTGTATTTCTACAGTTCATGCTTGCACTGATAAAACTAACTCAAAATAAAACATATAATTTAAAGTATCAAAAAATATAAACTAAAATCAAAATAAAACAAAGATCACATTTATGAACATGTGTTTTTGTTTAATTTAGAATTATCAACTAACCTGAGACATAGGGAGAAGTTTTTGTGGACTACGACAGATCTGTAGCACAACGCACTCAGAGCAAACACAATGAATACGCCCCCCACCACCGACATTAAAGTACCCACCAGGAACACAGTGTTCGTGCTGTGAGAATTTTCTGCATCGGACAAAAAAAAACAAAAAAAAAACAATAGATTCATTACAAACCGATTACAATAATACTTTAGATATGGGTGTGGTTTTAATAGGATAAAATTTTGGAATATAAGAATATAGGTGAGGGAATATTCTGAATCTCAAATGTAAGTAGTTCATGCACCAACCAGAGCTAAATCAAGTATGTAGTGTAGAGAAGGAAGAGTCTGACAGTTAGACAGAGATGAAAGAGAAAGCTGTTAGTATTGGTATTAGTTTTTTAGCAATAGATTCATATTCAACATAACAGATAGTACTCAAACAAAAGTCTGGCATTACCAATAACCATTTTCATTGGTACAGATAATATGTATATATTTAACCACAACAAGCAACACTGAATACATGAATATGTACCAACATCTCACATTCCTTTCAGTATTTTTAAAGAAATATTTGTCTTTTACAGCCTGCTAATGGAGTTGATTTACTTAAATTTTTTATAAGCAATCATAAAATACAGTTATTTTAAAGTTTATTCTCAAGAAGAGATCGAAAAGTAATTTATTTCGATACATCAGCTTCTGCATCAAAACAAATATTTATAATGTCGCAAAACACATAAAGCATTTCTGTAACCAACAAAAATCGGCGAACAATGCGAGAGATAAAATATAAAAATTAGCGCTTGCTCACAGGTATTAATTGCTTTATTTACAGTTGAGGAAGTATTTTGGTTTCCTCTGATTGTGTACCTGTAGCAAACCGCAATTAGGGCAAAGCAAATGAAGACCCCTTTGACAACTCCTACCATTATGAAGACCATCGTCAGTGTGCTTAAGTTCTCATGGTCCCTTCCTGAAAAATATTATTTCCCACACCGCTTTCTCATTTAAGGGTCAGTATGAATCTGCTCATAACGCTCTATTTTAATCAAATAAATAAATAAGTCATATAATATAATTTTGTAAGAATGTAAAAGAGGATTCTGGGTCAAGTCGTAAAAAGACAGGATTTAAAAGAAAGCATATGCATGTTTAATGTCATTTTATAATAATATTAATATATTTTTTCCACCATTTAGGTAGTATTAGAAAGGAGTGGGTTAAGTGAATAGGGCATTGTGCTACTAATCTGTACGTTCCTGGTTTGATACTGTCTTTGACATATAAATTATTTATTCCGTGGAATCTGGAGACCCTCTTAGGATCAACAGCCTCTTTACAGTGGGGAAAACTTTGAGTGTCAACTTAGTTATATCACTTACTGCAAAACTGTTGGCTTAGAAATTGAACAATCCTTACCATGCATTGAACCCAATACCCTTCATGGGTTGCAGTGGTACAGGCCGGATCATAAACGATATTTCTAGCTACAGGTTAATATTAGGTCTTCATTGCTTATTGAAATAAAATAGTTATATTGAGATGCAAAAATAATGGCCACCCATCATATAATACCTATATGTAATCTAACAGGGCATGAAAACTGAGAATTCCAAACATCATAAAATAAATGGAATACAGAAATTTAGTTAACATAAGGTGAAAATAATTTAAACAATTTTGATTCGTCCTTCATAAATTTTCTTTAAGTGCTACTTTTAGGTTGGAGTATCATACCGCTATATTTGGTCTTTCTTAAGAATAAAAAAATATAGCAAACAACATGGTTATCACTTCTAAAGAGTACAGAAAATGACGTACGTCCCTATAAACAAAAACTCAAGTACCGAAATAGTAAAGTTGAGCCAAGGGTTCAACAATTTATTTTCATCAATTGATTACACAATTAATATTCATTGTTAACAATGGTTAACAATTGATATTCATCAACAAAAATTGTAAAGATGGTCAATAGTTTAATGTTTATATTTCAAATTACTAGCGACTAAACATAAAATGAAAGCGTTTTTTAGTTATGAATAAGTGGTGAACAAAGTTTCAAGTCCATTGTTTTTGCCTCTTAGTTTTTCTAAGGAAATGAGCGAAAATACAAATGTAGTAGCATTTATTCCTCAATACATTCACGCTTAAATTTTGTGATTTTTCTTAATAATAGGACAACAGACATAAAATTTGAACAATGCATATGACTTCTAAATAAAAGATGTACATGTAGCACAGGTATATTTGGGAAGGTGAAAATGAAAACAAAAACATCTTTTCATTGTCCTAAACTTATAGTAAATATTTCATAGCTAATTAATTCAATATTTTGAAAAAAGGATGTGATTACAAATCTCTAAAAAAAAAAAATGTATAAAGCCATATTGTTTTTTGCAAGTAAACTCTAACTATTAAACAAGTAAAATTAATAATTATTATGTTTAAAAAAAATACGGCTCTAGACAGAAATGAAATATTTTATAAAAAACCAAAATAACTCTTTCATTATCAAATATTTAAAAAAAATTAGCAACAATCATTTTTTGACAGGCTTAATATAGGCAATTCTAATCCATTAATAATGGATTCATATATGTGTGTTCATAGTTCGTCATCAAGCAAGAGTGATTTTTTACAATAATGTTTCTTGGAAGCTACTCCTCAAGAAATCTTTATATTTCCCTCCTATAGATCAATAATGGTGCCATCTAAGTTGGTGAGAATTGGATAAAGCAGACCAACAGGTAATTCTAACAGATGTATAATGAAGCCGATGTGATGAAGTATATAAAGCTTGGAAGACTACATTGGACAGGCAACGTTGCCTGAATGCCAGCTGATGAGATCCCGAGGAAGCTGCTGGACAGGAGGCCCCATCGGACCAGAACTTAAGAAGTGGGCGACCACAGCTTAGATAGGAGGATGCTGTGATCAGGAACTCCAGTGACATTCTGAAAACCTAGAACTGGTAAGCAACCAAGATCAAGTCTCATGGAAGAGGCCAAGGTCCACACTGAGATATAGATGGAAGGATGGATAGTTTAATAATAAAAACAGTAAAGCCTACCACTACTAAATAGAGCTGCATTCACAACTTTGTTCACCAAATTCCATAAAAACCCTAAACAGATTAAAAAAATTCTCTCTCTCTCTCTCCCCCTCGTCCCTATCTTCAAGATGACATCTACTGACTCATGATTCAAATAATATTTCAGATTAAAAAAAATGTAAATGACTAATCTTAAAAACTTTAAATATTATGAATAGCTAAAAACTGTTGCATATTAAATTTGAATAAATTTGAAAGAAGAGTTCACTTTTTGTTGATAGTTTTCAGAATGAGAACTTCTAAATAGTGCACAATTAAACAATACCAGGTACTCGTTAAAAATCCCAATCCTTATTTAAACCTGGATAGGCAAAATTTAGAGCTCCCACTGTAGCATAGTCCGATTAGCCAAAGCAGCTGAAAGTGACGTAAAATGAACAAACAATAGTGTACAAAGTGATGGTGTGCCTTTCCTTTATTTAATTGCATATAGTTTATATTTTATTTACTGAATATAGTTGAAAAACCACTCTTGGTTGATAGAGCTATTCACACAATTATTTCGTAAAAATAATATTTAACCATACAAAAACATATTTGACAAACTGAAAGTAAATAAACTGTATGATATATTTATTTCTTCAATCTATTATATATTTATCTTAAAATTTCAGGAATTTTATAAATTTTAAAGGAAATGATACTACTAAATAAGTTTACCATATGGTGTCTCTTTCTTTTTCATTTGATTCTCAAGAGAAGGCTCGTTGCTCTCGCCTGGTGCCTGAGTTCCTTCAGGTACCGGAGTATTCATGATTTCGACCTGGATTGAACAATCTGGACCAGTCCAGCCGAGCTCGCAGTGACACTTAATGACATTGTTACATGTCTGAAATAGTAAGTTTTTAAATATTACTTAAGTTTTTTTCATTATGGAATGCCTAACGGATGATAATATCTTTATATTTACCCCATGGTTAGAACATTCAAGATTGTTATGATTCATTGGGCATTTGACTGTACTTATGAATGGAAAAAGGCTGGTACAAGTCTGATTCACACATATCTAAAATAAATCATTATAACAATCAGTAAATATCTTTTTTCATTTTTATTCTGATAGTTAACAAAAATTCATGCAGGATTTTACCAGTTGGTTGCCACAAGGGGTACCGTCTCTGACAAGACCAGCTTCAGGAAGGTCTGGTTGTTCCATCGGTCCGCTTGTTGTCCTTAACGGACAAATAAAATGTACAATAAATACTTAGGATAATAAAATAGTAATAATATTGCAAAGAATTCGATTGATGGAATATAAACGATCATCAACTTTAAGTATTATTTTCTGTCTATCAATAAATATTTAAACAAAAAAACAGAGAAAATTAGTTTTCTTTAGTGGTAAAATTCATGATTATTTAATAAGACATTTTGTCACTTCATTTTATACAAATATTTAAAACTTATAATGGAACACAGAAGTAAACCACGGGTCAAGCTTGTTAGAGATATTGTACAGAAATCTAGAGTGAGTTGGTTTGGTCCTCCATCAAAGATGAAGGCAGTTAAAAGGAATAAGTGTGCTGAATGAAAAAAAACTACATAATTTAACCATCATTCAACAACAACAAGGCACATTGATGATCTTGAAATAGTTGCAACATTAAAAATTACAGTCAGAGAATCCTACCCAAGGCTCAAAGGGTAGGGAAAAGTTAGAAGGAGTTGGAAAAAAGAACAATATTGAGCATATGTTTGGTCGATGAGACGAAAAAATAAAAACAAATTATGCAGAAATTTCCGAAAATTATCTGAATGACTATTCATCATTCCATACCTGGAACCCCGAGTAAAATAGCACAATAAAGGGTCATTGGGCCATTTACCTATTTCAGTATCAATGCATATCAATTTAAAGAAAAATCTTCCCAAGTAAAAAAAAAAAAGTACTGAATATTTATATTATTAAATTTTTAAATTATAGATAATAGTACATACTTGCACTCATATTCTACTCCTTTCATAGAAATAATGGTTCTGGAAAACAGTTGGTCAGTGCCAGCGGAAACGGGATAGCCACTTCCTAGCTGGCATTGGAGGGATCCACAAAGGGCATTCCTGGAAAAAAAAAATTATATCAAGTTTTTTTATTAAAAAAATGTTAATAATGATTTTAACAGACTTTAAAACATCTTAAATGATATGGGGATAAAAACTGTAAGTGAACAACCATTTTGAAAATTAAAGTATTTTGATCAGTTAAATGCCGAAGATTATGTGATGAATAAACGGTTCAATGAATATGTAAGCATATTATAATCCAACTATAAATAACTGCAGACAGGCCCATTGCCCAGAGGGACAAGCAGGAGGCAAGAACACCCTTGAGTTTTTGAGTTTGAGTTTCCAGTTGGCACCACACAGGGTTTAGGGCCTGAACACAGTGGATGACAGTTTTTAGCAGATTACAGATATAATGGTCCAGAAAAGAATATTAAAAGAAAAAAAATTAAATAGGCAGTCATAAGGACTGCCAACAGAAGTGAAAACTCAAGACTTTGGAATAATTGTGTTCTTTTTTAAGTTTAAAATCAATTATAGTCTGAATCATTTAAATTTCAAATTTGTAAATTTAAATTATTAATCTTTGTGTGTTTTTCACATATCCGGGCAATCCGAGCAATAATTATATACATTTTCAAGTAGTTTATTTGTTATTCCAAACATATGAGGGGGGGGGAATATTCATTACTTACTCATTATCACATTTTATAAATTGTTTATCACTGTCAGTTCCACAATGCCCACTGAAAGAACCTTTCGGATTGAACTGCTTGAAGCATTCTGGATCTCCTGCTTTAGCACCTGTACAATAATTAAAGAAAATAAGAACTAAATAAAAATTTCTTAGAATGAACCAAGCCAATATAAAAGTTTCTTATCCATATAAAAATGAAGAGAAAAAAAAACTTACTATAACCCCAAATTTGTTTGCATTGAATATCTAAGGTCGGACAGACTCCATTGAAGCAGTAACCTTTATCAGAGTCACAAAAAATACCATTCTTCTTGTGGTAGTCAGGTGGGCATTGACCATCTTCTCCGTTACAATGTTCTGGCAAGTCACATTCGTTTGTAGCAGGTCTGCACTCAACACCCACAGGCTTTAACTAAAATTTTAAAATTTGATTACTTTTAAGCATGTGTTCAATATTCTTTCTAATTTTTTTTCTTTTATAATTAATAATATCATTAATTTTCTTATTTAATTTATTGATATTCTAACACTTTAAGAAGTTAAAAAGAAATCTATTATTCTATTAATGACCTCCCACCCATCCAAAAAGGTAAATGATTATACAGCTGATTATAATTTATTATTGTACAAATAAATTATAATTCTTTTAAAAATTAATAATGCAGTATGATTGAAATCCATCCCTTACCTTGCATTCTACACAGCATTCTCCAGTTGCACATTCAGATTCTTTCTTCAGCTTACACGTATAAGGGTCACAGCACGGATCATTTTCCTGACATTCTTGTATTAGACCACAGTCACAATCTTCGCCTTCCTCAATGACTCTGTTGCCACAGGACCGCCTTACCTCCAGCTATATAAATTAATAATTTTTACGTAGATTTGTAATTTACAAATTTATAGCCCCTATGAATGCAAAATAAATTTAACAAAAGAGTTTTTTTTATTTTTATCAATTGAATTTTTGTATAAAATTATTTCAATGTCCCTACATGTAATAACTCATCATAATTTTTATGGTTCCAACAGTTTTATATAAAAATTTGTATTACTATACTTTGTGCCTCGGAGGTAAAGGACACCATGCCCATTAAATAGGTGATATTTAGGTAACTTACTATAGATATATAATACTATGATCAATACTTCCAATTACTATAGATAAATACTACTATGATCAATACTTCCAATTACTTATCAATGCCACTAACGTTGTGAAGAATTTTCTTTAAGTTGTTTCTCTAAGTAACGGGGAAATATATTTTAATAGTTAATTATAATTATAATTAAAGTTATAGAAAATTGGCTCTTCTGAAGAAACACAACAATTACAAAAATGTGACCTTTACTTCTGGGATACTGATTTATTTAAAATGAAAGTGATTATTAAAAACATGTGCAAGAGATTATGTGATATTTATATTATTAGAAAAATCAAATCATACACTTATCGTTACCTGATTAGGTTTATTGAGAAGGCATAGGCCATGACCTGTTCGAAGAGCACTATTATAATCTACTCGGCTACATTCACTAAATTTGTATGGTTGGACGTTTTCTAGACCCACAATCGATTGAGCCATGATACAACCATGCCAATCCCTACAGAAACATTCTTCCCCTAAAAAAATTAAATAGAAATAATTAATACTAAATAAATTTAGAAAAATAAATTAAAATAAGCAAATTGAATTACTTATGAATAAAGATTAACAAATAATAAATCTTACTTCCACCATCATGACCCATTCCAATATTGTGACCAATCATGTGGGCCATTGTGCCAGCTAAGAGGTGTAGCTCATAAGCGTTCACATCAACACTGATGCCAACAGATTTGTCTGTGCACACAGTTTCTGGAACGGACATTCCAGCTTCACCTCCTTTAAACATCACACCCCTGAAACACATTATGTTTAAAATTATTAAATATTAAATAAAAAATATTAGTGAATATTTAATTAAGATATTAGTCAAATTTTGTTCTAAATTCTACAAAAAATGAAAATTTGCATAAAACTAACGTTATCATACATATATAAAAAAAATAAAATAAATCAAACCCTTTTTAAAATAAAGGTGCAGCCCATTAATATCTGTGAACATTATAAAATTAAAAAAAAACCCTTGTATCACTATAACCCATGAAGTCATGGGCTTAGTATGTGGTATATAGACTGCACTGTTTCAAGGACAATGGTTGTCCAGGGGTGTAATTTTTTTGAGATCATGCTTAACTGCCATGTTTTTCCTCCTATCTTGGGTAACAACTTTATAGGGACTGGGTGAGCCCTTGGATTGTCTCCAGATATCACAAGCTCCAACCCTAGCTGTTAAAAGATTAAAAAAATTATCTGCCACTGGCAGATATGAAACCACAAACTTTAGCACAGTAGCTCAGTGCTCTACCATTGAGCTCTCCAGCTTCCCAAACCAAACATTATATAATAGTTAATATTAATATAGTAAGCTACAAGCAAATATTAATAATGAATAAACCCCACATCACATCAAGGCTATGATGTCCATTACTTAACCTTAGAATATTTTGATATTGATCATCATTAAGACTCATTTCACACATGTCCACAATATTAGGATCTCTGGACTGCCTGTTAAATTATAGTTCTCAATCTGACACTGAAACAATTTTCACTATACATTTTCTACATAACTGAGAAAATGTTTTATAGCTGATAGAATTCGTTTGAATTGTTCAGTCCATAATATTCAAACCGAGTACACCATTTTTGCTCTTTAAAAATCAAATTTAAAAAAAACGTAAAAAAAAAATAAAAAGTAGTTTTTTAAAAGACGAGTGAGGCATCGATAAATAACAGTTGCACTATTTAGAAATAAATATGAGAGAGAAAATTAATTTGTGAAATAAAACAAATTAATTTAAAATGAAATAAATGAATGTGAAATGAAATAGAGAAATTCCACTCGGTAATAACATAACAAAATAATTCTCTATGAGAAGTCAGGCATGAGAGAGTCCCTAGATAATAAAACATACGAGTTCTATTTTAAACAACAGCAATTTGGGTGAAATTAATTCTTCCAGGATAAGGTAATAGGTCTTAAGTGATTATTAAATTTAGGACATCGCTCTACCAATTGAGCTATCCAAGGCCGCATGCCGACCGAGGACAAATCTTTTCTCTCATAGATCCCATATCCCAGTGCTCTCGCCATTTTTGTGATGAATACACTAGAACGAAGTTCTTTGAACATTAATTTAATTTTAGGATCTTATTGATTTACGTCATATTACTATTTATAATTTTTTATAATTATTGGTCATTTTTTTGAGTTTTTAAATATTTTTATGTTTTATTTTTTAAAGAGAAAAGATAGGCCCTCGACCGAGTCACGGTGAGACGAAGGTTCCGGGTTCAAATCCCGGTCGAGGGCCTATCTTTTCTCTTTAAAAAATAAAAAATAAAAATATTTAAAAACTCTAAAAAATGACCAATAATTATAAAAAATTATAAATAGTAATATGACGTAAGTCAATAAGATCCTAAAATTAAATTAAAGTTCAAAGAACTTCGTTCTAGTGTATTCATCGCAAAAATGGCGAGAGCACTGGGATATGGGATCTAAGAGAGAAAAGGTTTGTCCTCGGTCGGCATGCAGCCTTGGATAGCTCAATTGGTAGAGCGATGTCACGGTGAGACCATGGTTCTGGGTTCAAATCCCGGTTGAGGGCCTATCTTTTCTCTTTAAAAAATAAAAATAAAAAATAAATATATATTTTTCTCTTTGAATTGATCAACAAATTACATTTTATTTTGAATAGTTGGATCAAAAATAACGGTTTAGAATTTTCTAAAACCATAAAAAGATGCATTTTTTAAAACTAATTAGGAGGAAACTACAGAGCAGTATTTATAAAAATAATTAGTTATGACAGTAGAAATTGGTTGCTAGAGCCATCAATACTCGTATATAAAGGACTATCACGTGATCATAATCACAGTCAGCAGCTCAATTGATCCAAACATTCACTTGTTAAGTCTTTCAATTTGAAATTTCTGAAATATATACGTACATTAAAACAAAAAAAAAACAATGGCCATCTTATTAATTAATGCTAGCTATATAATTGTTAATGGGAGCATAGTGGCTCAGTGATAGAGTGTTCAGTTGCTGAAGGTCCTTGGGCAGATTTTATAACAGCCAAGGATAGATCAGGACACTCCTGAGGTTCACCCAGCTTCTATAAATTGGGTACCAAAAAAAGGAGGGGATCTGGTGTTTGATCATGATATAGAAGAAACCACTTTCCGTTGTCCAAGAAACAGTACAGTAGAAAGTGGTGTCCTAAATATGATTTGTAGTGGTACAGTTTTTTTTTAGCATATATATATATATATATAGTTGTTATGTAAGGACTATATCATCATCATCATTCTATCCTCATATTGCCGATGCAGTGTGAGGAGGAATTCTATACAGCCTTATTCAGCTCTGCCAGTCTCACACCAACAGTGCTCTTCTTTCCTTAGGAGTACATATATGATATACATGTAAAGAGGCCCAGACTCGCTAAGCGGGTTGTCGCGTAATCATGATGATATATTTATAATATATTTATAGATTATTAACAAGTTCAAGGACTTGTGTCACATAAGATACTTACGTGAGGAGTTGAGCAGTATCCTTCTCGACCCTGTACAACTTTCTGGAGGTGTAGTCGTTGAAGTTGAGCAAAGCCCTGCTGATGTCTTCAGACTTGTCGATGAGGGCCTGATTACTTCCTTGCCAAGTCTCTATGTACACGATGGACACTCTTGTATTCAAGGTACGGAAGTACTGTCAAAACCAACAACAAACATTACGAAATTCAACTTTTATCAACAGAATAGATGTTTTTAACGTTAAACCAAAATAGTTATTAATATTGCATCAAAGTGTTGTGAATAATCTTAACCATATGATGATAAAAACCAATGACTGGTAGAAAATAAGAAAACAATTTAGAATCCAAACTCTTACCAAATCAGCGATGTTGGCTACTTGAATCGCGTCGTGGACAACTTCTGATCTTGTACTTCCATTCCTCTTCTCAAACTAAACACATAAATAATGTTAATAAAATAAATGGGTTTATAAATTTGAACTAAAATCATCTAAGGTTTAGGGAATTATTAATTAAAACGGATATTGTAATTACAATGTTACGACGTAGTTTTAATAAATTGACATTAAAATTAATCATTAAATTGATTATAAAATGGCACCTAAATGCCAAAAGCTGTACAATAAGGTTGATCAGAGATAACCAATGAAATTTTTAGTATAAATGGAATAGCATTTACGAAACATTTTTTGAAGATCGAAGATGCACTGTCTTTTTTCCTAAATTTGTTTAGTTAAAAGCAGAAATACATGGGTAATTAAAAAGGTAATTTATACAGGCAAAGGTGTTAAAAAGATGCTGGGTGTTATATATTATTCATTGGTGTTAAAAAGATGCTGTGAAACACTTCCAGAAGTTCAGAATAATTACAAAGATAAAATTATATGAAAAATGTCATCAAATGGATTTTGACAAGGATAGAAATGGAATTGTTAATATAAATATCGGAAAACGTTTATGCAAGAAGAGGAACGTGGCTAAAGGGGTCTAGAATTAGCATTTTATTATTACGTTTAGTATATTTCAATTTCCATTAATATGAGTAAGAAGGTAGGTTATCAGTATAACAACTGTCAGTGATCAGTTTATGAATAATAGCGGATAACAGTCCCTGGAGACCGGCTATATCATAAGTACCGTTTTAACGATAAATTCGTAAGTTATGCAAACTTCTTAGAAAAACAAATAAATAAAGAAAGGGGAACAATTTTCCATGGCATACATTTACAGAATGCTTTCAATTAAAGTAATCAATAATGAAGATAGAAATATGTAGAGATATCGTTATTGGATTATTTACTAATGGAAAGTGCTATCAAAAGCTATCAGACCTTGGAAGGACATGAATAGATGATGAATTAAAACGCCTAAAGCACTAAGTTTGAATTACTGGTTGTCACTACTAAAGCGATGACTGTTCAAGATCCAGATTAAACCGAAACGTCAGGAAGTTTCTGATGGCCCGATGAATCCTCAACACAGCGTCCAAATCTACCCGGGCATCAGAGAATGGATCCGTGACTTCAACTATTCGGGGAATAGGGAAATAAGCGGAGAAACTTTAGTCTAAAAACATTAGTACAGAGTATTAGGTACCTGTATTGGTTATTATACGGATGTTGCAAACATAGTTACGATGCAGATTCGATGTATGAAATAGATAAAAACAAATTAAATAGTCAGTCATGAGGACTATGACCTACCCCTACTGAAAATACGAGGGCCATCCGGAAAGTAGTACCCGTTAGTGCCGCATGAAGCTCTGACGAGGCGCGTAGCCGCTGGGCAGGGTCAGACCGCGTCAGTGCCTTGTCTGCCTGCTCTGTGCGATGTTGCATGACGCATAGCCTTTGTTGTGTCTGTGATCGTTTATAATGTTTAAACAAATTGAGAACTCCGTCAGTTGTGAAGTGAGGGCCGTGATTAAATTTCTTAATGCACGAAACGTTCGATCTTGTGATATTCATCACCAATTAAAGGAGTTGTATGGAGACAATGTCATGGACGAGTCGTCTTTTCGGCGTTGGTGACTCAACTTCAACCTGTGGGGGGGCAATACACACGACAAGGAGCCTCTTTACGAAGAGTATATACTTTTGGCGGGGAAAAGATTTCACAGAGATGAAGAACTTAAACGAGGCGTGACTACGTTTCTAAATACGCTGGTGGTGGAGGACTATGACGCTGGAATACATAAACTCGTCACACGTTATGACAAATGCCCAAATTTGCTTGGAGATAATGTGGACAAGTAGTGTAAAGTGTGATCTTTCCAATAAGAATGTTTATATTTGTTAATATTTACTCCTGTGTCTTTTTTGCACAAACGGGTACCACTTTCCGGATGACCCGTAGCTCAACGCGGCTAAAGAAGTTTTCAGTTCAAAAATCATGAGGACTGGCGACAGAAGTGAAAACTCAAAACCCTGTAATAACCTTGTTCTTTCTTGAATTTCAAAATCAATTAGAGTCTGAGTTATTTAAATTTAATAATTTGTAAATTGAAATTATTTAGAGTTGTCAGGTTTGTACATTTATTGGTTCATCGAGCTATTATTTTATAAATATACAAATAGTTTATTAGTCTATGCATACCGCTCCTTCAAAAGACACATGTAACTCACATAATGGCATTTTTGAGTTAAGCTTTCAGTAACACTGGTATTAGTTGAAGCTTTTCAATTCAGGAACGCCATTTAGGATACTCCACTTCCATGATGTGATATGATTTTTTTTGTTGATAAAATCATATTTTGTGTTACATCATATTTGAATTTGAAGTTTTTTGGGAATACTGATATATGTTAAAATAAAAAAAAGTTTCAAACTTTTAAAAATTTTAAAATAATTAAAAATTAATTTCAATACCATCATTACAATAGGGATTCTTTGCTTTACCAATACCCAAATTTTATTTTTTTATTTTTTACCAATACCCAAGTTTAATTTTGACAAGACATGGAACTTTCAAATACCACTATTGAAAAACTGTTTCTTTAGATTTATGAGATAAGGATTGATTTCACAGAAGCTCAATAAAAAATATCAATTCATAAACAATGGCATCATATACACTTTCCTGTGGTTTGTGAGTAGTCATTGTTAAAGCAGAAATAAGTGGGAAATGTCGGTTTGTTTTTACAGTTCTGTTGTTATTAAGAAGAATAAATAATGAATGATAGGTGACTGGCACATCATTATCGACAGAATTGAGGAATGTACCAAGATTTCCTGATTTTGTAGCTCTTTTTCATCCACATGATTTTGGAAATTCCAATAAAATTCTTTTGTGTTTGCATCCATCAGTAACTTAAAACAAGACATTCGACAACAAAGCTTAACTAGTTATTGATTTTTTAAGTTACTATAATTAATTATTCCACAATTTTTAAGCCACATTTTAATTAAATATTATTATTCTTGTATCAATCGGATTCTAATCTTTAAACTAAAGTTTATTTAAAAAAATCGTATAACTCGTACACAGTCCGCTACGTACCGCTAGTCTCGCGCGACACGTCAACAGCATGTCGATCATGCCATAGACGCGAACCCATAAGTTATTCCCTTAACAATAGCCGCTCAACGCGGCTAAAGAAGTTTTCACTTAGAAAAAAAAAGAACGGATGTAATAAAAATAAACAATCAAAGACATGTACACAGTCAAAACACTTTAATTCTTTTTTAATTCACCGCTCTGTAATAAATCCCACTAAACCGCTGGGAAAGGTTGTTGAGAAGGGTTGAGCCCCCAAGGGTACAATATATCAGGGAGCTGATAAGGGAGAGTCGCTACAAATTATAAAGTAGTCTATCACAGGGGTTGGTAGATGCTACACTAACTGACTCTAACCCCTGAATTATAGACCACACCGAGTCTGTGTTCGACTACGTCATAGTTGCCTCTGTGTCATGATCAAAACTATAATTAATATAAACAGCTAAATAAAATAATTATAAAATATATATATGGTCCGATATAATCCACTACTTCACTAAGGACAGGAAAAGAATTTTCTATCATAAAATAATAGTAAACACTTTAATAATTACATAAAAATAACACAAAACATGGTACAATCTAAAAAACCAATTAACAACTAGAAAATCATTTTCTAAAAGTTTAACTAAGAATAGAATTATGAATCAAAGCATTAATTTTATGGCAAAAAAACGTGATGTTAGTTGTAAATATTTAATTGACTAATATTGGTAAAATTAGGAAAATATCTTAAAAGCATCCCTCACTATTTTTATCATGTAATGCATTTTTGTTCATAACGCTGTTTTTATTTTAAACTTACTGAAAATTATCTTCTAATTTTTTAGTTTTTTGATAGTAAATCGTCTGTTTTATTTTTTAGATATAATCTCTTTTCTACTTTTGAGTTCAGCTGGGTACTAAGGCGCTTCATTTATTCCTTTTTCTCAAACTAATATATATTTTCTACTTTTTAGTTCGGCTATAACAATAGGTTGTTTTTTAGTTTTCTATACAATAATTTTTTTTTTTGTGCAAAATATATGAAATAGTTGATCCTACCAGTAATCATATGCTTGTCTAAAGGATTAAGCCATCTGTGCCTTAGTACACGATTTAGTGTGTGTGTTTTTTTTTAGAATAATCGGTGACCATGAAGATCCCCTTTAGGATAATAAGACAAACTTATTACTTGAATTTTAATATTTTAATTAACAAGTGACTACAGAGAAATAGTTTGAAATACCTCAGCATTCTGCTGCAATTAAAGTAATTTAATATGTTGTATGTAGGACAGAATAACGCAAACCAGTAACGTGCACGTATTTTTTTTATTGCAGACTGTATTTCCTGCATGTAAGTATTTCAAGATGTCCCATAAATCTCCTCCTTGTGTTGGTTTGGGGCGTGGTTAGAGGATTGTCGCCGAAGGCTTTATTTAGGGACATGTTTTACGACTGTATCCTTTACCATCTTCATAAGGTCGCGGTCTGTGCCGTAAATCTAAGATACGTAAGCCCAAGACAGACGAATAAATAAATGTATCATCTTGTATTCCTGTAGAACCAGTTTGATATTTTTTAGTCCAAACGAGAGCAATGATGGGGAAATTCCAAACGAAGTAAACATTTCGGAAAAAAAATGTATGTGGTATAAAGTAGAATTGAATAACAGCACAAATGAAGTAAGTAGAGAGTAATACCCATCATTCTCAATTTTGAAATTAAAAGCAAAATAACAATTTGTCATTTGTAATATTAAAATTAATGATTGAATCTTATAAAAGAGTCTCGAAGAATATTATCAATCCTGTAGAACAAAATTAAACTATACTTTAGACTGTTGATGTGAGATGTACTATTCCTGGTTTGAAATCCTTTATCTTATTAACTTATAAATTAATGTTAGTCAATAGTCAGAACTAATATTATAACTCTAATTAACCCAAACTCAATTAAGGTAGTGAATACTCTTACCCTCCATCTATTCTCATAATCTGTACTCTTTAACATACTATATTCTTGTCAAACCATCTTTTCTACCATTTCTCTCTCTGCATCAAACCCCTAATCTCTACCACATACCATATAAACAAATAAAAAATGAAGGGAGGCCAAGGGAGTTTACAACGCTGACAACAAGGAAGTAATGATGAAATTTGATAGGCTAAAAATCTATTTTATAAACAAATTTCGGTATCTGTTCCACAGGCTATCTCTTCGATTTGAGTTGCAACAAGTTTCAACTAACATTTCGAAGTATATAAGATATAAAGCTCATGATTACTTTTATTTTTGCAAAATATTAACAGGGAAACTCAAATCGAAGTGACAACCTGCGGTATAATAACCCAAATTTCTCAAGATAATCGACATCCGTTAACTCTAGGACATTACTAATAAAATCTCTGTTATAGTTCTTTACTCGTAATATTTCACCCCCTTCTCATCCCAAAAAAGTTAAGAGTGGAACTGATTTATATAAATTCATTTCAATTACATCTTTTAAATAAAATATACGGATTACTACTGTTCTTCATACCGAATAAATCGCCATCAGGATTAAGGATACAATGTGGTTCACAAAAGCTGCAAGTGCCGACTTACCATCGCTTTATCGATGACCAACGCCGTCTCTATGTACTTGGTGGCCTCGAGGACGTCCCTCTTCATCCTCCGGTCCGGAGCTAGGCCGGAGGTGTGCTTGGACCGGCGCTTTGGCCACTCCAAGTTGCCAGAGAGAGCGCAACCCTTGTTCGCCTTCGTCCGAGCCTCGAAGATAACGTGCGGGTGTTTCTGCAACAAGATAAATCGATTTGTTAAAAATGTAAAAAAATTCATATAGATTCAAAATCATTATCCTGAATTAATTGCTTCAACACTAGCATTGTTTTTTCCCGAGTTTAATGGCCGTTAAGTGGTGAATTTTCAGGTAGAACATCTACCACACACGCCATTACTTATGCCTACTGAAAAAATACTAGCATATATCGCTTTAAAATATTTTAAATTAAAGAGGTAAATTGATCGGAATGTTCCTATATACCAAATTTTGATGTTTTACGATATATCAAGTTAAATGACGGAGATCGACAAAAATTATGACAAAAAATATTTCGGATACGAATAGGGTTCGAAATATTTTTGATTAAACGATGCTTCGAATAAAGATATTAATTTGAAGAGTGTAGTATTAAAAATAGTAATCTCTATACAAGACAGTGGAGTGATAGAGCACTGAGTTGCCATTTCGGAAATCCTGGTTCAAATCCCACTGTGGGCAAGACTTTTATTTAGTCTGTTTGCAGTCGGAGATGGATCATATAGGGTCTAGGACCCTCCTGGGGCTCACCCAGCCTCTATAAAATATTATAAAAACAGGGCACCCCCTGGGGAAAAAATCTGGCGGTTGAGCGTGACCTAGGACAGTTCACCTCCTTGCAGAACCGCTGTTCATGAAACAGTACAGTACTCTACCATGTACTGAACCCCAGACCCGTTCACGGGTTTTAGTGGAACAGGTCTTTTTAAATAAGACAGTGATCAGACCATCGTTGATCTATGGAAAAGATCACACGCCAAGTAGAGATCAGAAGGGAAATAAAGATACTAAGGTCGTTGAGGAGGAGCAAGGTCTGGAAAACATGGTAGTGCGAAGGTTGAAAGAGAAGAAGACGGACCAAGAGTTGTGGAGGAGGTTCGTCAGGGAGGCCTAGGTTCTGCAAGAACTATTGAGCCGAGCAGTTAGAGAAAATTGCGAACAAATCATCTTCTCACACAACTTTTAGAATAATACAGCCTATATAATGTACTGAACGCAAGACCGTTCATGGGTGGAGCTATACACTTTTTTTCTTTGTTTAAAGAAACTAAGTTGTATTTTAATATAATTTCTCGATCTAGGGGTTCGAAATTCTATTTCATTAAGTGCAAAGTTTTTTTTCAAATATCTAATTCGATAATAACACGGTCCCTTCGTTACCGACTAAGCGCTGATTCGGTTTCTTATCTATTTCCACGGAGCGAGGCAAAAATTCCGCCAATTCCTCTTGTTCTTCAGCGGAGAAAATTAAAAGCCGTGGAGGACCGACTTTAATTAAAGAGGGATCGATTGGCGAATTTCGCTAAGGACGACTAATTGAAATGAAAAGAAAACCAGCTATAGCTGCTATATTGAGATCGGAGGCCTTTCCATCTTAAACTCGACCTTAGACCCGGCAAGAATTCTGTCAGTATTAAACTACCTTCCGTCTATTTGAATTCTGGAAGAGAGAACATTACGAAGACATTGAAATTTGAATATCTCTTAAATTCACTTGACATGAAATGGAAAACTCACATAAAAAAGTAATATAAAAAATTATATACTGCAAATTTAAACTTGTAAATAACGGTATAGAGTACGGTATTTAAAAAACAATCTCTATCACTACCTACAACCCATGAGGGCCTAATATGTTTCCAGGATAACGACGGTCCAGGGAGGTGAGTCCAAGGTTACGCGCAACTACCAGGTTTTCCCCGAATTAAGGATATCCTCTTTTTTGAGGCTGGATTTGTTCCAGGAAGGTCTATGATCCCATAGAGTCCTTTCTGTGGATATATAAAATAATTTGTCTGCCAATAAGATGATATGATTCCGGATATTCCAGCATAAAAACTCAGCGCTCTACCCAATGAGATACTCCGCTCCCTTTTCTTCCTACCTTCCTCCAATTATAATTGGTTTACTTATTTTTTCTGATTTTTGGTTACACGAAGATTTTATATTAAAGTAGCTCATTTAGTTGTCAGGATTTTGAACCAACGCGATAAGGAAAGCCGTGGATTAATGCGCTGTATACTGTTTAAATATCAATATCAGTTTAAAACCAATGCATAGTAATTGAGAGCGTTTCGTTTCTTTATAAATTAATTATAATTATACTAATGAATTTGAAAGCAGCATTTATTTATTTTTAAATGAGGAAGCATCCCGACATCAACAACTTGCTTACTTGTTCACTAACGATTACTTACAACACTTTATTTTTAGCTACAATTAATTAAACTCGAAACACGCTTGGGGCTCACTCTAGGACGAGCAAGTCTTGCCGCTTAAATTTTTCCCCAAGTTAAACTCCTTTGGAAGTTTCTATTTCCAACTTTAAAGAAAATATTAAAAAAAAAAAAAACGGAGGAGGATCATTAGTAAAAAAGTTGGAAATCCTTCGGAGCTGATCAAGTTAATGGGTTGCTTAAGGATTTACCTAGCCATACCGGAATTTCCTCGAGGTTAACAGGCTCGAGGGAAGGCTTCGTTCCCGGTTGACGAAGTTGCCAACTGAATTAGAAAACTTCGTTTGGTCCAAGCCGCACTTTTCCACGACTGTCTCGCGACAGAACGGTTCTCCCCTTCAGACTTTCACGATATTGCTTCGCTGATGTTTCACGGCGTCGTCAGAACTTTTCTTCTTTTTTTTTGTTGGAAGATCGAGGAAAGAAAACTGTCTGCTATTATGGCAATTTATCGCTTTACGGACAGAAGTCGGGGAATAATTTTACATTTCGCTGAAAAATCTACGTGGCCTGCTAACTTGAAAAACTTCAGCAATTATTGTCTTATCAACCGAAGGGAGGAAGTGGGGTACTTGTGTATTAGTCGGCCTGCATGAAACCTACCTACATCTCGCGTAACCTCAATTTATCACTCTTCTCATTTGTTTTTTTTTTTTGTACGCCTTATTAAATTATTTTCTGCCTTATTAATATTGTTTATAATAATGTATACATTTCTGTGCTATTTATTCAATTAAATTTTGTGTTTTTAGTCTTGTTCCTGTTGTCATTGGCTATTTGAAATGTACAGAATAACACTTTAGGAATAGCCGTCTTTAAAAGAAGAAGCTATGAAACACTTCCAGAAGTTCGGAATAGTTTCAAAGATGAAATTATATGAAAAAGATCATAAAATGGATTTCGACAAGGATAGGAAACGAAATGTTTTATCGAAAGTGTCGGGAAAACATTTACATAAAAAGAGAGGCGTTGTTAGAGGGGTATAGAATTAGCATTACCAAACATTCCAACATTATAGACGCCAAAATGATAACTACCGAAACAGAAGGAAGGTTACAGAACAGCTGGAAAAGACTAAATGAAAACAGCTGATAAAATAACGGATAAAAATGGAAAATACACACACCGAACATCCAAAAAGCACGAATAAAAATGAAGATATGATAAATCACAAAGTCAGTAGAAAAAAAATTATATTTTCAAAAAGGAAAGTAAAATTACAAGAGAAAAGTAACATTAACATAATTCTATTCGGTAAAAATATATTAATATAGAAGAGTTAAATGTTCCAGCGATACATAAAATACTTATGAAAATGTAAGTGGAAAAATTCCAAAAATACAAGCCTTTATTCTCTTGAAATTAATTATTTTAAATCTTCTTCAGGTTATGTTGTTCTGAACTGCATATACGGGACAAAATTTGTAGGTTAGAAATAAAAGAATCTAA
The DNA here is from genome assembly GCA_037127475.1 of Arma custos. Lineage (NCBI taxonomy): Eukaryota > Metazoa > Arthropoda > Insecta > Hemiptera > Pentatomidae > Arma > Arma custos. The sequence goes on from CM073763.1 coordinate 61,251,056, forward strand.
GATCTTATTCTCCATTTTTCCATCTAAATCATCAGATACTCTTTTTATATTAAGGGTGCAGTCTAAAGGCGTACGAATTAACAGCCACATCAATGCCTGAAATCGTTTTTGGAATTCTCTATATTATATCGAACCTATTAATACTATATTAATTATTTTATTTGGGAAAGAGGTTGCAGATTGCTAGACCTCTGATGAATGATTCGGGTATACCGATACCGGATTTGGAAAGGTTTTAGGTTTAGCTGATTGTGGTATAAGGTAAGGTCATCGAGCCGGGGAATGGAATAATTTAGTAGCCCTTAGACCTTTGCCATTGAAAAACTCGAGAACATCGAAATCACTGTTAGGGTCTCCGAATATTAGTAATGGAGTATAATTTGCATATACAAACCCTATAAAAAATATTTAACTTTATTAAAAATGGGGAGAGAGGTAGATAGTAATGGTTTGTTGAATATGAAAACAGAATTAATAAACATTTCCATTAAGGTAATTGAATGTGGAATGGGAAATGGGAAAATTTATGATTAAATGGAAAGATTGAAAATTTAATTCAGTACCATTAGATGATTGGCTTATCGCTCATTTTACTCTCAACTAAAGCAAATCAACCTCTTCAAACATGATTACTATTTTTTAAAATTAAATATTCCATTTCGAAATCAACATCTGTTTATTTTTTATATAGGTTTTATATTCTGATTATTTTCTCATTTCATAAAAACACTATGCAATATCAAAATGGTTTTCATATCCAATCAGAATGTACTGTTAATTTTTTATTTATTTATCGTTATATTTTCTCGTGTTATCCAATCCCATCTCTCCAACAGGTCATTCACTGTAAATCATAATAATGCCTACTCATCCCTCTTTCCTCAATATGCTGGTGTTCCTCAAGACAGTATCCTGGGCCCAACCATCTACACAGTTTATACAGCATACATCCCAACTCATCCTAATACTATCCTTACCACGTCCGGTACTTACTACACCTTGACAAACGCTTAACTTCGAATACCCATGTTAGACTGAAACGACAAGAAACAGCTCGCCGTTTCAGGCTACTTCAACATTTACTAGACAAACGCTGTAAGCTCCCAATTAATTACAAAAGACTCATGTACATGACAATCATTAGAACTTACGGAGTAGAGCTTTGGGGCTCCACTAAGCCATCGAATTACTCACGTATTCAATTCTTACAATCCAAAATCCTTTGTAAAATCCTCAATGCTCCTTAATTTGTTACGAAGTAATCCAAAAAAAATCCTTAGTAATGACGTCCTTCAGAGGGGGCGTAAAGCGGCGTTTCCGAATCTGTGCGGAACCAGGTACTCGTAGAAGACTTCTTCCCTAATTATACCTCGATATGACAATTCAGGACTCTTACTGTAACATGATTCGATAAGCCACAGCAGTATAAAGTGACGTTAAATGAATAAACAAACAAGGATCCTGCTTATCAAACGCTTAATTAATAGAAGCATATGGATATGAACAAATGTAGGATAAGCCTTGGTGGTCTGTAGACAGGATCAAAACATAGTAAATGATTAGCTACAAAAGTTAACTCGTATACTTGTGTACTGATATTAACGGTAAGATTTTATCAGATCAGGAATTGGAACAGCAAGTTTTTTTTCCCCGAGAAAACACAATGCACGTCAATTGACTTTTTCTTTTCGCAAGCCCATGTACTGCAGGATCACTTTTTCTTTCTTGCTACACCTTCACCAATTAGTTAAGTACAATAGAGCCCGACCTCGACTAGAACCGACAACTACCTAACAATAGGAAGGGACTTGTTAGTCGTAATTGTAGTTCAGGTGTCGGAGGAAGGATTGCAACAATTTAATTTTATCTTTACTTTGCCATTGTTCAAAGTACGTAAAAGAATATTTAAAATATATTGAATGATAATTGTTGACCTTGATAATATAAGTGGAAGAAAGTGGTCCGGGTAATACAAATAAATAAATTTTTATAATTTTACAATTTTTATTTCTTACTTTTTTATTACTTACAGTTTTTAGTTCGTAATGCTTATCATTTTCTACATTTACCCATATAATTTTTATCATTTCACATTCCTATTTTATATACAGTTTTTATTTTTTATCTGTATTACCTTATTTTTTTACTTTTCAACACTTTCTGATTTATTATTATTTTCTTCATGATGTGGGTTACTGCCTTTTTGGCACTTCGTTGTTTATAGTATACACTCATACATTTTAACCTTCATAATTACCTTACTGTACATCTTTATCATTTGTATTGCCTGTATTCACCTTACTTTTGTTTATTTATATTTAATATGTTTTAATATATTTGTATACCATTTTCTTATATTGTCTGTATTTTGCATATAGCCCTGAAGAAGACCTACAAAATAGGTCGAAACGTTGGCTAATCAATAAAGTTTTTCTCAAATTCTACGAGAAATTCATTGTGACCTCAACCCGGACCACTTTCTTCCACTAATATTTAAAATAGTTTAAATTATAAGTCTTTCGTAATAAGTCTTTTGTTGTTATTCCTGCTATACCTAGCAGGTGTAAATAATGAAAGACAATATTTTTTCACTACTTGGCTAGATCAAGAAAAATAAAAGTGGTGAGATACCGCTTGCTATTCTGTAAAGGGTATACTAATGCTTCTGAGTATTTATCAATAATTGAGACTAAAGTTGATTAATACGAATTGTAATCCAGCTAGTATTGAAGGGTACTGAACAAAATATCTGTTTCATATTAACTTTATTGTTGTGTATAACTTAATTGGATATATCATCAAAGTGCACAGCTCATATAGCCCCACCTTTCAAGCAAATCAAAGGTTCAGCGACTGTTTATTAGCGAACAGATGAGAGCTGTAAGCTCCTTTTCAACCCCTTTTACCTCAATGATTGCAAATTTAGATGAGATGTTTAGGGAGCCCGACATCATAATTTAGATGAAAGTTAATAGATCAAGGTGGGCCGGCAATGTAGCCAGAACGAGTGAGGAGGATCCCGTGAAGAAGCTACTGGAAGGAAAGTCGGACCGTGCTAGAGAAAGAGGAAGACCTAGGCTGGGATGGACAGATGGAGTGGTACTGGATCCAGGCGCATCTGGTAGGTCCTCAACTGGAGGCAGCTGCCATCGGAGAGAGCCACCTGGAGAAGGCTCCTTTAGAAGGCTAAGACCTAAACAGGGTTGTGTAAGGCTATATTTTTTTGAATGTCAATAATAATTTTAGAATGTTATTTAGAAACATATCTTTATTATCAGGTTTGAAGATGGCATAAAAAAACAACAAAAAAAACAGGCAGTAACTTTGGCACAAAATAAAACAAGTTGTGATTATTTGTTTATAATTTATTGACTGCAACATCCGACTAATTTAAACATAATTAGAATTAAATACTCTCTTAAATTACCACGGCCAATATGTTTACCGGGTACTCAAATTCTTTTCCAACGTTCAGATTAAACCAGAAAAATCAGTCCCACATTAAGCCCAGTGGAAGTCGAATTCATAATTGAAATTATTTGAAATAGTGACTTTTTCCTCTGCATAGAGTCAATAAATGCGAATAAAACATCCTTCCGAATATAGCTTGGGATACGATATTTTTGTACGGTGTACATGGTAGTTTATGCATCTACACATATAACTTGTAGGATATACAGAGCTAGGAGAACTATGGGTCGATAGATAAACGGGAGAGCGGGAGGGAATAAGATTGGAAGAGAGTGAAGCGAAGGATAAAATCAGAAAGATCGGGGAATGATGGAGCGGCCCTAACCAGCGAGGCAGTCGTGAAAAATTCCTGTTCCTCATCGAAGGGGAATAAACCTATCCGCTATCCGCTTCGGTCGGTGTAATCCTCCAGGATCGGATCAAGTTTTCATCCCCGGCGACCCAAGTGCTTATATATTGAATCCTCCTCCGCCCCCGTCTTCCATTGCTACTTACAGCCCCGTCCAATCGGCGGTGCCTCCGCCCAGCTTAGCTTTCCCAAATGACCTTGTTTTCATAGCCACTCCCTCGATTATGGAGCGTACATCCTATCCAATCTAAACCCGTTCAACATGCCCAATAAAAAATAAAGTGTCATAAATCAATCATTGTAAATCCGACGAAAAAAAAAATATGTACCACCACAACCCATCTTGTGTTAAGTACTTGACTGTGTTAGAGGCTGTATTTTTCAAAGACCATTATGCAGGGAAGTGACCAGTATCAGATCACGCTTAACCACCAGCTGAAAAAATTACGTTTCTAAATAGAAAAGTCGTGAGCGTTACTAAGGTAGACTTTTTTTTCCTGTAAAACAACAACCCATGGAGGATTTTGGGTTCAGTCCATGACAGAGACTGTAATGGTTCTTGCAGGGTTTTGCTGGGAGGTGATTTGTCCTTGATCACGCTCAACCAAATTTCCCCCTTAATTTAGATACCTAAATTACAGAGGAGTCCAAGGAGGGTCCTAGAGCCCATAGGATCCATCTCCAGCTACTAAAAGAATAATTAAAAGTCTGCGGGATTTGAAGCCAGAACCATCGGCACGGCAAATCAGCGTTTCACCACTGAGGGAGTGGCGCTCCCTTAAGTAATACTCTACAGGAAAATATGTTCTTGCTGCTTTTCTTTTGACAATGTATTTATATTATTGTAGCCTGATTGATTGTTTAATATGTAGTTGTAACACCAGTGAGTTATTTCAGAGTTGGCTGCTTAAAGGAATATACTAAAGCCAAGGGGAAATTGAAATTAATATGCTTCCATATTTCAATGCAGTAGGTAGTTTATTTTATTTTATAAATGAAGCTCAGGTATGTTGAGAAAAACAGAAATGTTAAGTAATAAAAAGTAATCCGAGGATTCCCATTTATTTTATTTTTTATTTACCTAGATTTAACCTCGACAGTCTATTTTCTCTACGAAAGGAATATTTAATATAAAAGTCAGCAGGTCTCATAAACTTATTCGAAAATGCTATAGCTCAGTTGCTGGATTAAACAACGTTTCCAAATAGCTTTATTTATTTATTTATTATTATTATATTTCCTTTCCTGATAACGCCTGAATTTTTTTTTGTTTCCTATCGTTTTATAAAATTAAGAATTTTCCCGAACTTTTATTAACTAGTAGCTTATATTTCTTTTTAGTTTTTGTTCTTCTATAATAATTATTATTTTATTGTACTTAATTACTGCATAATTCTGATTGGAAATAAACGCATTAAAAAAAAAGAAAAGAAAATGTTGTTTCGGTTTGCCCCATTAATAAGAAACAAACACAATTTTAAAATTGGTTTGTATTTTTTTTTTTTTAAGTTCATAGCTTCGACTGTTACTTGCAGCAATTATTATGAGGCTATAATATAAGTTCAATTAAACAGATTCTGTGGTTAAGGTCTACAGATAAACAGAACTCTATAAATAAAACAGGTGGTAACAGTATCTTGAGATTTTTTTCTTTTTTCGAAGTTCAACATAAATGTACTATATATCCTACCACAAGCGATATGACTTCTATAGTCAATATAAAAATTGCCACAAAATATTACATCGAATCTTCACTGAAGTGGTAAAATAAAAAAAGTAATGGTGGATATGATCAGCTGATATGAGGAAATGGTTTGTGAAAATTATTTCTAAGATTGGTTCTCGGGAAGGGGAAAAGGATTGGCGTAGGATGGGCTAAAGCTGATGTTGGCCTTCTGACAGTTTGTGCCATGGCTCAACTTTTTCTTGGCAATCCTTCCACTCAGCTGTTGGATTGCCAATTTTTTTTCTTGATCCGCACTGACGGTTCAGAGGAATACAACTCTACTTTAAGTGTCTAGTTTCTTTCTGAGTTGATGTCTTGGCCATTAGGGTCGATCGTGATGGACGATGTTTGTAATATACAAAATATAAATTTTTTAATAATAATGGTAAATAGCTAGGGGCTACTAGGCACTAGAATCATCTCATAATTCTCAAAATAATAAAACACAATGTATTATATATATTATTGGTATATTATAAACGATACCACAACGAAGAACTCTACACGCTCAAAGAAAAAATTACAGGATCAGTGAATTAACACAGAATTGAGATTTATAGGCACCTACAAAGAATGGACCCAAGCAGAATGACAAAAAGGCTGTTCACGTATCTTAAAACCCGAAAATGACCAAGACGTGGATTAAAGAGAGAGAAAAGGTTATCGGAAAGTTCATCCGAAGGAATAAAACATTAATTGCTTAAAATATCAGAAATGAACAAAGGGATTATCACATTTGTTATGCTAATTAAATTAGAAAACCTCTATACTTTACATGTAAGATTTAAATACCGATACAAATAAGCAAATGCCTTGTTTCTGTCTTAAATATATTGTTTAAAGCGTTTATTTGCATATATTGAATTATTTCATAAATGTGAAAGTTGTTTTTGAATTAATACTTCAAAAATATTGCCGGCAATATGCCCTGGCAACATTTGATTGCGTAGACTTCCGGAGACTAAAGTGCTAAAAATATTGCGGAATTTTATTCACAGTCAAGTCTAAAATTGAGATGCGAAAGCAACCACGAATTTCTACCTCTTTTTTTTCATCCCACCACTGGAGACTAAATATTTAAATAAGGGTATCCCATTTCGACGGGAATTCCTTCCCGGTGGCTAGCTCCTCCCGTAATTATCGATAGTGCAAACTGGATTGTCCTGCAGCCATGACTCGATTAGCATCGCTGATCGAGTTGGCCTGTATTTCAATGAGCCGCTGATTGCCGCTTCAAACTCCCAAATTGAAATGATCATTTCTTCGGGAGACACTGAGACCTCGGCAGATTCCATTAAGATACCTTGTCTTGGGAGGGGAGGGGGAAATGGTGTGGGGTGGGGGGGAGTTGAAAAGAAGCCTTGATGAACTTTCACCTCTCATTCCTTTTAACTCGCCTGATCGAGTTAGGGGGGAACACATATTGCCGACCAATATAGCCAGCGTGTTTCCGAACCGAATCATTCATTTATGAGATCCAATTAATTCCAGTTCGAATCAATAAGTAAAACAAACTAATGTTTAATTCTGAAATTTGCATTAGCAATCACTTAAAGAAGAGGCTAAAACTATTTCCTGTAGGGAAAATATAACTCCAAGCATTTTGCTACTCAAATCCACAGTCCAAAGAAATACTTAGTATAGATGATTTTTTATAATGTTACGTGATTTTATTTTATTTTTTTCTCGCAGCTTAACTTTTGCTATTTAGATTTTTATTCTATTTTTTTGTTCTCTACCAGAACATACATTCTCCTCCACTTATTTAAATAGCGTATAATTCTTATAAAGTAGCCCATTAGGCAGATATATATTCAATTAATTTTGTACACATCTTTTTTTCTGTCCAGGAATACATTTATCCATTTTATTTTATTCTATAGTTACTTAAGGCTTCACTTTCGAACCTTCCAGTGTTATATTAATAGTTTTACTATCTTATAAATTCGTTAAGGATAATAAGGACTAAATGAATAATTTAAAATAGGACATATATTTCTTTTTTCTTTTTGTTTTTATTAATAAACATTTTATAAGATAATGTAAAAATTATTATACACTATGATAGATTATTTAATATCGATTACTTTAGATATATTTTCTTTCAGTCCCATACGCTTATTATAGAAAAAATAAAGAGTAAATTTTTAGACGATTATATCAACTAGTCCCTTGTCTTTCGTTGAAAAAAATGTACTTTAATAAGGACTAAATGAATCAGTTTAAAAAGGCCATACTTTTGTTTTGTTGATTTTTTTTGGCTATATATTTTATAATATAATGTATGAATTATTATTTTACACCTTGATAGCTTGCGGAAGATAGATCGGATTCTGTTGCTTACTTTTATAGTAGGAAAAAAATTATTATTTCAAATTATGGTACCAAAGTGCACACGTCTTTTGTTTAAAAAAAAAATTTTTTTAACCGTTTCAATGTGGAGAGGTTTATATAAAGCTAATTTCGAGATTAGTATATGCTAACTTTCATACTGGTCGGTGAGCATTATTTTAAGCAACAATAAAATATCAATTTCACTTATATATTTGAGTTTAAATATAAAATTTAGGCATCAGCAATAAAAATTAGAATAAATAAAACTGAAATGCAAAAAGAAATCCCCTCTGAGGCGGAAAACCCGATTTGTATTCCCGCATTGAAAGGGTTAATAAAGATCTAAATGGTCATACCTCTTTTTTTATAAATATTTATTTTATTGATATACACTAAGATAAATTATTGTTAAAATATATGTACTCACAGATAGGTCTCCACCATAGAAGGGGTGGATAATATATGTACTCACAGATAGGTCTCCACCATAGAAGGGGTGGATAATATATGTACTCACAGATAGGTCTCCACCATAGAAGGGGTGGATAATATATGTACTCACAGATAGGTCTCCACCATAGAAGGGGTGGATAATATATGTACTCACAGATAGGTCTCCACCATAGAAGGGGTGGATAACGAAGGTCTCGTTGCCGACGTGGATGACCCCGGAGACGCCATTGCAGGTGTGGAAGGCGGCGGTGGCCCCAGGGTAGTCCTTCACCGTGCCGTGGTAGTAGCAGTGTTCGATCTCCTTAACAAAGATACATTTATTATTTGATAATACATAACTGTTGTCAATACAAATATAAAGGGAAATCGATGACCATATCGCTTTTCGACTATATAATGTATCTTCGAAATCGGAATAGAAGAAAAATGGTAAAGGAATGTACGGTGTGTTTGGGCTATATAGAAGGAAACCTGACACTGTATGAGTGGTAAAGATATTTAAAATATAATATATATTCATCGGAAACATGAAAGTTACATGCCCCTACAGTAAATGCCTTAAGAATCTTCGATAGAAAAATTCCCCATATATGAATTGCTTGGTGAAGGGTGAATGGAGAATTAGGAAATTGTACGAGCTATTTGAATCCTATGACATAGTGCAGTTTATTAAAGTAAGACGAATAGAATGGTTGGATTATGTACTTAAAATAGAGGAAAAACACAGTTCCTAAAAAGACAATACTTGGTAAGATGTATGACACCAGGAGGAGAGAACGACCTGGGAGACGAGATGTTTTGATATATTTGTCCGGTGGAATCATTTTTATTCCATATCCCATCATTTTCTACCACGCCTAATTATTATATGAGAACTACTCATATAACTATTACTCGACTACTCATATACTAGACAACGACGAAAAATAAGTTGTCGCACAAGGAAAGTAGGTCGCCGATATTGAAAATCTATATTAGCTGTACAATGTCAAGCTATTAGGTGACATCTTCAATTGTATTTATTTATTAGTGAAGAAAAAAGTCCAATTAAAATAAATTATTTGATATTTTAATTTGTAGAAATACATCAGCCTTACGACTCTAGACTACAGACAGGAAAGCACTGCACCTGGACCAACTTCCCCCAGCCTTATCATCTAATCTTATAGAATAGAAAAATAATTTTACTCTGGGACCAGGTCTCTTAAGAATAACAATATTGTAAAGAAATTAATAGAAATATTTCTGGCCAAACGGATACATTACTGGAATACTACAATTAAATATCAACTAAAACGTATGTTCTCATAAAGAAAAAATATATATAAGACATCCAAAAAAAAAAAATAAATAAAATAACAATAAACATAAATTGGCTAATGGAAAAATAATAAAGTAGATAAGAACATCATAATAGTATCATAAGGAGTGTGGCATAATTTCACACATACATACATAAAAACATTCACATATTAATTATTTACAATTTAGAAATAAAATAAAAAAATAAAAGATATATACTGATAGAGAAATAAAAATATAAATATATATTGCTATATATTGTCGGCACTGATGCGGGCGGCAAAGATGAAAGGGAATTTGTTTTGGACAAAGAACAGAACTTTTGGTCCCCTTATGGTGCCTTTATGGTCGAAGATGGTGGAGAAAGAAGAAAAGGGAGGGCAAGCAAAACTAGGCAGTAAAGAGGACGCTTAAGATAGACACAGAGAAGGGAGGAGGTACTCTTGAGAAGAGGCCGGGGTAGCAAGGAGGATTGGAGACACAGACCCTGCGGAAGATGGAGAGTCCCGGAAGCGGCAAAGCGAAGACTGACCTGTAGCCCAATCTACCTCTGTTCACAGATAAGTTTAATTTATTTCCTGTAACGTATTTTACGGCAATCTTTTTTATATAGCAACATCTGAATCATTAACCTTGTTTAAAATTGAATAAATAAACGATCCTTATTGTAATTCTTTTGGTGCTTACATACCCCAGACACACTATTTATTTATAAATAATATATTCAAGGTATAATAGATGAGTAAATTGGTAAACACAAGAACATACCTTTGGAAAGGAACCCAATTAAGATTAAGGCATATAAATAATAATTTGAGTACTCATCCTAAATGAGACTCTGGCATTCCAAAATATCAACCAACATATTCAAATTATATTTAACAGTAGAAACATAGCAATATATAAAACAAACAAAAAATAAAATAATAGGATATAAATTTCTAATAACTGAAGTTGGCTAATGGAAAAATAAAAAGTAGATAAAAACATCTAATGATATGAATAATAGTATCATAATGAGTGTGGAATATTTACAGTATTTATTCAATCTATTATGTTGAATAAAGCTTATTTATTTTATTGATTAGAGAGCATCTTTTTGGGAATTAAGGTGATGTAGCAATAGTTTTGATTTGAATGTGGATAAAGAAGATGCATGACGGATATCAGGAGGGAGTGAGTTCCGAAGAGAGTTAGACCGAGCGAGGAAGGACTGCTAAAAAGTTTTAGTTCTGTGGGAACGGGAATAAAGGTCGGAAAGGCGGGATCTATTATATTATCTATTATTATATTATTAAATATAATTATTTAATTTCGGCATAGGAAGGTACAGGATAAGATACAGGTTCAATTATTGTTACGAAGTGCTTAATCGGGGAGATAGGTGAAGGAAGGAGAGCCTGTAATCAAGTGCTAATATCCTGGAAAGCGCTAAACGGAAAATGGATGAGGGCGGCCCTGGCTATGACGGATCGCCCCCCCCCCCCGCTTCGCCTCTTTCTCCAACTTTCCATTTCCTATCCATTATTCATAACCATAGCTCTCTTTCCTATACAGTTCGTTTCCAGGTCCAGGCCGATTGCCAGGTAGCTATGTAGTAACTAGTAAAAACGGGTTTCTTATATTCCAGGTATAGAACTTCACAAAGATAAAGTTAAAAGAATATTATTCGAGCGGAGGGAACGAACTATATGTCTATGTAGGGAAAGCTCTTTGGGCATTCCCTTCTTAGAATGATTTGTATCAAATCATCAAGTATATCATAAGTATATAAAAAGAACAATACATATATCAATAATAATAATGAATAATAATAATAGCCTTTATTTTATTTAAAAGAAAAGAAGACCAAACCTGCCTGATTCGAAGAGGTAGAAAAAGATTTACAGGAGATGGATATTACTTACGAGGATGAAACTGTCTCAACCGTCTCAGGATGAAATTGGATACCCTCATGAGTTTTCAAGAAAAACCAATGCTGAAGACTGGAAAGAATTGGACTCTACAAAGAAGGGAGGAGCACCGGCGAAGAACGTGGAAGTACTGGGCAAATATCAAGAAGAAATATAAATCAGATAGTTGAAATGACGTTGTCCTTAGTAGACCAATACGAGAAAAAAAATAGCCTTTATTTCTGGATAAAATAAAATATACTTTCTTCATTTTTTTTAAAGTACCGTGTTTAAATAAAAAAAAAATCAAAGAAAAAATTAGCGACTGCTAAGGCCTAAAGAGTTCAGCACTAAATATTATAAATATTTGAATCGAAAAAAAAAATGAATTAATTAAAAAAAACCTAGAAGGTTACGCTATGCGGCTTTACAAATCGAACAATCTGAAAATACGGTAGGATAATCCTGAATATCGAATCGGGTAAGTAAAGTTATAGGGCTTAGGGAGGGAGATTCAATCGATAAAAATATATTAGCTAAGCCTATCATCATTTATTGTGGTATTTATATTTTCGATCAATAACTGAGATCCATGTAATTGTGTATACAAATATTTAGTCAATAATAGTTTCACTATCTTTTGGCAAAGTTATGAGACTTCAAGCTCTAACAGTGACAAAATAAACCAAACAGTTGATATTTCAACTCTTACAAAATATTAAACAGTAGGTATATGATATTTCTCAATATTTTTGTACCTAATACTGTACAAGTATACTTATTCGGGTGATACATATAGTGAAAAACATTTTATCAATTTGTAAGTATAATTTATGAATTAACATGTCTCCTCATACTAGACTGAAAAGACAAGAAACTGCTCGACGTTTTCGCCTACTTCAACATTTACTGGACAAACGCTCTAAGCTCCCAATTAATTACAAAAGACTCATTTACATGACAGTTATCAGACCTATTTGGGCATACGGAGTTGAGCTTTGGGGCTCTCCTAAACCACTCAATTCATCTCGTATTCAATCCTTACAATCCAAAATCCTTCGTAAAATCTTCAATGCTCCTTGTTAAGTCACAAACAAACTCATCCATCATGATCTTAATATCCCATATGTTGCTGATTTGGCCCAAACTAGATACCTATCCTTCCATGACAAGCTCCATACACACTAGAATCCGCTAGTCTCTCAACTTGCTTCCCATACAATTCCTGATAACCCTCCGAGGCGTCTGAAAAGAAGATGACCTCGAGACTTTCTACTATAGAACTTTATTGGAGTGCTACCGATGGGTAGTTTCTCCGCAAGTGTTTTTTTGTTTTCATGTCATTTGTTCATATCAGCAAATTTACTTGATGTAATATTATTACAGTTGTAAACTTCAATAAATTAATCTAAAAAAAAAACATGTCTCCATATCGACACTAACAGTTTCTTTGGTCGATTTTATGTTTAGACCAGTGTGTGATCTGTTATATCTAAGCCTCTTCTTTCGCCGTTAGGGCACAATTTTTAGGGCAATAAAGTCTTGAGGGGTGACCTGCATTTTATTGATTATCATAACAAAAAGCAGGTGACCCTAAGATTTTTCAAGTCCAGAGAAAAATCCTTGGTTATGCCATCCTTTGGAAGGAAAGTAAAATAAGGGTTCCGTGCCTGTACGATGTCAGGTACTCGTTAAAGATTTCTATACTAATTAATCTGAATAGGCAAAATATAGGATTCTCACTATAGCTTCGTCCGATTACCCATAGCTGATTCACCACTCAAGGCTTAATCTCCACATGTTTATGCCTTAACAATGAAAAAGAGGCTAAGTTAATTTAAATCACATACTATTCTAAACATGAAATCGATTCGTAGACAACGTTATGGCATGAGCTTTAATTTCAAATTGATGAAATTTTTTACTATACCATTCAAATTAATAAGCCTGTACAATATTAACATGTACCTACTGTTAAAGACTTGCTGAAAGTTGAAATTTCAAAAGTTTGGTTTATCCGTTCGTAATTACTGCATAAATATAAGAACAATAATGACTCTAAACTTCGCCATAGTATTTTTATATACATATGCATATATATATATATATATATATATATATATATATATATATATATATATACACATATATGTATAATCGAAAAGGCTTAGTGAATATTTTCATAGATTGAATCTCCCACCCTAAGCCCTATAACTTCACTTGCCGAATTCGATATTCAGGATGATCCAACCATATTTTCAGATTTTTGTATCTGCAAATCCGTATTGTATATCCTCTCCGTTTTTTTCAATTAATTGAAATATTATCGGTTCAAAAATATGAGTTGATAATCTGTTGTTAAGCACCTATCGGTTTTGCAATCATAAAAAATAGTTGGAGGGGTAATAGCCCAGTGAATAATATCTCTCAGATTTTTGAATAATTACTGAAAAAACTAATAAAATAAACTCAGTATCAAAATGTTAGACACACTTCAAAGGTAATTGCTCCCATGATTCAGAATTGCAGATTTCAAATCCTCGATAGTTCCGAACTGTCTTGACTCAAAGGAACCCTTCTTGAAAGAGTTCCCCAAACATTTTCGATAATGTTCAGGTCTGGTGAGATAGCAGGCCGGTCTAAGTTGGCAATTTTGTAGCGAGTAATAATTTCAGTCTTTAATAATTGTTGCTGAATGTATTGGGTTATCTTGTTGGAAAATTGGTGTGCCTTCAGACGTGTTCCTCTAAGAAATTTTTATATTCAGCTGAATTTAACTCTTGATAAAACAAATTCCTAATTTCCTTTCTTTTTGTAACCATTTGATGCCCAAACCATAACTTTTCCTAGTCTCATTTCACTGTCTTGATACAAATTTTTCTTCTTTTCTTAAGTCATGAAAATAATACGAAAATGCATCTGGCGCATCCAGATTAAATGTTTTTTCATCACTAAAGATGAGTTTCTTCCACTCCTCTGTCCATGACATCACATAAAGAGCAAAGACCATCCAGGCTAATTTGTGAAGGACACTCAAAACTGGCTTTCTTTTCAATTTTGTTTTCTTACTATTGTTTTTAACATTTTTAATAATCTTTGGACATAGTTTGACTTAGTTTTGTTTGAACTCTCTCAGCAATTTCTCTTACTGTTTTACAAGAGTTGGATGCAATTCGAAGAATAGTCCGTTTCTCTCGTTGAACGGCGGATTCCGAATGTCTCCCCGTGCCGAGTAAGCTTCGCGACTTATGAAAAACTCCGCTTGATTTGGTGCGCTATTTCCCTACAACTGATACTGACTTTGAAGAAATCAACGGCGTTCTTCTTCGGTAAAATACCTATTTTTTAAGCCTTTTTAGTTCTATTTTGAAACAAATTCAACATTGCACTGAAATAGAAATGGTATTTTAACGATTTAAACTCTAGAGGATTAAGAAAATAGTAAATAACAAGTGCATATATCCTTTTGACGCGTATAGAATGTAAATATTTACTGATATTGGATTAAAAAAATCCTCAAGGTCTGAGAAGATTGTCTCCATTTCAATATCATAATTTATACTTTAAACTTTGCTTAAAAAATTATATAAATAAAAAATAAAGAAAACTTGAACAGTTTTTTTAAATTTCAATGGTCGTGTCTATCATTTTGACACTGAGTGTATTTAATAAACATAAATATTCGTCACTAAATGTTTTTACAGAATTTCTTTTTACCAAGAATATTTTTAAAGAATCGCGAATTAATTAATAGAATTTTTAAAATCTGTTGTATCATGCTCAGTCTTGGATAAATGTATCGGGAATGATGGGATTTCAATTGTAAACATTTTTGTTGTTATTGAGTGAATTTATAAATTAAAAAAAATAATGCATCCTTTATATCTGACAACTATCATATTTCAAATACTTATACACCTTGGTGTAATATTATGCAAAAAAAAAAATAGATTTCAAAATACAGTTATTACTTCGAAAAAAATAAGGTGACATAATTCCAAATTTTTTGAACAATATGTCTACTTCCACTAAGTCATGCAATTATATATGTATGTGTATACATATTTATATAAATATATATATATATATATATATATATGTATATTATAATAATATGGGTGTATCACGACGTAGAGCTGTGTTAGTAGATATAGCACTAAAATTTATATTGGTATATCTATTATTTATATTGTCTAATAGGTAATAATAATGATAGCCTTTCAGTAGTAGTTCGTATTTGTTACAATGTTTTATTCATAATTAATAATTTGTATTGATTAACAAACTTAATCATCTAAAAACTTCATCATCCTTTTATGAATACAAATTGATACCTAGATATGTGTGTATCTACATAAAAAGTCGTAAACCCATTGGCACATGTGATCAAACAACTGAGAGAACAAAGAGAATTTTAATCAGGCCAGGGAAAGAATAATCGCTTCACTATCCAATTCGAGGAATGCCATGATTACAGTTCAAATATTTGTTCCATTTTTTTTCCCAAAGATTTATCTTAGCCATTAACATATTTTATTTATGCTGATTCTTCGCAGGAAAAAGAAAAAAATAATTTATTTTTTACTGTTCCGCTGTGCCATTTATACAACGATGCTCTATCAAACATTCATTTTATATTGTTTTGAAACATTATATAAAGATACCGAAAGAAGAAATTTGATATATATATATATATATATATATATATATATATATATATATATATATATATATATAATAAAGCTGACACTTTTTTCCTTTTTTCACAATATTTTTCCTTATATAAACAATATCGTCAACGTTGCAGTACGTTTATATTTAGAAGCAATGAAGCAATATTTTGAAAGTATTAATAATAGTTTGGGATCGGGGTAGTAACTAGAGTGCAGAGTTACTGAGATGTAGATCGACCTTGGAGCATCTGCAAACCCTCCAGGGATTCGCACGGCCTTGGAGAAACATATGGAGGTTGAGTGTGGTTTTAGCTTAATCACCTCCATGCGCAACATTGGCTTAGAAACAGTATCTACAGCCTCTAGTATCAACTATACCCAATATCATTATCCTGGACTCTACACAAGCATGGGATAGTGATGGAATTTCATTTATTTTATTTTTTTGTTTTATTTAACGATATGTTATGAACCACTTCCCAGTAGGAATTGGTCTCCAGGGAAGTTAGACCATCACTCCCTAAGGGGAAGGCCTACATAAATTAACAAGCAAAAAAAAAAAGTTCATAATATTATATAAAGTTATAAATATTGTATATAGTATCTGTAGTAAAATTATTTGATTTTTTTATTATTTTAATAGTTCCTGTTAATTTTTTGTAATAAAAGGCTTTATTCATTCATACATTCATTCATGTTATAAACATTTAGATTCCGTTATGGAGTTGAGGTATGAAAAATAATTTATTTATATTTCTAATGCATCCTTATTTGGAGATAAGGATATTGGACCAGTATTTGGAATAATAAACTGAGAAACAAAATAAGGAAATTCCTTCATTAAAATAAAATAAGTGAGTTCAATTTTTAGGTAAATTTAAGAAAAGTGCATTGATCAAATCTATTTTGTATTGAATCTTATCAAACTTCACAAAAAATGAATTTCTCCATTTTAAATATTTAGATATGCATGATTTTACCCACTCTACATAACTCTATCCGTAAATCCTTCTTCGTTCAAGATAAACCTTTATACAGTTTTGATCCAATCTAGTTTGGATATAAATTTTCTTTTCCTTGTTCCTCGACTTTAGTTGATTTTATTCTAGTGAACTTTCTTCGAGTATTTCTTTACCTTAGCATACTAGTAGAAGTTTTCCCGATAACAATTTATTTTTATTATCAGAACAGGAATTCGTTTTTAGGACTCTCTTCTAGTTTAAATAATGAGATAAATTTAACAATTCTCAAACGTCTAAGTGGGGTCAGATCGATATGAGCCAAATTATTATTGTAGTCTAGATTCCCTTCTAGGATTTCTAACAACAGGCTTTGATAACTGTACTTCATAAGTATTTTTTGAGCACACCTTTTCTCTATATTTTATATTATATTAGTTTTTTAAAATCTCAATTATCTTCCCTAATTTGTAGCAATTATAAGCGATTATTGTTTGAAGTATCTTTATATTGTAAAAATATCTCATACAGAGAGAGAGAGCGGTTTTTATAAAATTTGACTGATCATACACATTACATATTTTGAACATATTCTGCCATATATAAGTAGAATATGACACATTTGACAATGTCTCCTCTTCTGCGATTATAAATCTATAGTTTATATTAGGTAAACAAATTAAGCAGTTTAATTTGTTGGGAAAACAGCTCTATATATCTGGCAATGGTATAAGTAATCTTTAACCTTCCATTAGTTGCGGCTCTAAAACCCATCAGATTGGTTTCGGCGATCTGACAGATCACTATCAGGAAAACTAGAATTTTTGTGGAAATTTGAGCTGATATACTCAAACTAGGTACTGAAGGGGTTTGGGAGATAAAGAGTAGTGACGGAACAGCATTTGCATTAAGTATATTTAGGATTCAAGCGAACAAAAATCAGGAATCATAAATTTGCTTTCTTTTTGGTTACCTCTATTTCTTTTTCATTTATCAATATTTATTCTTATAATGTGCTCTAATAATAACATAACGAAGACTAGAAATGTTTAACCATGAAAACAGACATGGATCACAGCCATATAACAACTTGAATAAAAGCTTTCAGTTCTACTATACCTGTGATCTTCTCAGCCCTTGGCCTAGAGAATGTGTTTTGATGTTGGTTAAAGTTTCGATTTCGGCCGCGGCAATCTGTCAGATCGCTTGTTTCATATGAGCCGTCCAGAAGGGTTGCACACTGCTCAGGGAGACACTAACCTCACCCGGCTCATCCACAAAACAGCTAATGGTAGCATGAAAGAAGTATTGCCAAAACAAAGGGAAGGGGGGAGAAAAATATGCCCATGCCTATTTTACCTATATCTGTCAGATCAGCCTGGACTTTTGGCTAGCCAAGGGTTCACAATGATAAATGCACCTCCTTCTCATATCTAATCCCAAAGGGTGATGTATATTGATTTTTTTTTACTTTAGGTTTGTGTGTTATTTATATTATATAAAACAATTGATAGTATATAAGAAAAATGTTTTAATCTTATTTCACTGCATTCTCGTTATTGAAATAAAAGTACTGAAATTGAAATATTAGAATACGTTACATTTCTTTAATTGATGTCTTCCATTTTTAATTTATTCTTAAAATCAGTTCTTTATTTGGCCTATTTTCCTTCGATATCAGGAGCAGTGGCTTTTTGTGATTTACCAATTTTTATAAAAATTTATAATTTAACTGATCGAGCACTAAAGACTTAAGTAGTTCCTTAATCCGATACAAATTGACAAGCTTCATTTAAACCTAAAAAATTAGAAATTTAAGTTAGAAAACCTTGAGTTCATCATAACGTAAAGTCAAAATTATGATAGTCACAATATATATGATAGTTGAAGTTGCGTAGGAATAGAGTTTACATTATTCCAACTTCAAACTAAATTATTTAGATATTTTTTTTTTAATGTTCATTTGTAAAAACCTGCAGACCAGCTCCATTTGACTGGATTGCGGTATAGTATCAACAGCAATTGGAAGGGGCGGAAATCGGGGGTTGATAATATTTTCATCCATCATGATGGATTAATGAAGCCCTAAAGCTCTACTCCGTAAGTAAGGCTAATAATTTAAATATACAAATTCCGAAATTGTAATAATTCAGACTGTAATTGGTTTAAAAATTATACGAAGGATACAGATATTCCAAAGTTTTTAATTTTCACTTCTATCGGCAGTCCTCGTGATTAATTTTTTTTTTTTGGTCTGTTATAAATACTGCAGAAACATTATTACTTTTAGTTAACTAGTGGTTAAAATAGCAAGGGCACAAGCTTTATTTGATATGTTGTATGCAATGTTATTTATTGGTTACACTAAATATATTGTTGGTTTATTGACAGCTCTGAATGAACCACTATGATACTTTCTGTTTTCAACTTAATCCCCGGTGTCCTCCATGATGTATGGGCGTGACCTCCTAATATCCACCAATGGGGGCTCTCACTGGCAACCAACCCCCTGATTTATAGGGGAAGAGGGGTTGAGAGCTATCAGTCGCCGAGGTTTTACGGCTGCCTACAATAACATGTTAATCAAATGCAAATGAAAGGCAAATCCTATTTTAGAGCTCCTCCTGATTAATTGACGCCGTTATCTGTGAATAATGGCTACTAAATATTAATTGGATGTTAATATCGAATAAACAAAGGGATTGCAAGGTCTAGAATACCATTCACCATATGTTTACCTGCCCTCCACGGACAGCAATTTGGGTTCGAAGAACAATAAGGGTAGGAATATGGTTATGAGAGAAAGGTAGAGGACAATAAATTTCGAAGAATAAAAGTAATATTCTTTCTTTCAACAAAATGATTTTATAGATTATATCGATAAAAAAAATTAATCAAAGGTTTGAATTATGTCGTTCCTTTGAAAGAACAACGAGAAATTGGCATTTTTTATTTAAACTTTAGTATTAATTTAGTAAGTTATACCCATATATTTACTTAATTCATTAATAATTCAAAGATTTATTTAAAGAATCTAATGTGATCCAGTTTATGAAACTCGGTAGGTTGCGATGGGCTGGGTGCGTTGCTCGGATGGCCGATATGGCCTGCCAAAGAAAAAGTCAAAGGCGATGTATGGAACCAGACGCAAAGGAAGACCTCAGCTTCGATGGAGTTATGGCTAGTGATGCTAGGTCCATGTTCGGTGTGAGGAATTGGATGGTGGCGGCACAGGATCGAGGCAAGAGGTGGAAGCTGCTACAGGAGGCCAAGACTCGAAATTGAGTTGTAGCGCCGAATGATAGATAAATAGATACCCATAAAACATAAAATCATATAAAATATTTAAATCTAAAAATATTTAGACTAAAAAACTGAAATTCTTCAACATAATTCATAAATAAATATTTACCGATATAGATAATTAATGCTCGTTATTTTTTAAAACGATGCCTTTTGTTATTTCTATTTATATAAATTATAAAATAGTGCTATATTTTGTGTAAGGGCTTAAATAATTAGAATTTAGAAACTGTGTTTTTTTAGTTTGCCAATTTATAATTTATTTATGATGTAACTGATCGAGCACGAAAAAAGACTAAAAATCAGTAGTTCCGTTGTTAGGCAACGCCCTGAAAATATTATTTTACTTAAAACTTTTTTATAAAATAGGACTTAATTTAAACATAAATACGTAACAATTGAAGATAAGAGCATTAATTCAATACAACATAAATTCAAAACTTAAGTTCAACATAATCCAAAATAAAAATTAAATGATATATATATATATATATATATATATATATATATATATATATATATATATATATAAATATATACATTTATTAAATATATATGATACGTATATGTATTATATACGAGTACATTATCTCAACTTTAAACTTGATTATTTAGATTTTATTTTTCCAGTTCTAACATCTTAGCCCCTTCATTTTTAAAGAATGTAAACCTGCAACGTTATACTGTACTGCGGTACAATATCAAGAGCGGAAACCAGGTGTAAAATTAAACTCACAAAACTGATAATAGTTCGATTTTTTTTTCGATTATACATTTAATAGGAAGTATGAAAAGCCTATATAGTTAATTATTTATTTTATTGTCAATTCGTTGAAAAATTACGGTTAAAAAATGAAACAGCATTAATGGGAAGTTGCAGTGATTTCAATTAATAAATTGCGGAATATTTTCGACAGATCACAAGATTTACTTTTTTTAACCAGCTTCAGAAAAACTTCACTTATTTATTTATCACTTATATAATCGTCTAATTCGATAAGTACATAATAATATAAGCGAATATATAATTACGCCTCTGAAAATTTCAGAATTCAGTATTCATAATTAACATTTGAAGTCAAATATTCCCAGCTTACAGCAACGTGCTATATTTGTAAAATCTTTTTAAGGTTTAGCCGTTGCCTACGGCCACTCTATGAAGGATAAGAGACTATGAAAGTTCTTTGCAATATTTCACCTAGAGACTTTTGAAAAGTAAAAAAGCTGAAGTTTAAGTCACATAAAGGAAAGTCTGGGATATTCGATATGCGTTTGGAATTATCAAAAAAAATTTACAAATGACACACATTTTAAGCAGTAAAAAGGTCTATTGACGGAATGGAACATCCATAGATCATTACTGAGCCTGTATAAGTTGTCACGGTATATGTGTTTTATATAGACAAATTTATATAGCATTTATAGACAAATATTTATTAGAAGCGGAGGTTTCGATCCACATTCTTCAGAGCCTGTAATAAAGGTCCCAATCAGGACTATACCAGACCATTCTCTTCCCCTAAGAGATGCTTGATAACCTGCGTAATATTTACCACTTCCTTCCTTCGTACTCTTCAGACTCTAAAAGCCATTTTTGTACCTTTGGAATTCATACAAAAGGAGGTGATAATAATTTTTTATTTGAACTTTCTAAAGTAATTTTTCAATTTCAACTTATGATAAAATGAGAGTACAAGTTACAGGCAGCAAAAAGTAAAACTGCCAACGGAAACCTACTAATTATAAACTGTTTTGAATAAATTTCCAATCCTACTTCTGAGCCAAGTTGCCCTATTAATTAACTGTACAATTGACTCCACTGAAGAAAGGTATAATTGTTGGGGGAGAACAAAAAGGTAAAGTTTGAGGAATATTTTCAGAGGGGCCATTATCCTAGTAGAGTATATATTGGCCCGCGGAGAGACAAAAGGGGAGTGGGACAAGCCCTAACGAGTTAGAAAACTGATATTGTGAGGGGGGAGGGGGAACAATGGAGGGCGGCCATTGTCTAGCCCCGCCGACGGCAGATAAACCCACTCTTATCGGCAAATAATTAAAAATGATCTTCTTCATGTTCGTTCCTATCTCCTTCCATAGGGTCTTCTTTGTCGATTTAGGGATCATCTCGATGGGTTTTAGGGTAGCCTGAAAAAGGTGAGGAAAATTTTCTCGTATTGCATCTATCAATATGAAGAAGTGGTTAAGTCAAATTTTCTCCAAAGTGAGTTTCCTGTATTTAGTGAAGCGGGATGGTGTTATTTTCGTAGCGGAATAGTGGCTAAGAATAACATTGGCTTGGAAAGGAAAAGAAAAAAAAAAAAAAACCCATGGTCTTGAGTACAGTAAACGGTAAGGTCTGTACTGTTTCTGGACAATGGTTGTGCTGGGAGGTGATTTGTCCTAGTTCACACTCAACCACAAAGGTAAACCCCAGGAGTGCTGTAGATCCAATAGAACTCGTCTCTTGCTGCTTACAGATTAAGGAAAGTTCAGCAAGCGCGCAGGATTTGAACTCAAGACCTTCGGCACGGCAACTCAGCCCTCTTCCACTGCTTGCCTGGCATGAGGAGATCAACAAACAGTGGAGTAGAGATCAGCCTAGAAACCCTTAATCGGTTATTAAAATTTCATATTCTTTCAAATTGAGTAGAAAAAAAAATCATGGAGATCAAATTTGCTGTATGCGATAATCCGCATCTACAAATATTATATGTAATAATTATATTTTAAACGAAAATATTTTTATCAAAAATGGTGAGTAAAATATTAACTAGATGTACGAAATGTGCTTTGTCAAACTACCATTAGAGAAAATTTTATACTTCTAAGCAGCTCGGTACATTTTAAACCATTCATTAAAAGTATCATAAGGTTATTTAACTTTATTCTGTGCATTTGTAGCCTTCAGAAACAGATAAACAAGTGTTTTGGGTTCGGTACATGGAGAAGCGATTTGGTTGAGATCACTCTCGACCGGTTTTCCCATTTCTTTTGCAAAGGTTGGGTAAGCCGCAGAAGAGTCTGCAGATCCCACAAGGATCTTAATTTATCTGCTACAGCTGCATTTGAGTTCAGCCTACAGAAATTAGCGCTCTAAACAAAAAGGTACCTCGATGCTTCTTCCAGAACAGAAGACATATAAAATAAACCTAACATCTTATGTATCTCTACAATGAGGAATGGTTAAGTCATGATTTTTGTTTCATATTATTATTGTAAATTTTAACTAATTGCTAATTCGGACGAGCAAATGAAAATTTACTACTGTAGATGCCCAAAGAAATCTTGTTACCGACAATTATGAAAAGGGAAGATCGAAAATGGTGAATAGGATAGACAATAGACATTAAAAGAGATTGATTCATTAAATTCTGAGAGGTTTTACAGGCTGAGTCAACTCATTTACAATTCATCTAACATTAAAAGGTTTTTATGTACAAAAGGAAATTTGTATTTGTAACCTGAAAGAATTTTTAGGTACCAGGAGTTCTGAGTTGTACATTATTCTTTCTTTATTGAATGCTAATGTTGAGGAGTTCCGATAAATAAATAGCTTTAAAAACAAAAATAAAACAGATACGGAATATGAAGCCTAAATAAATTATACAAAAAACAAGACAAGAACAACATAAATATCGGGAGACAAATTCATTACCTTTTGATGAAGAAAACATTTAAAAGACTGGTACAGAGTCGGAGAAAATTATTCCTGAGGAAAAAGGATTACCCTTTCGCCTTTTGAAGAGGCCGTTTACACGTTGAAATAAAACTAATTATTTTGCCTTAAAAAGCTTTCGATTAATGTTTCTGAGAGAGCAGCTGCCTGTTTGAGATATTTAATTTAGGGGAAAAGAGAATGGACAGACACGTTTGGAAAACAAAGAATATATTAAAAAAAGGGAATTCATAAATTACTGTTTTGATGAAAATAATTGCAATATATTTCTCACAAAAAAAAAATCAGATTGTTGTTTTATTATTTTAGTCCTAAACAAAAAAGTTAATAAAAGAAAGTAATATATAAAACAAGAATTAATAAAATATTTATTATTTTTTAGTATATATAATTGGATCATGATGACAAAATGATTAATATTCGTCGTAGAAGTTCTTAATTTTAATGAATCAACCATTTTTATCCATTTTGGACAGAACCTAAAAAAAATTTCACTTAAAGCAGACATTGAGGTAATTTGAAAATGCAAAATCGAAGAACTGTGTCTTGTAAATGGATATTTTCTTTTTATTCGGTTCAAGATTAATAGAATTATTCCTAAAATTAATAATAATATTTAAAATTATATGCCTAATAATTTATAAAATTAACTTAAAATATTGTTGGTCCATTTTTTTAGGGTAATTTTATTTGATTGGAGGTAAATTAGTCGTAAATAGAATGTTATATAGGGGAAACTATTACATTTAACTCAGTGCATCCCAAACAAATGAACTAAAAGAAGTTTGAGAAATATTTTTGAGACGAAATGAGCTCGAGGAGGTATATTTGCACGTCTACGACTTACCAGAACAATGAGAAATTTTATTTCAAAGGTATTTTTAATCCCTCTTAAATTACATACACTGTCACATCCTTTATGAAAATACTAAATTTAGTCCATTGAGTATTTCTAAATGTAGTTTGGACTATTTTATCTGGAGTTCAATATTCTTCCAACTCAAGATCGCTTATTCTTTATGAATAATGATCATTAACTCATCAAGCTTTATAGTATACTTTATTAACATATATTTTTAAATTCTTTGAACTACAAATTTCTGCGTAAAGAGATTTTCAAAAATCTATAAGCAATCAGAGCAAAAATCTTACAATGATTTTTAATTAATTCTAGTATCCAATATTAAAATGAAATAAGTCACTGAAATTGAGCTAAAATTCAAAACAAGTCATCATTTGAATAGAGTATTTGATCGGGGAGGGAGCTTGCCTTTTAATGATCCATGAATTGGATTAGGCTTTGTTTTGGAGTTTTTCATATACATTATAAAATAATTCTGTTTACTCCTTTTAGTTATGTTTAACTCAATCGATCATAGATGTTGGGATTGCTACTACACATCGCTAAAGGTTGATAGGAGGAATTATTTTCTTTTTTCTTACTTTTCTTGACTTTCCTATGAGTGATCGCATTATCAATTCACATCGAAAACAGTCCATTTGCATTCTGTACTATGGTTACCTACTGCACTGATATCTGTGTTAAATCAAAAATTAATTTTTATCAATCGAACGACACTTTTCCGTGTACAATTCTTGTCTTCTAACATATTGACAAAGAATCATACATATAAGCGTTTGTAAAGAAAGAAAGAGAAATGATAGTCGCTATAAAATAGTGATTATTACTTTGGTTTCTATTACATCAAATCTAATTCACTATGAAGTGGATTCGAAACTAACAATCCCCCAGTACAAACAAGACAGCTAACTGTTGAACCAGGCAAAGCTAACTAGTACAAAAGGGTCCCGGATTTACCATAATAACAAGTGAAATATGCCATTGCAAATATAACTGATCTACATCCAGCTCTGAGTAGGCATCAGTGACCAGGAGCCCTCTCCCTTTGGAGCAAATATTGACAGGAGCAGAGTGAACGGGTTTGAAGAAACTCAAACAGCTGAGTAATAGCAGACCCAAGACCGATATGTGCTTTTTGAACTTTAATTTAGTTATGGCCAAAGTTCTCAACCACCTTTTTGGACAATTCAATGCATTTTCCTTGTCAGGCCTCGAGCAGCGCGATTTGATATACTTTAATCTTTCAGAGTGTTTCAACACAATTTCCCAATCCTGTCAATATGATGTAAGGTAGATTAGTTGTTAAACTCTGGACAAATTATCAAACATAACTATGTTTATATATATATATATATATATATATATATATATATATATATATATATATATATAATTTTTGTATGGTATCCTTTCTTAAATAGACTACATTATCAGACTTGATACACATTCCTCCTTTAAAAGAACAACAAAATAACTTAATATTGAATTAAGTTATATTTTAACTAAAGTAACTTAATATTTTAATTAAGTTCATGCAAAAAAATGTACATTTTTGAGTTAAGCCTTCAGCAGCAATTGTAAAAGGAGAGTTTAGATATCACAATTTACTTATATTTATTAAATATAATACTTTAATAATATTAAATATTAATTTAATCGTATTTGAGGGAAAGAAGAAAAGATAAAATATCGCTCTTTCAAAAAACCAACGGAAAAAATTAAGGTTTATGTAGCAATTTTAACTGGATGAAGCTTTTTAATTCAGGAACACTATACCTGATACTCCAATTGCATCATATTTTTATTAATAAAGTCATGTTTTGAGTTGCAACATGTTTGAGCTTGAAGTGTTATGGGGATAATGGCACAAGTTAAAATAAAAAAAAAGTTTCAAGCTTTTTAAAAGTTTTCTAAAGGTTAAACAAAGAATTTTAATACCCTCATTACAATAGGTATTCTCAACTTCACCAATAGCCATTTTTTTTAAACTCACATGGAACTTTCAAACATCTCTATTTAAAAATTAGGTTTTTTTGAGTTACGACGCTGTTGTTTTGAAGGAGCGATATATTTACAGTATTTCTTTGTGCTTTGTACAGTCCAAGTTGTGCCATTATTTAATTTTTTTTTGACGAATGGTCATTTTATATCAAGGTAACTGTATCAAATGCCAGAAAGGTCTGTTAGGTATGTACCGTTAAGATGAAATCGAAAACCTATCTACTAAGGTGTGCTTTCATTCATTAAAGAAAAAGATAAAATATGTGAACATGTGTAACTGTGATCTACCTTCAATATTAATAATAGTTATTATCATTATCAACACAATCTAAACCAGAAGAAATCAACAAAGTCTTTTGTAATAATAGTAATTTTTCTTAAAATTAAGGTAAAAGCTTTTATTATTGTAGAATAGCATGTTTAATAAAATCTATGGCCCCATTAAAAAGGAAGCCATGTCCACCAAATATGTAATATTTTAGGTAAACGGTAGTATAGTATTACTTATACTTCCAATAACTTATAAATGCAAAAAACAATGGAAAGATTTTCTTTAAGCTTTTTCTATAAGTAACGAATAAACAAATTTGAATTGTTCTAAGCTACGGCAAATTGGCCCTCCTGAACAAATACAAAAATGTGCAATGGTTTCTTAGATATCTGTGGTACAGATTTTAATTTTTAGATTTAGAGTCATATTAAAAATCTGTAAATATAATAAATATGATATGAAATATTGTGATTTATCTTACCTGCTTGGTAACCTGTTCTGCTCCGTTAGCGAGAAAGTGTTTCTGCATAAGGTTCGGTGCTAAGAGTTGCCTGCAACATATTTAAAGAAACTTAAATCAATGGAGTGCTTAAATCCTGCTAAAAAGGATTTAATTAAATTAAAAATGAACTACCGGTGAAGACGAAAAAGAAAAACTCTCCAAAAAGCAGACGAGTCTACTCTCATTTAGTGCGAGCTTTGCCTTTTTGTTTGCTACAAGTGTTTGGGCAACAAACAGAACGTTGAAGTTAAATTCACGCCTGGCAGAGTTCAGTTAACAGGGATCGTCGGAGCTCGGATCTAAATACTTCTGTCAAAAAAACAACCCGATGTAGATCTTTCAAATTAGATTTTCTAGTTTAAGAGTGACTCTAAAAATTAGGAGATCAGTAACTTCACAGAGGAGTTAAACTAAAGGCGAAACTTATGGCTCTCCCTAAAAAAAATTAATAGAGTTTAAAACTGAAAGGAAAATCATAGTTATTGCAAGGACAAATATGTAAACTGCGCAAAAATGAATAGGGATACAAATAATTTTGTTTTATTTACTTTGTCTAGCATTTTAATATTATTTTTATTATAAAAAGCATTAATACTTATTAGAAATTATATTTCATTAAATATTAATGTATTTATTAAATATATGTAATAATAGAAATGCTAGGTAAAGTATAATACTAAATTAGCAATATCCCAATTGATCTTTGCGCAGTTTATATACATAGTTTAGTAGTCAATCAATATAAACAGTAGCCACTGAAGAGTATAAATAAGTACATAAACAGGTAGATCTTATGAAACGTTTTAGGAAAGATGTCAAATGTTGTGTTACATTATACTATTAATCAAAAATATAGCTGATTTTCTTCGTTTTAATTTTCATTTTTTAATATTTCCACAGCAAATGATTTTTTCATATATATATATATATATATATATATATATATATATATATATATATATATATATATATATATAGTAGATGGATTGATAATCTGTAAAATAACATCTATATTATCTTTCACCTGCTATCTTTTTTTATAAATGCCAACAAGAAATTCGAAATATCTTTAGTAAATATGTATACGTGAAACAGAAATGTATTGAATCAAGAATATTTGTAAAGACATTGACATAAAATGTTAATAGTCAATTCATTTGAAATATTAATGTTATAATTATACATAAAGATGTTATGTAAACTTAATTTTCTTTGTATTTAGTTCTATATGATTTCCCAGTTTGCATGAAACTCAATCATTTGCGTAAAGGCTTGTCGAATGAAAATGTCTTAACTTCCTGCTTATTACATTCTTTTATAAATTTCTGTGGGGATAAAAACTCGATACACCCAATCTAGGTTGAGATGAGTTTTTTCGGTTACCTGAGAGGCAGAATTCTGAGGTAGTCCTTATACATCTATACCAGTTTAGCCCTGAGATAAATTTTTATAATAAAAAAGAACACATTTAAATGGATATTCGATAAACTTTATCCTATAATCTCTAAAAGCAATATGTAAGGGCTTGTGTAAAAAAGCTTATGTGTATATGTTTAGGTTGAAGGTGTTTAAATTTAAATTGAAAATTAAATCTTAGAGTTATTGTAGGGTTAACATCTCTGTCATATATACTGTAATAATTAATTGATCATCTTATAGTATTTTATTTATTAAGTATACTTTAAACCTTTTTAGTTAGAGCAAAAAAAAAAAACTTTCGTACATGATTTGATTTGACGGCTTATATTAAGATGTGATTTAATCTATAACTATATAACATCATTTTTTAATATTTATTTAATTTTAAATATAAAATTATGTATTTGAGGTTTACGACTGAGAATTAATTCAATTAGAAAGTTTAATCTAAGGCTTTTATATAAAGTAATCCTAAGTTACATAATCTCCTGATTTAAAAAAAATAAATAAAAATCATAAAATATTTTTTGTTTATCTGTGAAAAATTAATTTTGAAATATCCCATAAGAAAATTAAAGAAGTATAAAAATAGTTTTTTATTTTAATTTTTTTAAATATTTTTATTCTTAAAATCCAAAATTTAAAATAGTCCCGTCTCACACTGCCTACATTCCATTATTTATAAATTTTGTACTTTCCTTTAATCTAAGTTACAACTTCAAAGAGGCTCCAACAATTTCAAACCCGTATACTGAGGCGTATGGTAAGGAACACCTCCTTACAAAGGACGAAGTCTAACATAATACACGAGACCCTCGGACTCCCGACGGTAACGGACTTCATCACAAATTCTTTGATAGCCTCCAACCTGCACGAACCCACTATTCAACACTCTTATACCGACAGGCCGACATCAGCGCTGGCAAACACATGTACAGACACTCAACATGGACTGAGTAAACTACTAACTCCAATCAGAACGCCCCATCACTAGAACCCCACTCCAACCATCTAATTAATCAAGAAAACCCTATTCATATTCTCTCAAAATGCACCTGGTGCAGTAAAAGAGATTCTTTCTATCCCTACTATTTTATTTTCAACACTATACAATAAAAGCCAAGGGGTTAGGATAAATAAAAAAACTTTGATCTAAGTTTAACTATAATATCTGATTATGGCATATTGTAATTATTGCCAAAAATCAAGTTTTCTTATCCGGCGATTTTGAAGAATGTCCCATTTTATAATTCCTACCTTGCATCTGTTTTTTTCTTTTTCAAAAAGTCAAATGTTTTTTGTAACCTAAATTACTTATGCAAATAAAAGAATTGCATGGTACGGCATATTTTGTTTACATTAAATAAATGTTTGTTTGTTTTATTAAATAACGCAGTTTTTAAACTTTAAATTAAATATTTAACAAAAACAACAGATTATTATAAATATCTTATTTATTTGCGTACCTTCAAGAAATCATTTTGAAGACCGTCCCATCATACTAGCTACCTTCCATTATTTGTAAAGTTTATTATTTGTATATTTTTAAAAACCGAATATAACTGTTTAAATAAGACGATAGATTAACATCGTATATTCTAGTTACGTTCAAACGTTCAGGAGTTTTCAATCAGGCCATTTTGAAGAATATCCCATCTCCCTCGATCTTCCTCCCACTATTTTTAACGTTAATTCTTTTATTTTTGTATTTAATCTAAATCTAAGTTAAATACAAAAATAACTGACTTAATTACCTATATTTTAATTATTTTCAAACATTCAACCGTTTATATATATATATATATATATATATATATATATATATCTTACTAATATTATAAATGAGAAAGTTTGTATGTTTGTCTCTCTTTCACGCAAAAACTACTGAACGGATTTGGATTAAACTTTACAGTAATATAGGTTATACATCAGAATAACCCATGTGTTATTCTGATGTATAACCTATATTACTGTAATGTTTCATCCAAATCCGTTCAGTAGTTTTTGCGTGAAAGAGAGACAAACATACGAACTTTCACATTTATAATATTAGTAAGATTAGCAGTATATCAAAATAAATAGTTTTATTCTTGTTCTTTCTGATATTTTAACAGCTATGATGATGTTATTTTCCTTTAATTATGTACTATAACTGATTCTCCACAGTTCCTATAAAACTTTCGGGGGGGGGAGCACTTGCCCCCTTGCGCTCCCCTAAATCCGCGCTTGCTATAGCCCATGTGTTATTCTCATGTATAACCTATATTACTCTAAAGTTTCATCCAAATCCGTTCAGTAGTTTTTGCGTGAAAGAGAGACAAACATACGAACTTTCACATTTATAATATTAGTAAGATTAGTAGTATATCAAAACAAATAGTTTCACTCTTGTTACATCAGAATAACACATGGGCTATAGCAAGCGCGGATTTAGGGGGGCGCACGGGGGAAGGCGCCCCCCCCCGACAGTTTTATAGGAACTGTGGTGAATCCATTATAGTACATAATTAAAGGAAAATAACATAATCATAGTTGTTAAAATATCAGAAAGAACAAGAGTGAAACTATTTGTTTTGATATACTACTAATCTTACTAATATTATAAATGTGAAAGTTTGTATGTTTGTCTCTCTTTCACGCAAAAACTACGGAACGGATTTGGATGAAACTCTACAGTAATATAGGTTATACATCAGAAAAACACATGGGCTATAGCAAGCGCGGGTTTAGGGGGGCGCACGGGGGCACGTGCCCCTCCCCATCCCGACAGTTTTAGAGGTATTGTGGAGAATCCATTATAGTACATAATTAAAGGCAAATCAGGAATTTAGCATCTTGAAATTTGCAGATAGGCCCTTTGTATGATTTAAGAAAGAAGTTTGGATAATTCCATCCTCATTATAATAAGCGTTCAAAGGTTGTATGGAATCCGTCAGTTTTGAAGTTAGACATCTGAAATTTTGTACGAGTAACCTATAGTGAAAAAAATTAAATTATTTAGATAATTAAATTATTTATTATTTTAAATTATTGTTAAAAAGCACTGTAAAGAAACTTTATGCGGTAGTTCAAATTCTATGCGAGCGAAGCCGCGGGCAAAAGCTAGTATATATATATTTTTATATTTTATTAGAAGATTTTGAAGAACATCCCATTTTTCTACCTAAGCTTATTTGTAAACTTAAACTTTCTCTTTTAATTTTGTATTTTCTTTAATCTAAGTTAACTACTTAAATAAAACAGTTAATATATTTTGCATATTTTAATATGTTTAATGTATTTGAATAAATGTAAAATGTATGACATATTTTAATCATTTACGAATATTCAAGTTTTCAGACCAATTTGAAGAATATTCCATCTCACACTATCTACCTTCCATAATTTGTCCATAATTTTATTCATCTATTTTTTTTTTAATGTAAGTTAACTATTTAAATGAAATAATAACTCAATATGGCTTATTTTAATTATTCTTAAAAATTCAATTGCTTTAATCAGGCCATTTTGAACATCCCATCTCGCACTACTTGTACCTACCACTACATGTAAAGTCAATTTGTTTTTGTATCCTTTCAAACGCCGCGGATGCGGCCATACCGAAATTTAATCCACTTCCGCCAGCCCTGCGTCCCCTACCAGATCACATTCTTTCACTTATCGCCTTGCGCAATAAGTGGAAGAATAAATGGTACAGGACTAGGGATCATGAGGTGAAATCGGTAGTGAATTCCCTTACTACTCAGGTTCGCAATCTCATGAAACAATGGCGGACTGCACAGTGGCATGAGAAGCTCCGAGCAATCCATGGCGACCACCGTAAATTTTGGAAATTACTCAGGGCGAGCACAAGGAAGAGAAGCTCTACATTACTACACGACGGAGACAAACTGTTGACAGATGAGGAACAAGCAAGTAAGTTCGCTGATCACTACAGTGCCACTATAGCCCGTCGAACAATCAGTATGACTGAAATCCCGAACGAAGAAATAGGAAATAATTATATGTTTGTATCCCCGAAGCAGCTGAAGGCGATACTCCGTCGTTCGCGAGGGAATAAAGCCCCAGGCCACGACGGAATACAAACTATACTCCTAAAACAATTACCAAGAAGAGGCATAGCTCACCTGACGAACCTCTACAACTCCTGTCTCAGGCTAAGATACTTTCCTGAGGCATGGAAAAGAGCTATCCTCTTTCCGCTGCTGAAGCCCGCAAGAAATGGTAATCAGCCAGTCGACTACCGGCCTATTAGCTTACTTCCGCACATGGGCAAAGTTTTTGAGAAAATTATTCTTAATTATCTCAAAACCTATTGCTCAGAAATAGCGTTAATCCCACCGGAGCAGACCGGCTTCCAGGCCGGACTGTGCCCGGATCACCATCTGGCGAAGCTACATGCGGAAGTAAGCCAGAACACAGTTAAGAACGAGGCAACCGCTTTGATATCCATAGACTGCACGGAGGCGTTTGACTCAGTGTCCCATAGCCTTCTATGTAAGACACTGCAGGACAACGAGTTTCCCGAGCAGCTATATACTATCATAAGGTCCTTTCTGACACAACGTTCAATAAAGGTACGAGTCGGCGAAGAGCTGTCCAACCCCTTTCCACTCACGTGTGGTGTACCTCAAGGGTCTGTGCTATCACCGGTATTATTCTCAGTTTATACGGCGGAAATCGTTGGTGCCAAATACAAAAAAGCTACTGTGGCGGCGTATGCCGATGACATTGCCATCTACAGTAGCTCATTGAATGCAGAGAGAGCTCTACGGCAGGCGGAGGTGGCCTGTGAGGAAATAACTAAAAGACTGGACGGATTGAATATTACAGTTAATCCCAAAAAGACCGACTGTATTATTCTCTCCTTCCAAAAGAATAAGCGCCCTCTACCTAAGGTTTATAGAGTAGCAGGCAAAGTTAACAAACCTGCGAATAGGATAACGTATCTCGGTGTCACCCTCGACCGGCACTTGACGTTATCCCAACATTGCAATAAGAAGATCAGGTCGGTGAGAACCAAATCTTACAGGCTAAATCATCTTTTAACCTCACCGAACTTATCACTCCGCCTCAAAGTAATGATCTATAAGGCAGTTATTAGACCAGCACTCCTTTATGGGGCGCCTATGTTGAATAACATTTCGCCAACAACCTCAAAAAGGCTCCAACAATTTCAAAACCGTATGCTGAGGCGTATAGTAAGGCACACTTCTCTACAAAGGACGAAATCAGACATAATACACGAGACTCTCGGACTCCCGACGGTAACGGACTTCATCACACGGAGGCATATCAAATTTTTTGATAGCCTCCAACACTGCACGAACCCACTATTCAACGCACTTACACCGACAGGCCGACCTCAGCGCTGGCAAACACACGTACAGACACTCAACATGGACTGAGTAAACTACTAACAAACTCCAATCAGACAGAACTAGTGAGCCCCATCACTGGATCCCCCACTCCTTCCATTTAATTAATGTTCAGAAAATCCTTCAGACAATCCTCTCTTAAAATGCAGCTGGTGCAGTAGAAGAGATACAATCTATCATTAGAAATTTTTAATATGTTATTTTTTCAAATATTTATAACAACCAAAGGGGTTAAGAAATAAAAAAAAAAAAAAAAAAAAAAAAAAAAAAAAAAAAAAAAAAAAAAAAAAAAAAAAAAAAAAAATCCTTTCAAAACAAATTGCCTATTTATATTATATATTGTAAATTTTTTTTAATATGAATAAATGGAGATTTGAAAAAAAAAAAAAAATCTTTCAAAAATCTATGTTAATTTATATAAAAGAATTGCTAAGTGCGGCATATTTTAAATATTTTCAAACATTCAAGTAATCAGATTGTTTTCAAGAACGTCCCATCACACTCAATTTACTTTCCATTGTTTATAAAGTTAATTTTTTAAAGCTTTATTTCTTAAAACTGAGTCAACTATTTACATACCTAAATAGATTATTATGTCATATCTTAATTATTTGAAAACATTCGAGTATTTTTATCAGGTCATCTCACACTACTTACCTATCATCTTTTTTAAACTATTTATATTTATTTTTAATCATAACTTAAAAATTAATTTATTAAGGTTTTGATATTTCTAAGAGTTAACAAAAATAGGATATGTGTAATGTTGCCCTATTTTAACAAACATTACAAATAACTTTTTTTTCTTTTAGAATATTCCAAATAAAACAATGGCCAAGTATGAGGATGACATATTTTAATAATTGGAACTCATTCAAGTGTTTTTATCAGGAGATTTTGAAAAGCATCTTATCTCACACTTGGATTTTTTAAAATCCAAATTAATTATTAAAATAAATTAATTGCTAAGTATGGCATATTTTAATTAATCTCAAACATTCGAGTGTTTTTTATCAGACAATTTTGAAGAACGTCCTACCCCACACTTCCCTCCACGGGTAATTAACCCCGCCTTAATCTGGCTCCTTGGAATTTAAAACCGAAAAGGCAGCCTCTAATCCTAGATAACAAACCCTGTAATTCGCCCTGGGGAGCAGCTGATGAAAGACCTCCTCTGATTGGAGGATATGCTGATGAGAAAGAGACAATGGCGGGAGCTGATTGGGAAGGAAGGCGTCAAAACTCCAACAGCGCCCTGTCAAACTTGTTCACCCTTAGGCCCTTGTCGCTATAAAATATGCAGAAGAGTCCCGCCATCAAAGGCCCTTCAAGTGGAACTTAGTCGTCGAAGAAACACACGGCCCTACCAACTCCAGATCTAATGTCTTCTCAACTCAAATATAATTTCGGGTGAAATTCCAAGTCGCCTATTGTACTTACAACTTTACGACTTCATCCCAAATCCTTATATCTCTCGAAATAAGAACAACGATGTGCGGAGTGAGGTGGAACAAATAGTAAATGAACAACAGTAAATTTGAAAAATAGGATCGTTTAGTTCCATTGACGCACATAGAGAGGAACAGCTCTTAACAAGTAAAAATACTGCCTGTGGGATGCTAATGCGAAGTTACTGTTCTAACGGCTGGGATAAGGGTAAAAGTATCTGATATAAATAATACCGTGATTGCTATTGATTTGCTAACGGCACATTATTTTTTAAGAATTTATAAAAGGAATTGTGATCTAAAGATACTTTTATGTAAGGAGGAGATGCTCAAGACCGGAAGCACAACATCTGCTTGACGCTGGCATATCGATGGGAAAAACTTCTAAGCAGTTGGGAATCCCTGAAGCTGCTCTAAGGAAAGGACTGTTAAAGGTAATTATCCTTGCTTATGGTAATTTTTTTCTAACAAACATATCGATGCCTTAGTTCAAATATGTGTTTAGTGCCGAAAGAAAGATTTTACAGGAGTCAAATTTGATAATAATTTAACACGAGAAATACAGTTCAAGTTTAAGCACAGAATATATTTTTGTATCCTTCACTGCTTCTCTATTAATTTTATATCTACACATGATCTATGACTTCCTGATCACAACTTTATAATATTATTTATTCTTATAATTTTTTTT
This sequence comes from Arma custos, assembly GCA_037127475.1. Lineage (NCBI taxonomy): Eukaryota > Metazoa > Arthropoda > Insecta > Hemiptera > Pentatomidae > Arma > Arma custos. Next base: position 61,287,766 of record CM073763.1, read on the forward strand.
TTTTTTTTTAAACTGGATTTAATTCTTCTTTTTTTAGGGTAAGAGAAATAAAAACTCTATCACTCTATTAGAGATGTTTCGACACTATATCAATAAAATAATTTATTGACCATGGAGGACTAATGATCTCCCAAGGATTTTTTAAAAGTATGACTTTCCAGACTTTTTGACTACATAAAAAAAAAATGTAAAGGAATTTTTAAAAGATGCAGGAGAAGAAAAGATTTAAAATGACGCCATAGTGTCGAAACGTCTCTAATAGAGTGAAAATTGAGAATAAACAATGACTGGAAAATGGTTTTTATTTCTCTTACCCTAAAAAAATATTATTTATATAACAAAACCCATTTTTGAAAAATTTGCACTTAACACATTTGTGAACTAAGGCATCGATATTATGTATGAGAACTTCAGAGAACCAGAGAGAGAAATGCTTTATTTCCAGCAGTGCTGTCCAACTACGTTGGATTGCCGTAATACACAGCACACTGATCAATCCATATCGGATATACTGTACATTACAATTTGTTTGTTTTAAATGCATACATAAAAACTACAGTATGTCCGATATGGATTGATCAGTATTTTTTTTTCTTCCTTCCTCCTTCCTTCTTTCCTTCTTCTTCCCTTTTTTTTTCTTTATATACAAGATACAAGAAAATATATTAAATATTAGTGTGTGGGGTATCAGCTACTACATGTATGATGGTGAATAATTCCCAGGGAGTCAAGAATAATATTCTCAGCAAGCACTGCCACATCCCTGCCATTGACCCAGGTCATCGAGGAAGCCCCATGTTCTTTTCGGAATCGTTCCGCGAAACCCAAACCATAGGTCTCTCACGGTGAACTCTCTCTCTCCGAAGGTCTCGCGGAATTTCTCCTTAATGGAAAGGGATGCATTTTTCATATATTCACTTCTTTTCCCTTTACACTCCACCCGCCTGGTCAAAGTCATTATTTCTAAATCTCACCGTCGGATCCAACACCTATGCTATCTTTCCGGTCTTCGGAAATGCGACAATATCCGCATATCTTGTGGATCCCTCAGTGTCGATACAATAGACCTCCTCAGAGCAGGCGAAGTCTTTTTCCTTTAGGAGCCTCATTAATTCGTGTTTGACCCTATGGTGTCGACGTGATATGAGGAGGGAGTTAATGGGGCATTTTCCCAGCACATGGGCTGGTGTTTCTGACTCTCTGCCGCATTTGCGACCGAGGGACCCAACTTCTCTCGCCTGACCGGCGGCTCCTGGGACCCCACGCAGAGACGCATAATTGATGTTCAGTTTTAGGGCGTTGGTCCACTCCGACCCCGAAAGTACCTGTTTCTCGCATATATACTTGTTGGCTTTCGGTTTCTCCTTGAAATGACGGATTCCAACGCCCTGCCATCTGCAATTAGCCCATTCTTCGTAAGGATTCTCACGCAGCTACTGTCGTAGAGCTCTCACGGTTCGGAAGCCCTGATCAACTCCCAAGCTTTCAAGACATTGAGCTACTTCCTTTTCATAATTAAATATAGACTGGAACAGGGCATCCGGGACATTAGACAGTCGCTGGGCAATTTACCAATGCTGAAGTGGAGCCTCCCATTGACAGCGGATCAGTCCCAGGCTTCGATACCTCCTCGGTGCGTACATCATGGCCGTAGAAGTGTTCGCAGGGAGCCCGATAATGGCCTTGATACTTATGCGGATATTTACATCAATGCCTTCTAACACCGCTGGACGTATCTTTGTTAGGGGCGCGGTTTGGAGAGGATAGGTAAGTCCTGGGAACAGGTACTGATTGACAACGTTGATCTTGTGTTCCGTTTTGAGTAGACAAGAGCTCACTAATTTGTCTAAATTATCACTTAATTTAGTCACCGCCTCCTCATCAAATACAAGCTCTCCCGAGGATGTGCATCCTAAATATTTTATTCGCTCTGGCTAAATATAAGGCCTGGATCCTATGTAGTAAATGCCAAGAAAGGTGGCATGAAGTTTCCTATTACGAAGGTGGGGTGAATTTCATAAGCAATTATTGCTAAAAACAACTGATATTAACTTGTACTGTACTATATAAAAGGCTTTTTTGTAATGTTAAGTTGAATATTTAATCGTACTAATACAATCTTGTATATTTCTTACTTTTGTTACAATATAACATTAGCATTTTTTCCGTATATAATTTTTCTTGGAATGTTTTACCAAAGATTGTAACGCTAATAAAACGTCATTTGGTTATATAATTTTCTATTAGTTTTTGGTCAATTAAGTATCTTTTAACCCGTTATAGAGGGGTTTAAACTTTAAGTGCGTCCCCATGCCCCGACCTACCTTATAATATATTATTATACTCTGTTTAACTTGACATTTTCTTGTATTTTATTTGAAACATACAAAAAGAAAAGTAGCAATGTAGTAAAAAAAAAAAAAAATGCACGGCATTGACGGATAACCAGGTTATTAAGATATTACCGCTAATTCCATTTCATTTTCATCAGGAATATATAAGGTAATTGAACGGGATTACTCAGAAATATAAATTGTCCTTTTCAATTAGTAAGAAAACTGTTTTTATTAATACACTTAATAGACTTATAAACGACACTAATATCAGATTTTATTCTTCCAAATTCGCTGAAGGTGCAAATGAGACTCAATACTGAGCGTGCGAGTAACTGATTTTATCATAATACATGAACCGGATTCGGGATCTAGAGTGACTTGTAAATGTAGAAAGTTTAAATCCTCTTTCAAGGAATGGGAACCTTCAAGGGAGAATAAGATAGTGAGTAGAAAGAAGTTACCGTTGAGTTTGAAGAATAGCCGCCGGTTCCAGGCCCTATCCAACTTCGGAGGAGAATCCAAAAATAGATCAGCAGGATAGAATTCTTATGTCGGAGCATTTGATATATCCTCACTGCTAAGGTTTATGTACGAAATACTTAACCAATATTTATAAAAGTAATTGACGAACTGATTACTCAGAAATAGATCAATTAGTAAAATAATTTTACTAAACATAAATGATAACGCATCATCAATCCTGATTCTCAATCAACATAAGTAGTTTAGTTTATTTAATATACCTTCTGTTCTGAAACAGGGGAATATTTCAGCGTTTTTTTTAAGTCCCTATGTTGAAGGAGATAAATTATTTAATAAGTTGGCAGCCATTGAAACTATAGGCCGTTCTATAAAGTGGGTAGCCATTATTGGGGTGAAAACCTGGAGGATAAGCGTCATCTCAGGCCAATGACCTCCTTTTAAAACCACTGTTTCAGTAACAATAAAGTCACTACTATGTACTGAATCAAACGTTTTAGTAATACAGATTTTTTTTTTTACTCAGAATTTGAAATAATTTTGTTGTTCTCTGCTCATTTAACGCCACTTTATGCTGATATGGCTAATCGGACGATGCTACATTGGGAGCTCTAAATTTTGCCTATCCAGTTTAAATTAGGATATGGATTTTTAACGAGATCGTACAGGCCAGGAACCCCTGTTTAACGTCCCTTCCGAAGGACGGCGTAAGGATTTTTTACTCCCTTTAAAAAATCCTAAGGCCACATGCCGAACTACGATCCCGCGATCTTAGGCTTAGTAGTTTGTTCCGCTAACCCCTAGACCACAGGGCGCCCAAAAATAATTTTTTTTTCTGATATACAAAATACTTATTTAGACGTGAGTGGAAAAATTCTGAATAAAAACGAATTATGTATTTCTTTTTTATCAGCTAGTTTTATTCAATCTTTTTCAGCTGTTCTGTAACCATCCTTGTAATTACATGATGTGGTCTTTATTAATTTATTTATTCCCTTTGCTATTATCCTCTTTATGCCCTTAAGATGCTTGTATAGGAAAATAACAGAAATGCTAACCAAATTCAAAAATGACTCCAGAGGATGTTTGGAAGCAAAAAACACGACATATTCCCTTATTATTAAAAAACGGCCAATTCGATGAAACTATTTCTAATATAATAAATTAAAAATCAATTTTAATAAAGTAAAAATTCATTACTTTATATGACTATTATATTTATCTAATTTTTATATTACAAATAGTTTGATCGAATTTACCGTTTTTGAATAATAAGTGAATATGTGTTTTTTTTTGCTGCCTCTTCTCTGGAGTCATTTTTGAATTTAGTTATCATTTTTGGTTTTTTAAGGGACATGTCTATGTTTCGACATTAAAAATAATGAAAGTTTCTATCTCCTACCTAGTATTGGAGAACCGAATTATGCACCTCTACTGAAATGGCTGTTAATGGAAAGCATAAACATTTTTTGAAGCAGCAACTTTGTTAAATTAATCGGTGAACTATCATCGGTATTTCGGTATATCGGTATAATGGTATATAGTTTATTAGTCTCGATCTTCTTAATTTCCTGATGCTGCTTTTCACTTAAATAAGATCCTGAAATTTCAGAAAACGAATTACTACCAACATTGTTAATACTACTGAACAAAAAGTGGTGCTCCAGGATTGGAATTAAAATGGGCACTTAATCCCTAGAATACTAATATTTAATGAAACAAAATCCGGCTTCTCGACAATAAAAACAAAATGGCTGAGAGTAAGAATAGTTTCAGAAATAACTAGAACAGACAATGGGACGAGAGAGGAGGAAATCTGAATGCTACAGTCGCTCGTTAGAGGTCAAACCAGGTTTCTTAGGCCGCAGCCTCTGGTAATGAAGGGACACTTAATGAGAGATCACTCCGTCTTTGTCATTCTTCTCGCCATTAAAAAGTTCTTTTTAAAACAGCACTTTTTTTTATCCTGTGACAGATGTGAGCTGAAAAACGTATCTTGTAGAAGGGATATAATTATATATTCTTGCTTATAAACATTTATACACTAGGATACTACCTTATAAGACAATATTGTAACGACCGTAAATAAAAATATCTTTTGTAACATTACTAATATAATTATTAACTTATCATATTATTAATAATAATAAGTTATATTAATTCAAACTTTCCCATATGTTGTCCTATTAACTTCTTTATGGTTCAGTAGTTTCATTCAGGCCATGAAGCTGTCTTTCTGTATTTTAAGGACCGTAAATAAAAATATCTTTTCTAACATTACCAATATACTTATTAACTTATCTTATTATAAATAATGTACTAATCAGCAGCATTAATTCAAATCTTTCCATATGTTGTCCTGTAAACTCCCTTACGATTCTGTAGTTTCCTTCGGGCCATGATGGTGTTAAGATGTTTTTTTCTGTTTTGTAAGGACCGTAAATGAAAATATCTCATGTAATATTATCAATATAGTATAATTATTACCATATTTTGTAATTAATAATTATCAGCTGTTGTTATTTATCTTTTTTTAGGTGTTGGCATGTAACCTTCCGTATGATTCAGTAGTTGCATTTTTGGCTTTGATGTTGGTTGGTTGATTTTTCTAGTTGATGTATTAGTGAGTACTACTTATTGAGTTAGTATGTGCTATAGTTAGTTTACTTTGCTATTATTCTCTTTCTGTTCTGGAGATCCCTCAATATGGGAAACATTGACATTTAACATTCCGCAACAAGCAGATGGCCTCGAGACCTTCTACTATAGAATTTTATTGGAGTGCTATCAATGGGTAGTTTCTTCACAAGTGTTTTTTTTTTTGTCATGTCCTTTATTCATACAGCAGATTTACTTGATGTAATATAATTACAGCTGTAAATATCAATAAATTATTCTAAAAAAACAAAACATTCCTCAACAATTGCCACGTACTGTTTCAGTGTGTGGGTGCCTTGGTTGGTGTCTGTAGGACATGTGATGTTTTGTCGTATTACATAAACTTTCATGCCCGGGTAGTACACAAATTAGAAAACTAAGGATACATTAAATGTTTTCTGATTTTGTAAATACTATGATTCGTAGTTAACGTTTGGATTTAAAGAGAAACCGCGCTCGTAAGTAGAAAAAGTTCGATTAATCAGAGATATTAAAGCGACTATATAAGGTCACCTGTGATCTAGCGGTTAGCATGACGACCTACTAAGCCCAAGTCGCGTATTCGCAGCCCGGCAAGTGGTCCTTGGATTTTTTAAGGAGAGTAAGGAATCCTATAGCGTCCATCGGGAGGGACGTAAAATGAGGGTCCTAGTCCTGAGGGTTTTCAGATACTTGTATAAGATTCTAATTATATCTGGTTAGGCAAAACATACTGTTGTATCGTCTGAATAGACATAGCAGCATAAAGCGACGTTAACTAAATAAAAAATGAAGCTTTATGAAACTATAGGATTTATGAAATTACATTATTAAGTTTATGCAACTTATCATTTACATCCTAATAACAATTTTATTAATTGTTTCCTTGATCATGATACGGTGCGATATGTCTAGTATTATATTTTATTAAGGTTTAATGGTAAGCATAGTTTTGGAGTTAGGTATGTTTCCTACCTATATTATAACAGATTCTCTTAATAATCATCCTTATTTCTAAGGGTACCATCCGTATCCCAGGTGAGATGATTGTTTAAAATTTTGTCCGACCGGAGTCGAGAAGGAGGAGGAAATAAGAGCTATCTCGGAGGAGAAAAATAAAGACAGGGATTGAAGAGGACAGCCATTAAAGGACTCATTTTTTTCTTTGGGGGGCGGTGGTCTATTGGGTGAGCCCCCTTTTCCCGCTAATCCTACACCCACCAAAATCTCTCCCGCCCAATTACTAGAAATGTCAAGAGTTTCCCGCTTTCCCGCCCCTACACATTGGCAAACTTCTTATCTTTTCACTTTCCTTTTATTTCTCAGCTCTGTCTCTCTCCCTCGGAGCTCTGACATTCAATGGCTTTTGGGAGATAAAAATACTGGAATTGCCATTCGTCAATCATCTAATCAGATTTCGCTTTGATATTACTTATGGTGTTTTATTATTTATTTAGATACGGTGTAAATAGCAGTGTATAACTGTATTTTTCTCTCATATTTATTTCAACAATGATATTATTTTAGCGATACAATACGTTTAGCTTAATTATTAGATAAATTAGTAGTATATTCTTGAAGGCAAATAACATTTGAGACACAAGGGCTACTTTTTTCCTACTTTTTAAAAAGTATGAAAAAATGCCGTGTTTTTGTATCATACAGTATTTTACTTTTAGCTTCTCAAATAATCCGCTATTTGCCACGAAAATTCATTAAATCAAGAATACTATTTTTTTAATAATATAAACATTTAGCTTAATCATTATAAATATGAAGGTAAATGACAATTAAGACTTACACAATGTTCACATTATTCATATTTTTTTTAATGAATGAAAAAAATGATTGTAAAGGGAATATATGAAGCTTTCAGGATCAAAATATTTATGAGTTAATTTGATTTTGGAGTTAATTGTGTAATAGATCACCAAATTTATTAATGAATGCTTTCTGGAATGGGGAACACTAGATAGCCCTTTTCGAGATAAGCTCTTAACCGCATTTTGTAAACAAATTGAAGACGAAGTTCGTTGAACTACATCACTCAGCTGTATTGTTTAACCTGTTAACCAGGCGATGTATAAATACGTCAAACCTAATTTTGTATTTTTCTTTGTGCTATATATATATATATATATATATATATATATATATATATATATATATATATATATATATATATAAATACACGAAAACCTACATATTTCATAGTCTTTTCATTTATTTTAAGCATAAATAAAAAAAAATAGTAATATGAAATTATGTTCTCCGGGCGTGACGTAATGACTCGTCCTAGTGATAGAGCTCACGCCCGTTAAATGCTCCGTAATTAAAAAGGGAATTCCTTTGTCAACAGGTTAAACATGTTGTTTTCGTACATTGGGAATATTTATTATAGGGAATATTTTAAATTAAATAATTTCATTTTTTATACACTGAATCAATTTTTTTTTATATATTTAATACTACTTTATGCTACAATGGATAATGAAAGGGTGATTCAGTGGAATACCTAAATTATACCTATTAAGGTATAATTAGGATATTGATCTTTATAGAGTCTTTAACCGAGGCAAAGGCTTTGAAAAAGGCTCAGGACCGCTATTTTTGTCCCATCACATTGTCCGCATGACCAACCTAGGGCATTTCAAAGCCTTCAACAGGGCATAGAATGTTGTTATGGTGACCACTACACCACAGGTTGAGTGGCTCTTCATGCCCACTCAATAATTCTCATACATAGCTGTATTTAATGTGATATTCATGTTGCATGTTGTTGCTAACTAGATCATAGGAAATGTCCATAGTAAGACGTGCGTGGTTCTTAGCCAGGCCGACTCGAACTTATCCCTGAACTGAGTCCAGACAGACTCTTCGTCGTTAGATCCGATGCGTCCATCATGATGGAAACCATCAGGAGAGAGAGCTCCGCTGCCATTAGCAAGATCGGCAACTCTTCGCAACTATAGCCCCCGCAGTTAGGCTAATAGTCACGTATTGTGGTCGGAGTCGGGCCCAAATGGCTGCGGTGCCAGGGCAGCATTGCCATCAAAGGCTGTCATTAAAGTTAGTAACTGTTTCAGTCGGAATCGTCCACTGTTTTGTCTAGGGCACAATGGCTGAGTGAATCCGAAAGCGATGAAAGATAAGATCAGGGTAAGCGGCCTCTATTAAAATCCTTTGGTCTAACCAGTAGGTTCGATGCCGACATCTTCAATCACTATTTACTCCGACGAAGGATTAACAGCACAAACCGATATCAACAAGACCAGTCTGAACGCAATTCAGGCCTGCGTACGCCACGGGAATTTACAGGCCAACTATTAAAACAAAGAAACTATTCCCGATCATGTGTCCATTAGGTTTCTTTATATTATTTACTTGCAAGCCTCCATAAATATTTCAAGCGTCTATAACTTAAAATCCTCATTATAATTCTCAACTCAAAAACTTCAAATCTATTGTCTAATAGATTCCGACCTCATAATTTCTGTACGGTTATAAATGTATATGATCGTATAGAAACGGATATAATCACACGGTACTTGTGATTTAGCAAATAGCTATGAAACCTTGAACAACCTCTTCTCATTTGAGTTATTTTAATGCGTTATTAAATTGTTTTTGCCCGACTGATTTTTTTTTATAGGCACAAAAGGCGTCGGTGTCAATTATTGATGATTTAAAGTTGAATGGCATCAGGGTGAATCCGTCCAAGACGGATGCGATCGTGATGTCATTTCAGGAAAGTAAAAAGCCTACCGATGATCTTCACAATTGAAGATGAAGATCGTCGTGTATCTAACTCTATCCTCTATGTTGGCGTCACTCTTGATAGGCATTTTACCTTCTCGAGTCACGTCCGGGGGAGGCTGAAGCTGGCCCGACAAAAGTCTAATAGGCTCTACCACCTCCTCACTTCGCCCCACTGTCGTTACGGCTTAAATGCCAAATTTATAAATCAATTATTAGACCAACGCTGCTCCATGGTGCGCCGCTCCTTAAACATGTTTATAAAACCAAACTAAAAAGTCTACAGCAGTTCCAGAACTCCATCCTTAGGCGTATAGTTAAAGGCACGTCGCTCCAAATGGCGCGTAATACTAAAACCTATGAGGAGCTGAACTCTTGTCTATACCGAACTACATTAGCCGGAGGCGCATCAGATTTTTGGATGGGCTGAAGGCGTGTAGCAACCCACTCTTTAGAGACATAGTTCCCCCTCCTAGACCTGGGAGGTGGCAAGGCAGTTTCCCCTTGGTCGACGTGCTCTCATTGGCCTAGGGATGGGGTGAGGACTCCCTTGTCCAAGCCTTTCTTCCTTCTTCTTCCCACTTTCTTCTTCTTCCTATCACCTAATCCCTTAAAGCGGTCTCTCCCTGCTTTGAATGTATAGAATCAGCGGCCTTGGCCGGGTTAGAGAACCCGCCTTCAGCGGACTCATACTATGTATTGCTTAAAATACCTCCGGGTAGAAAAAGTACTATTATTATTATTAGATATATATATATATATATATCTATTTATGTATTGTATATATATATTGTAAATATTTTTTTATATAAATAAATTAGTAGCAGATTGTAATATTTCAATAAAGTGTTAAAATAAAAAAATAAATGGAGATTCGAAACAAAAAAAAAAGATTTTGTTTATTTAAATTTCTGTATTTCCTATTAAAATTAAATTGTCTTTTTTTTTGTCCATTTAAAGTATACAGAATAATACTTTGGGAATAGCCGTCATCGAAAAGTTTTGAAATACTTCCGAATGCTTAGAATAATTCCAGAGATAAAATAATGTGAAATGGATTTTGTATGGACCATCTGGAAATGGATTTATACAATGATTGGAAAGGAGATGTTTGCATTTTAATATTTAATTTTGTATATTTCAATTTCCAATATTATGAATGATTAGATTGGTAGTATCATTATCAGAATTAATAGTGTTAAAGTTGTAACAATAGCGGATAACAGTCCAAAGTGACCTGCTAAATCACATATATCGTACATTTACGTCAATCATCTTCCGACCTAGTAACATCTTGTGTTCCTTCTTACACTAAACAACGCGTTTCTCTCTCTACACTTGCTTTTTTATATGCTGAGGGTCATTTAATACGCCTAACCTATCATTCTACTGAGACACTGTAGGCAATTCCGAAACTGCAAGGAAGCATTGGCAGAAAATACACAGGTGCAACAACGAAGAATTTGCAACAGAATGTAGAAAAAAAATCCCAGCCTTGTTCATTAGAACATATTATGGTTTAATTCGCAGAATGCTATCACTAAATTATATATGCATAGTTCATGATCGGCGATTCCGCGTTACATAGCTTTCCAGATTCTCCAATGCCTATTTTTCGAATCAGATTATTTATGCAACAACTTATTCTCGAAGCAATAAAAATTTTCATTTAAATTAATGAATATGACATGTTGATTTATATTGCATAGTGTGTAGGGATGAATCTATACCTGACATAGAATTTCATTCTATAGCTCTTGTTGGGTCACAATGTGAATTCGTTATGAACAAATGGAACAAAGAATAGGGCTAGGACAACATCATCAAACATTTCTTCTGCTTCAGTGAGAGAAAGATAAATATCATGACCAACAGGCTGAATAGAAATTGGAAGGTCAGAGTATATTACTTTTTTATATTTCTTCCTTTTTGTAACTGGTAATATCCCTGCTGAAAGAATATAAGAGATATGATTTCTTGCTTTTTTTTTAAAGGTATATCCATCACTAAATTGTTTCATATATAATGTTTTTAGGATTAATAAATATGTATTAATTACTAACTAGATGTTTTTTATCTGACAAAATCTTCGAAAATTGGATGCATGTATTCCTCACCAACATTATGAAAATTATAAAACCTTATTAAAAAAATATAAAAATTTAAAAATTTTTTTTAAATGATTCATTTCTTTTAATCATACATACCTCAAGTATATCAACGACTGTAGTTTCATGTTTCATAAAAAATGCCTTCATTTTTATTAACTGGGGATTTACGCATAATCTCATATAACACGTACTTTTGTTGGAGTAGAAGTTCAAAATATAACAAAAAAAACTTTAAAAATATTGTTTACTAAGTGTAAACAATTATATTGACAGATAACAAAACCATAAAAATTTATTTAAAAATTTATGTTAAAGGTTATATTTGATTTATCTCTCGAAGGAACGTCTTTTTCATTATCATCCAGATATTTGATTAGGTGTTTGACATCAGTGATATGTAATACAGAAGTAAATATATATAAATATCTATGGTATTAAAATATAGATCTATTAGAAATAAGACAACTAATAATCCTACCTGTAACATTATAATTTATGAAGGTTCTTGGAATCAATACCTGGTAAAGAGTAGACTAAGGTTTCTTTCTTTCTAGGACAAAGGTTGTGCAGGGAGGTGATTTGTTCGAGATCAACCACCAGATTTTTCGCCTTATTTTGAGTAATCTATTTTTATAACATTTTATAGAGGTTGGGTGAGCCCCAGGAGGGTCCTAGATCCCATAAGTACCATCTCCGGCTGCTATCAGACTAATGAAAAGTCTTTCCAGCAGCGGAATTTGAATCAGGATAGTCGGCATGCCAACTCAGTGCTCTACCACTGAGCCACTCCGCTCTCTTACCATAATTATATACCATTTACAAACAAAAAAATGCGTTTTTTAAAATTAGTTTTTATTATTAAACAATCCTTAGAGAGATAACGGAATTTAATTATTTAATTGAGAAATTAATTAATGGATTGTGAAGCTGTCTGTAGAAGGAGATACCTATTCATTACAAAACAACCATCAATATGCAAACTTAGATCCAATAGTTCCGCTTTATTAGGTAAATTGGCAATATTGATTATTTGTCTATCTTGTATTGAAGTTATATATTGATTATTTGTCCATCGTGTATTGAAGTTATGTACTGATTATTTGTATATCTCGTATTGAAGTTATGTATGCATCATGCTTCAGAAGTGAAGCCAAGACTCAATTAATAATTTCAAAGTTCATCAAAGATTTCAATTAATCTTCTAAAACATTATAGGCAAGATAAACTCGAGGGAAGGGCATCCACACTCCTTTCAGTGTCGAACTAATAAATCTGTTTATCTTTCGTTTAAAAAAAAAGGAAAATCGACTATTACTGTAGTATGAACATTTTTTTATTTAAGTTTATTGCAAGTATTTTTTAAATTTAAGTAGGACCCCAGTTGTTTTTGGTAATGGCACTATGGGGAGTAAATGTCCATTTAAAAAAAAAGAAGAGAAAATTCTTCGAGCAATTTTCTGTTTCTTGTAGCTAATTTCTGCTTCTTGTAGCTAATTTCTGCTTCCTCTTGATCATACATATTGAAAAATATTATGTTGTATTGTTCACTATGAATTTTTCACGAGGTACTATCAATTGCATTTACGAAAGTTACTGTATTACAATTTTTTCAACAAAATAATTTCATATTTTTTTTTAGAGTTGTCAATTACTTAATCCATTGTATCTTTTACTATTTATTTATTCCTGTTGAAAGTTTCGGAACCCTCCTCAATGGTGGACTGTACAAAGTCGACTTCATATTGATTCATTTTAAAGTGGCCTACGGAAATTAAAATTTATGAATAATATATAAAATCTTTATTTTTGATGAAAATATGATTTAAAAAATAGATATTAAATGTAATTTAATTAAAATGTAATTTTTTATAAGCCCATAAAGAAATTAACACATACGGGTAAATTATCTTATGCGCATGCAACAAAATTCTCATGGAGTAAATAGAACCGTTAAATTTCCTGTTGACATTGAAAAACAATTAATTACTTTCCGGTAATATTCGCATCATGTTAGTTTTTTGTATTTACTAATAAATTAAATACCTACTACCATTGTGAATTGAAGTAAATTTAATCATGACATATAGAGTCGCTCATTTTTTTTTTGGGTGGGGGGAATTTTTTTTTAAAACATAAAACCTCCAAATTTGAGGAATTTTTTTTATGATTCTTTGAAATAAAAAGAAAGAATACAGATTTCAATAACCATTTCCGTTAAAGATACATTATCCATTTGTAAAGAATTTTTTTGACATATTTTGTGGTTATTTTTAGTAATATACATTAATATTTTGTCGTTTTTTTTGTTGCTTATGAATCTGGACCTTCATTATAATTTTTTTGTATTGTATATTTGAATATACCGAACCAAAATCAATGTTCAAAACAATGCCATAAAAATCTGTCATATACTGAAGTAGTTTTGAACATATGGAATAGGTTTGAAAATTGTTAAAAATACATTAGAATTCTCCTCATTGAAGATTAGACATAACGATCGGATAATTACTAATAATTGACAATCAAGCTAATTGGGTTTATGACTAATTAATTAAGTAATCCCTTCTGATTATCTCTGCTTTGAGGTTTAATATTGTAATGTGTGAGCCCAACTATATACCTATTATAAATGGAGAAAATTAAATACATATTAATTTAAATAATGTCAACTTGCTGAGAACACGATTCTTTTCATTAATTTAATTTTTTAAAATTTTTTTTGTTGAATTGTTGAAAAACAAAACATTTGGGTTAATATGAGATAGATATATTTAGAACTAATATAATGTAACTACTATGAATAATATTTAATAGCAATTAAGTGAATACAAGGAGACAAGAAGAGAAACTACGCTCGGTATTACTCAAATAACAAATTTAAGTTAAAAGGTCAGGAGGCCATTTTCAAGTTCATATATAAAATAAAATAATAACTAAAAATCAATACTAACTAGATAAAAATTTAAATAATGAGTATTTTTTGAAATACTTATACAATTCTTCTAAAGTGAAGTCTGAAATATAGACCTATTTTGAATTTCGCACATTACGAACGCTGTTGATAGAGACAAACCACTTAATACACAAATACAAATCGGATGTATTATGGTAGATACTGATAAGTATTTTTTATAATGCTTTTATTTGCGTAAACATTTGACGAATGTATAAAAAACTATAAGGCCAAGCAATTGTATAAACAAAAAATTATATATTTTATTAAATTCCTAGCAATTCATAAACCAGAAAGCATATTTTCGGGAAGTGAGGAGATGTGGAAAAGCATGGGTATGATTGAAGATAGGGAAGAATAATAGCAGATATTAAGTAGCTATATCAGATGCCGTATTTCAGATTTAAATAACAATAATAATAATTTCTTTATTTATTCTGGGACAAGTCCCTTTAGAGTAACGTAACTGTACATTATTGTGGACTTTAGAGCCTTAGAGTACAAAGAAAAAAAACAAGTAGAAAAGTCAATCTATAAAGCTGATTAAATAATAATAAATAAAACATAGCGTCTTATGATAATGAAAAAATGAAGATTTCACATTACTTCACATTAAAAATAAAAATTTTAATTTTTTTAAATTTATTTATTGATATTTAAAAAATAAAAATAAAAATGAATAAACAAAATAAATAATATTCTATCGATAATTTTATGTATGCACTTCGGGGAACTGGAGGGATAGAAAATAATCAAATAAGCGGGATTTGAAGGTAGGAAGGGTCTTGGAACTGCGGATGGAAGAAGGAATATATTTCCAAAGGGAACTAGGACCGAATCAGGAACGATCTGTCGAAAGCAGAGGTTCGATAGGCATTATATTTAAATAAATAGGCATAATATTTAAATATAATAGTAGAAATACGATTTGTATTTCTGTATCAAATAAATAGACATAATATTTAAATAATAAACCTTTTTAAATCTTAGATTGAATCGAATCAGGTTTTAAGTTATTTATTTTCAAGTTCGCTGCTTAACACGAAACTCTGATCAGTACTAATTAAGGAATCGAGCATTTCAAGTGTAAAAAGTAACGTAATTATTTGAATATCTCAATAATCTTACTATAAATCCAGAAATAAAATCACACTGTTATAAAATCAGTTTTGAAGATAATGCTGACAAAGCTATTCGAGCTGAGCATGTAGATAGCTGTTGGCCCATGGAGATCAAATGACTCCCAGGACAATGTCGGCCCAATAATTCATCTCAGCATAAATTAGACGGTCCTGGAAGGGAAAGGGACTTTTTGCTGGGGCGTAGGGCCACCTATATCTCCCGAGTATCGGCAATTAACTCTTCTTCCCGGCCTTCATTATCCTCTGCTGAGCTTGGATTCTGGCCGAGTAATGTCTATTCGAGTGAGCAGTGGCTATAAATGAAATAGTAGAAATCGATAAATAAAAATATTTGTATTGCTTTTAGAAAAATAATTAACTTTAGTCGAATGATTACTGATTGTGTATTGTATAACTAACTTATTTTTTAGCACACTTATCTTCTATTACTATATATATATTTCAATTTCCAAGTTAACACCCTTAAATGCGAACATTTTTATATCATCTATTCTATAGAAATATAAGAAAACAAACATATTCCAGTAATAATAACTGTAAGCTTTGAAGCTAGAAATAATATCACATTATTAGAAGTTTTATTTAAAATGTTAAGCCAATTTTACCACTAATTTAAAATTTTAAATCAGATTTTAAAAAGCTCTTTTTAAAAATGATTATTATTCTAACAGTTTAATTAAAAAAATAAATTAAAGATGAGAACGGAGTTTGCTTCTAATCACAGTTATTTGTTGTGACCCTAACAAATAACTGTTATTAGAAGTAGACCTAGAACAGTAATTGGAATAGGAAGGGTAACTGGAACTGCAACTAGAATGACACAGACCCTGGAATCGGAAAAAGTAAAGAATCACAGAGCAAAAATCCGACAGCGCCTTCAATTATTTAAGATACAGTCCAGCAAGGTTTAACGGTATAGCTGGCCTATGTCACCGACAGATGCAGGGGCAATGTTTACAAACAGAAATAGCTTGTGTACTACATAATAAGAAAAATGGTCAAAATCGCACTGTTTTTTTAAAACATAATTTTTATCATTTTGTTTATTAGGCTTAGTTTGGTTGCATGTTATTGTGACTTTCAATATTTGTTTCAAGAATATACAGTTGTTTATTTTTTATTTATCTTGGTCAAATGATTTGATTTTCTGTGAGAATTCACAGTTAAAACATGCACAAAGTTGATGATGGTGGTTTCTATGCTTCAAGTCTGTCACTTGCTAAATTTATACTGAACATATTTTTAATTTAAAAATATTTAATTTACCTGTTGTAATTAAAACATTTAGAGTAGCGAGTTTCGGGTTGGAATCCCGCTGTGGTAGATAAATTATTCAATATGTTACGAACACGGATCGACCCCATTGATACCTTTCATTCATAATTTCATGTATTCCATATTTTCCTATGAGAATGCACAACCGTAAATTTTTTTTTTGAAAAAATAATGCACTATTATTGTAAAAAATAATGCTTTCATACTTTAAATGTTATTTTCTTTAATATATATTCAGCTACTATGTATTTGGTAAAGCCAGTTGCAATTCCAAAAATCCTGGTTCAAATTCCGTTGCTTACAAGACTTTTATTTAGTCTGTTATCGGCTAGAAGATGGAATATAGGGGATCTAGGATTCTCCTGGGGCTCACCCAGCCTCTATAAACTGGGTAACCAAAATAAGGGGGAAAATCTGCCTGTTGATAGTGACCTAGGACTAATCACTACCCTGTACAACTGTTGTCCTAGAAAAAACCCGTTCGCGGGCTGTAGTGGTACAGGTTTTTACTATGTATTTACTAAAAAAAATAATTAATTTATCTTTTTTCATTTAGAAACTTTCATACGGTTAAAAATTAGCATATAAAATAGAAATATTTCCGTCTGAGAGAGACTGCTTCATCCAAAGTGAATAATAAAGACGGAGGTAATGTAAGAGGGGTGTAAGACAATAAGTTGAAAGTTGAGAAGTGTCGAGCATGGCGTGTAGGTGTTCTGCCCTGAGTGGGAGTACATTACATTTTGTCGAGTTGAGAAACTAACAAAGGATCTAATGTAACAAAAGGGAACTTCTCGGCAAGTGTAAAAGATGAAGGTGGCGCGATCTATAGGCCTATTGCAGGGATTGCCTCCTCAGGCAGGTACTACATCACCCCAGGTCCCACTAAATCTTCTATGGCCGATACTTATCCTCTCCCGCTGCGATGCAACTACTTCCCGCCCTCTAATGATACTTTATATTACCCAGGGCTCGTTCATCCTCCCTCTGAGGAGAGTAATATAGGCGGAAAGTTTAGGCATCTAACAGGGCATTAACTTTAGGGTTTCTTATAATATATAATTCACCGGGGGAAAGTTTAAGACGAATTTGCGAAATAAGAATGATTTACGATCTTCTATTTTTATTTTTAACAGTTTGCCATTACATTTCAGTTTGTTTATTTATTTAACACCATTTTAATTAAATGGTGCTAATCGGACGATGCTTCAGTGGGGGTACTAAATTTTGACTATCCAGGTATAATTAGGATTGGGATCGTTGACGAGTTCCTAACATCGCACAGGCATAGGACTCGCATTTTACGTCCCTTCAGAAAGACGGCATAACAAGCATTTCTTACTCCCTTTTTTCTACTAATTGTAAGCCCACCTCTAGGCCTGCCACGATCTTGGGCATAGTATGTTATCACCCAAAAACTCCCACTGTAGCGTCGTGCGAGTAGCCGTATGCATAATGTGACGACTAATGAAACAAAAAAAAAAAGAAATATTGACTATTAGTATAACTCAGTTTATATATTTCATCAAATAAAGAACATGATTAATTTTTTTTAATGAAAAAACATCTGATTTAACAAGTTAAAGCCAACCATGTGTAATTTTCATTTAATGAATATATAATTTTATAATTTTTTAAATATTTTATTTGAAAAGAAAAGATATGGTCAGGAACGGGACTCGAACCCGGGACCTTCACCTCTCCGTGGTGACGTCTTATCCATCACGGCTATCCTGGCTTCGCTTCACGCCCAGCCATATCCCCTCTTTTCGATTGCTCTGGATATGGCTGGCCTTGAAGCGAAGCCAGGATAGCCGAGAGGGATAAGGGTGCACCTACATTGGATCCGACGCGATGCGAAGCGATCCTATATTATCACATACGATGGTGGGCTGAAAAAACAAATAACTGAAATACGCAATGAGTGCCTACACTGGATCAGATCCGACATGATTCTATTCTTTTGATTCCGATAGTGAAACTAGCCACTGCCTTCCGAATAAAATATTATGAATTTTATTCTTCTATTTCTTATATTTTATATATATTATAGTGAAATATAAATATATTAAAAATAATTAATAAATAATCTTAATTTTATAAATTTAAAGAACCAAATGTTATAACAATGAGGTAATATTACTATATTAGAATATTTTTGTATTGCTGTATGACTATAAATAAATAATTTAGTTGTTTTTCAATAAAAAAAATATTATTTATTGGTTTTTTAATATATTCGTGTTTTATATAATGATTTAATTTTCTCGATTGTGATAATATTTATTTCTTTGATGACACAATCAAGGCTCTTTTCGAACTAATTCAATGAGTAATTCTTTTCAGTATATTTTGTTGTTAATTTGCAAACGAGTATAAAAAATCAGAAAAACCTCCCAGTGTTCCCAACTGTTTAACAAATAAATTAAACATTAAGACGATAATTTTATCATAAGTTAAAGTTTCTAATTTTCTTTGACGAATTAAAATTTTATGTAGGTATATTTTTTATGTACATTTTTGATAGATTTAATTTTATTCAACGGAAAAATAGCCTTCGCTACTATATTTAATGGTCCATGAAGATTAGTAATAACATATTTTAATGAGAATTGAGTATATTTAATTTTGATTTATGACGGATATTTATATAATAGTTAATTATCAAATTAAAATGTATATTTTTTAATAAACATTTTAGAAAATAAAGGTTAGGTTGCCACACATGGTAACTGCTGGCTTATCGGATTGAAAACTAGATTTTGAAATGTGAAAATCGCACCTGATCGTACAGTTTCGGTTCGGATCCAATGTAGGCGCTTCCGTATAAATAAACTATTTTGATTCCACGAGCGACTAAATCGCTCGGATTGTTCGGATAAAAATGGATCGGATCGGAGCGGATCCAATGTAGGCACTCTCGATATATTTCAGTCATTTGGTTTGCTTCCGAATTCTGATCGTATCGCATCGGATCCAATGTAGGTGCACCCTAAGGCGTCACCACGGAGAGGTGAAGGTCCCTGGCCATACTTTTCTTTTCAAATAAAATATTTAAAAAATTATATAATGTAAAAATAAAATAAATTATAATATACATTTTATAGTTTATAAAAATGTTGTGAAACATTTTAAAGTAAATGAAGACAACTGAAACGGACCGATATCATTGATTTTTTTTATTTTATAAAATAATAGTCTTTTAAACATTAGCTGCTGCACAAAATGCTATCCTGTTTGAAATGAATCATCCATTACACTTCACATTTGTAACCATAAGCATTTGCCAATAAAAATGTTAATAATTGAAAAGATATGAACGTTAGAGGTATTAAAATTACATTTATAAAGAATAGAGGTTATAGAAATACAAAAAATGATTGCTTTGAATCTTAAAAAAGCCACCAAAAATAAATTAAAGGGAAACATATTTTTCTTATCTCAACATAATATGGTTTCTTACCATTACTACAGCTAATATCTTTATTTCTTCTCATAGATCTATATAGATGTATTTGTTTTGTCCAACCTCGCATCTAGACATCAGAACGAGGCGACTTAATTTTTGCGGTCACTTCAGCAGGCATTCACATATCAGATCCACAAACAGAATACTTAGAAGCATACAGCGGTTCAAGACTACCACACCCTTGATAACAAAGGACAAATGATTTGGAAAAAGCCCGTAGGATATCACGGACAATACCATCTTTGGACACGTGCACAAGTGGAAAGCGATGCCAGAGAAGACGTCACTCACAGTCCAAATACAAAAGTGGATCGAAGAAAGGAAGAGGACTTTTTGTGAACGAATGAAGGAGGACTGGAAAAACAGGAAGAACAAGGAATCATGAATTCTTTGCGTGGTCTGGTAAAATGCCTGTAAAGTGTATAATAATAACAAATAAAATAATAATATTTCCAATTTTTATTTACTTATTTAGTTGTATTTCCTTTTAAGAAGTTAGGTTTTCAATATTTTCCATTTCAATCCACACAGGCAAAATAAATTTATATAAAAATTTAAACGAGGGTGATTAAAAAACACAACTGGCGAGATGAAATAAATCATTTTCTCCTTGTGCAATGAGAGAGAGATTTGCATGAAATATTATCCCTTCGTGTGGTTTTCCGCTCACACATTCCCTGAATAATAGATCAACCTCTCTTAATTCGTTTTGTTTATTTCCTCAGGAGATCGCGTAGGAAAGGATTTAATTGTTTTCGGATTAGAATTAAGATATATATAGTATGTACGTTTTTTTTCACAAAAAATTTCAAAATTGAAGAAAATTTCTAAAAAAGTGTTATCTGCCTCTTTCCGAGCATTGTTTACTTAAAAACCCTTCTCACATAGTATTTTTATCTCTATCAAAAGTCAATCCATAGCCTTGTTATATCTTATGATTTTTTTTTTTTATAATACTCGACAGGGATTTTTTTACACTCAAACCATACAAAAGAATTATTGTTTATTTCTTTAGTACACGATATTTTTTTAATTTAATTATAATGTCATAAGAAATTGAAAGAAAATACTCGAATATAACAGGATATAATTATATTAACTTAATAAATAGAATACAATTATTTATATTGAATGAATAAAAAAAATTTATTTTAATTGAATAAATAGAATAACATTATTTCATTGAAAATTTTAATTAAGTAAACAGAAGACAATTTTTTTAATTGAATACAATTATTTTAAAAGAAGAGATGGATTACAATTATTTTAATTTATTAAGTAGAATATTTTTTTTAAATAAACGAAATAAAGTAAAATTATATTAATTAAAGAAATAGAATAAAAATGTTTGAATTGAAGAAATTTTATGCAATTTTTTTAATAGAAGAAATAGAATAAAATTATTTTAATTTATTAAGTAGAATATTGTTTTTTAAAAACCTGTACCACTACAACCTATAACTACAACAGTACATGGTAGAGACTGTATTGTTTTATGAAAAACGGTTCAGAATAATATTTTTTTTAATAAACAAATTAGAGTAAAATTACATTAGTTGAAGAAATAAAATAAAATTGTTTGAATTGAATAAACTGAATAAAATTATTTTAATTGAATAAATAGAATAAAATCATTGAATCCAATAAATAGAATAAGATTAATTTAATTCAATAAATATAATAAAAATATTTGACTTGAATATATTGAACAACAATTATTTTAGTTGAATGAAATTATTTTAATCGAAAAAAATAGAATAAGATTATTTTAATTGAATAAAATAGAATAAAATCATTGAATCCAATAAATAGAATAACATTAATTTAATTCAATAAATATAATAAAAATATTTGACTTGAATACATTGAATAAAATTATTTTAGTTGAATGAAATTATTTTAATCGAAAAAAATAGAACAAGATTAATTTAATCGATAAAATAGAATAATATTGTATTCCTTTTAAAGGTGTAATCAATTATGTTAGATTTATATACTTTGAGGTCTTTTTTTGATTTCATTTTGTAATAAATCCTATAGCCATCCAATTCTAGTAGACTCAACTTTTTCTTGATAACCTTCTTGTGTGTCGTAGAGTTTCTAGGTTACAGGCCTTAATATTTTATAGCACAACTTGAAAAAATAATAACTGGTCAATATAATTAAAACCAAGACGAAAGTACTAGATAAAAATATTACAAATTTGGCTAGGCAGTCTATGTTGTTCCCAGACAGACCATTTGCTTAAACATACAAACCGAACATAATTCAGTTTGGTATCTACCGCTCAACGCAACAGTGTAATGTACGAAGCCATTCTACTTGTCCGGAGATACTGAGCGCATTTCCAAAACCGGACTAAAGTGCCCCTAGAAGAATGAGTAGCCAGGAACATGGTGGAACTTGAAGGATGGTGGGGTAGCGTGCAGGTGGAGGATTTACTGGAAACAATCGCGCTAGGAATAAAAGGCGGGAACTCTAAAAGGCAAGAGGCCATCAGTCAGGGACAGACAATGACAGATCGGCTCCTCTGCAGCCTCCTCCTCGATAGCTAGCTTTGTAATCTCTTGGCCCATCATGGCTTGTATCAGCCCTTCCTATATTTGCTTTTGTCTTGTATTGTTGGTGTATTAGTTCTTGGTGTATTAGCCAGTAAACAATTTAACAGAAACCTAATTTTCCTACTATAAAAACAACTGAAATAAACTGAAAAAACTTACTTTTTCAGTTTTTTCTTTCCCACTGTTATAGCTATAATTTTCTTAATTTATATCCATCTTCTATGTTAAAATTTTTGGGATGCTCATTATTTTTAATTTATTTATTTCGGTTGTATTATTACACTTTTTAACCACTTTAATGTATTAATAAATCCTGAAAGAAAAGACAAAAAATCAGAAGCGAGCCAATCGTGGCCCACCCATATTGCCATAACAATTTAAGATAGTGCGTAATATAAATCGTTATTTATAGTTATAACAGCTAAAAAGAAATAATAAAAAAAAAATGAATATATATACAAAAGTTTTAAATAAATAAAATAACTAGCACTAGCATATTCGTTAATATGCTAACGGTTGATCTAACTTTTCACGCCATGGCCTATTCTATAACACACAGACTGTATAGAGGACATAGTAACGACAGAGCTTGGGCAGAAAGGTGGAGGTGGAAATGTCACATCGCGAACTGCAGTCACGAACCAGCCCACTTAAATTTGATAGCTCTAATTGAAATAGTAGACGTGCTTAAAATGGACAAGTCCTGAAGCCCTTTCCGGGGCGCTCTCGTCGCAAAAATGGCTTTTATCGATTATATTAACATTTTTTCGCAGTATTTTCTTGCCTCAACTGCCCAAGGGTAAAATATGGGCGATGATTAATATATATTTTTATTAAAATATTGCAGACTTTGTTACATTAAATGAAATCGGAAGGCAAAGCAAAAAAAATCCTTTCTTCAAATCGTACTGGTAGAATTTATTCCACTTTATATACAGTTGAGTCTCCTATCAGAAAATCTAGCCTAGGCCCGAGGTCGGGAATCCTTTACTGGCCGCTGTTGAAACTCAACAAAAATATGAGTATTAAAGAATGGTCAGATATATAATAACAATAAAACAATATTTTATTAAGAAAGTAATTACAAAAAATATTTGAATGTACTTAATTTAAAAACGTGGAAGAAAATGGTATGGGTGGAGGAAAGAAAAAATCTCTTAAATTAGGAGAACTATTTATTTGAAATCCAATTTCGACCCACGTTGCAGGTCTTCGTCAGAGCTTATAATGGACTTCAATACTGATGGTTCTAGGGTTCTACCTGGTTTCCTTTATTAAACCCCCGTTGACTCCAAGAAATTGCAAGAGTGTGTAAATGTAAAAAAAAAATGTACCGCAGAAGTCTTGCAATGGGGGTGGAAACGTTGGCTTTTAAATCCTTATTTAAGAGATTTTTTTCTGACCTCCATTAAGACGATTTTTTCCCTGATGTATATAAGGTCCATTAGTATTATTCAAGAGTTATTAAAGCCGTTCTCTTCGATATCAATGGTTAAGTTTTATAATTTATTTTTATGTTTTACTATTTCCTTAGTCCAGACAGGATCCTCACGCCGCACAGTGGTAAAAGAGGGATGGACTATGATCACTATAATCTTTTACTTTCTCTTCGGAACCAAAGTAAGCTACTTGTATTAACCAGTACATGGCATCGTAAATTCGAGGTAACCCCTTAAGCATGGGATAACCAAGATTTATTTACTCCCTTTTAAAAAATCCTATGACTACCTACAGAACTGTGAACCCCCAATCATGGGCATAGACGGTTGTTATGCTGACCACTAAACCTTTGGTGATCTCATTAAGATTCAGTTTAGTGAATAATAATCATGCTTTTATAACCACTTTCTGATAGATTATTCTGAGGGCACAGATTAAATTTGGGGCGTAAAACATTTAGGTCATCAACTCCTATGGTTTGCTGTATTTATTATAGATCAATAACACATTTACCCAAAATAACTTATTGAAATATTCAAACTGAACGATGAAGAAAATTTAGATACAATTTAAGACGTCATAATATATAGTAGACGATGAGCTAGCAAAAGTGGAATTACCAGCTTGATGGTAATTTCATTGTCACCAAGTGCCTTCGATAAATTTGGCGCTAATCCTATTTTATTTATATTGATAAGTAATAATTGCATTCTTCAAGTATATGCATTACTGTTAGAATGGCAATAAATACTGGCAGAAAGGAGGTGGCAGTTTTTTAATACTATATGAATGAGTGAGCCTAGTGTGGCTTATTTCCAAGCGGACCAGGGCAACCTCTTCTGCATGTCAGCCGTGGTAGGATGTACAACATATCTTTACTGTTTTTTTTTTTGTTTTTTTTAATTTGCTAGTTAAATAAGAAGTTCAACGGTAGGGGTGTGCAAATGCACTAATAAATATTTATTTACAATGATAATTTTTTTTTTCAAGCAATATTTATGGATCGGCTACAGTTATAGAACACTCTTGAACATGATAGACGGAAAACGTGATATTGGCAAGATGTCGGAATTGTTTCTCTGCTTTGATTTTGGATGGCCCGGACGTGAGGTTTGGCTACGTGAGCCTCCTGGCTTTGAAATATCTCAACAACACTCCTCCAATACTGATGTCTTCACCTCCAACATCCCTCCTTCCATATTGCTTCCAATACTCTTGGACTTACCATATTGATCTCTTAGATACGATTTTCGCTATTAACTCGAATAAAGTGAGTTATGGCTATGAAAGTAATGGACAAATATCTCTTTATCACTCATCAAAACTGTATCGACCTAGCTTCAGAGTTGGGGCGTGCCTTGGTAAAGGCACTTGTGAAAATCATAGTGATCTAATTCTCAGTGATTAGTTTTCTGAATATGTAGGTTTAATAATAATAATAGGTTTAATATTAATACATATTAAGCGATATATTCTTTAAATTTAAATATTATAGTCAGCGAAATGATCAATAAAGGCAAAGAAAAAAAACTTCTGGGTAGAATTGATTAATCTCTAGATTCAGTGTAGTATATACATGTTCTTCTCAGAAACTATGTCTAGCTTTTAATCGGACCTGCTTCTAGATACTAGAGTGTTACGTAAAAGGATTTAATTATTTGTTATAATTAACAAAAATCATTGTTACAAGATGCCGAAAATGAGAAGAGAAATAAAAAAAATATGAAAAAGAAAACTTAGAAAAAAATAGACACCATTCCTTAAAGTTCGTATTTATTATTTAAAAAACTGCATTATTTTTCTTAAGTTGTCAAGAAGCTTGTCAAACTTGTCAAGAAACAACACATTGTATTAAAATTATGTAATTATATTCAACATTCTTTCCCGTTGACCGTTCTCTCTTTGAACACTTCAATCAATTTAGTATTTCAAAATTTTCTTTTTTACAGTACCTCTACAGCCCATGAAGTGCTTACGTTCAGTGCATTGTAGGGACTGTACCGTTTCTAGGACAATGACTGTGGAGGTAATCGATTTGTTCTAGAACACGTTCAAACGCTACGTTTTATGGCTACTCATCTTATTCAGGCTCGATGAAACCCTGTTTCAAATCTAGAACATTTATATTTAAATAATTAGGAGAAAATAAAAGTTTTTCAAATAAATTGTTTAATGCTTTGAACTGATCATGGGTTCAGTTCTTGGCAGAGTATGTATCTTGGAATACTGTTGTGCAATATCCTCTTAATTGCGAATTATTCCTCCCAATGAAGTGTATCCACTTTATAGAGGCTGGATGAGCCACAAGTGAGTCCACAAGGTCCTTTTCATTCTAGGATTTGAACCCGTCACCATCGGCGCGGCAACATAACTACCCGGCTCCAATTTCTACCCGAATGATTCCTTTCATTAGAAAAAAAATAATATGAACCGTTATATATAAACATATTTTTACAAAATGAAAATGGATGAAGACAAATGTTTCCTTAGTAAAGGGAAGATATGAAAGGAATCAATACAAAGCCTTAATAATGTTCTGTTTGCGGTGGAAGTTTGGGAAGGCGCTGAGAGGAGAAAATACTCGGAGCAGGAAACCCCATCTCATACCGGCATTAACAGATATTTGCCCTTGTGTACACTCCGCACAAACAATATCGCGTTTGTAATCAGACCTTTTATTGTTATGTCTACATTTGTTTCTTTTATCTTCAATCGTGTGCTTTTTGAAACGACTACAGATAAACCGTGTACACACATATTTTTATTATTAAATGTTTAAAAAATATCCTTGTAAATTTATGTTTCGTAGTAGAAAAAATAACATGCAGGTAAAGATTAGTTCAATATTAATTCGTAAACAACTTATAGTTTTTTTTCATATATACATTTTTTGAATTTTTCAAAGTATATATATATATATATATATCCGTTTAGTTTTATAGTGAGTCATTTATGCTATAATGTTATTGACTTTTTTTTATACAGCCTAAGATCTATAATTTATAATGCCCATCGATTTTTATTTACTAAAAAATCAAAATTAATTTTATATATATTTGAAATTGTTCAAGGTTTTTTTATAATGTTATAGTAAGTCATTTTTAATAAAATAGAGGCAAAAACTCAAAAAGAAACACTATTATTTATTATGATGCAATTGGGAAAAACCACAATGCAAAGCCTTATGTTTCAAATCCAGTAATACACCCACTTAGCAGTCAACGTTTCGCCTATTCAGGCATTATCAAGACACAAAAACAAAAAAGGGTTATGTGAATCACATCTCGAAGAAAAAGGTGCAATACATCACAACGATCATCAGCCCAAACAGGCTCCAAACATGAGACAGAACCCCACCACCAAGACGTTCATCATACAACTGAAAAGATGGTAATACGCAACCAGCTGGGACGGTTATATAATCCATGGATTGGATAGAATCTACAAAAATCAAAATTAATTTTTTTTTCTCAAAGTATTTCTTCACTTTTGTAATGAGCCGATTTTGTTTTTCAAAATTCAATTCAATTTATACTTCCACATATTGTAATTGACTTTAATAAATTCAAATATTATATGCTTTAATAAGCGGTAATCAAATTTATGAAAGTCAATAAATTTTTTTTACAAGGTATTTCTATAGTTTTCTATTGAGTTATTTTTGTTTTTAATGACATAGTTTCTTTTGCATACAGCGTATGTTTAAAATTTAAAATGCACGACGAAATAAAATATATTTTATTTAATTTAAAAAGTACAAATATGATATATTTTAATATGTTTTAATGTGTACATTTTAAAGTTTTATAGTGAGTCATTTTTGTTTTTAATGGAAATGCTATTATTTGTTTATACAGCGTAAGATCTATCATTTATATTGACCAACAAAATACAAAAATAGCATAAAATTAATAATTGTGAAATCTGTGACAGTCAAAATTATATATTTTTTATTTTCAAGGTATTTCTAAAGTTTTACAATGAGTTTCTTTTGTTTTGAATAGTATTGTCTTTTTGTAATGCAATATAACAACTATAAAAACGTATTATATTATATTATATTAAATCTAAATCTTATATTTAATATAATATAATAAGTAAAAGTCAAATCTTTGATAGTAAAAATTAGTCTTTTTTCATATAACCTTTTTAAATTTTTCAAAATATTTCTTGAGTTTTATGGTGAGTCAGTATTATTTTTAGTGGTAGTACTATTAATTTTTTTTACACCTTAAAATTTATAATTTTAAATATAAGAGGAACTACGATATATTTTTATATACCTTAAAAATATAAATATTTTATATTTTTCAATAAAATATGTTATGATTAATATTGATACTTTAATGCGAAAATATTTTCAAATAGTCCATGGCTATATATATATATATATATATATATATATATATATATATATATATATATATATACATACATACACACACATATATAAACCTTTATTGAAACCGGCATTGACAGAGACAAGGTAATATTTAATACGGTTTCGACAAAAAACCGCTACAACAACTCCCCCTGTAGACATCTGATAAAAAGCATGTATACAGAGCTTCGGTGTCAGGCATGTCGGGAACAAGTGGTTTAATTGAATTCCTGATCCACGTGCATTAGTGAATCCTGGCAAAAAGAATTTTGTGAGGGATATTGCACCCTCGTTGGTCGATGGCCAACTCTTTTTTAGTCGCTCGTTAGGCCCCAATAGTCCTTGGGGTAATTGCCAACTCTTCCTCATAAAATAAATATTTTTTTAAATTTAACAGAAAAAAGTAATTTTTTCACGGTATTATTTCTGTATTAGTATAGTCATAATATCCCAGCATTAATTGTTTTGTTTTTTCACCTTTCCGAAAAAAAATGCAATTTTTCTTTCTTTCTAGTATTTGTGCAAACCCATTTTTTAATGTTTAAGTAAGTTCTTCTTCATGCCTCTTGTGTAATGTTTTATTTTACTGCCAGCCGAACTGCTAATATAGATTGTTTTTAATTGACCTATACCTATACCTGGGTACAAATATGAAGAAAACAAATAGTCGTTCAACATTTTTTCTCAACAATATTATATTGCACACATATTGCTGGATTTTGATATATACTAATGTAATATAATTTAAGTTTAAATGAAAACTATCTACCAATTAAAAAACAAAAGCACTGAAAAAACAACTAAACTGTATTGTCATAATATCAAGGTATAGAAAAAAGTTCATAAGGCCCTAAAGATGTTATGAAACAAATACTCACTCATAAATATATATTTAAACCTAAGTTTACTTCTGCCTTCCATAATAAACCGAGCTCGACTCTCCCTCTCGCAGAAAGAATCTCTTTGGCAATCGCCTTCCTTAAAGACATATCACACCATAATAAAATATATATATAATTATAATGCAATTGGGAAAAACCACAATGCAAAGCCTTATGTTTCAAAAAATACACCTACTTACCAGTCGACGTTTCACCTATTCAGGCATTATCAAGACACCAAAATCAAAAAGGGGGTTATGTGAATCGCATCTCGAAGAAAAAGGTGCAAAACATCCCAACGATCAACAGCCCAAACAGGCTCCAAACATGAGACAGCACCCCGCCACTAAGACGTTCAACATACAACTCATATAGTATACATATATACACCACCCTGGACTTACAGACCACCCAAAGTATTTCTATGGCTTTCTAAGTTCCGTAAACAAGACTCCCCGACCGAACAATTTCGAAAAATGTTCTGTGAACTGATAAAATCTTTACCACACCACACTACAATATATACAGATGGCTCAAAGTCTGACAGCTCAACTGGATCTGCCTTTATTACGCCCAATTCAACCCATAAAAAAAAAGCTATACCACCTCTGCAACGTCTATACCACCGAACCTAATGCCATAGCATCCACTCTATATTACTCCATGACAAATATACAAACCGACAATAGAGTAATAATTTCCGATTCAATTAGCGCCCCTCCAAGAATTGAACAATATGTACTCCCACAACCTCATAGTCCAACGCATTCACGAACATCTAATAATGCTAAACCACATAAGCAAAAAAATATTCTTCATCTGGGCCCCGGGACATGGTTTCTCGGGAATGAGATGGCTGATAAAGCTGTTCGAGCAGCTCTAACCCTCCCAGGTAGAGCACAGCTGTTCTAACCGCCCAAGAACTTGCTCGCCCCCTTAAAGAATGTATAGATAAAAGATGGCAAGCTAAGTGTGATGAAAGTCCAGCCAGTAAGTTGAAATATATAAAAAGGGAAGTAAAGCCTTAGACTACATCTATTCGTAGTAAACGCCATGAAGAGGTGGTTATTGCTCGCCTTAGAATAGGACACACCCGGCTTACCCACGCACATCTCATTACTAGGGATGCACCTCCGATATGCCCTAGCTGTAATGAAAATCTTTGTATCAGACATATATTTGAAGAATGCTGTTTCTATAAAAAAAATAGTAAAACAGCTCAAAATACCACCCGATGTTAGAGGAAGTACTTAGAGACAACAAATCTGAAATTGCCAAAGTGGTGAAATTCATTAGAAACTGTAAATTAATAACCAATATTTGATCATCCATTGCCCCTACCATAGATGCATTTGTTGTTTTTTCCGATTGTTTTATTTCCTTATTATATTTTTTTTTTCTATTTTTTTTAAAAGATAAATAATTATAAAAATCAAAAATCTACAGGCGTTGATTACCCTAGTTTTACGCCTCTAAGCAACAGCAAACAACTATATAATTTTTTTTCCCTCAGCCTCTTGGTTTTTATTAATCTTTGACAATGACCTATTAATATGATACATGACATCTCTTTTACTGCATCAGGTGCATTTTAAGAGAGGAATGTAGATTGAATTGAAATGTGTTGAATAGTGGGTTCGTGCAGTGTTGGAGGCTATCAAAAAATTTGATATGCCTCCGTGTGATGAAGTCCGTTACCGTTGAGGAGTTCGAGGGTCTCATGTATTCTATCTGATTTCGTCCTTCGTAGAGAGGTGTGTCTTACTATACGCCTCAGTATACGGTTTTCAAATTGTTGGAGCCAATTTGAAGTTGTTGGTGAAATGTTATTCAACATAGGCAAAAAGGAGTGCCGGTCTAATAACTGCCTTATAGATCATTACTTTGAGGCGGAGTGATAAGTTCGGTGAGGTTAAAAGGTGATTAAGCCTATGAGATTTGGTTCTAACCGACCTGATCTTCTTGTAGCTATGTTAGGATAAAGTCAAGTGCCGGTCGAGGATGACACCGATATACGTTATCCTATTCCCAGATTTGTTTACTCTGCCTGATACTCTATAAACCTTAGGTAGAGGGCGCTAATTCTCTTAGACGGAGAGAATAATACAGTTGGTCTTCTTCTTTTTTTCTCTTATTAACTACAATATTAAAAATTATAAATAATAAAACAATTACGAGTATAATACAATATTATAATTAATTATTATAATATTATAATAATATTAATTACGAGAATGTGCTTGCAATTTCATTAAACAGAAGTTGAAAATATATTCATTAAATTAATTATATGATTCGTTTCTAGTTTAGCACACAATCCGTTCATTAGTTTCATTTAGAATAATTTTTTAACCTTCAATTAAACGACTCAATAACCACTTGAAAGAAATTACTGTTGAATAAATTAAATATGAATGAATGAATTAAGCCTTTATTATAAAGAGAATAATAAAACAAGATGGTTTTCAAAAAACTACAAATATTTACAAAAATATACATACTTGTATAGTACTTAATATTGTAACTTAAATAAAAATAATAAAATAACAATAATAAATAAAAATATTTTTTTCCTGTTGAATGATGAATTAATTAATGTAATAATAGGTATAATAACTCTTTAAATCAAATATACGATAAATATATTTCTGCAATTTATAAAAATAATTTATAACGGTCATCACAATAAAGGCGAAAAGAATGTTGAATATTAATTGAGAATTAAAATAAAGCACCATATATCATAGCGTCGATAGTCTCATTTCCGATAAATATTATCAT
Source organism: Arma custos (assembly GCA_037127475.1). Taxonomy (NCBI): domain Eukaryota; kingdom Metazoa; phylum Arthropoda; class Insecta; order Hemiptera; family Pentatomidae; genus Arma; species Arma custos. The sequence goes on from CM073763.1 coordinate 61,319,969, forward strand.
AATTTTAGTTGAAAAATATTTATTTTTTTATTAAAAATGTTCGAATGTTATAATTTTGAGGAATGACATTTATTTTGGTCGACATTGTGGTGTGAGATGCTATCCTTATTCTTGCTTAGGAAGATTGATAAACTTATGAATTGGGTTTTTCGAACTTTTTTTCCAAATACATGTTTGTATAGTTTCTAATTTTATGGAAAGCATCTTGCAAAATGTCAGCTAAAGACAGATCTGTGTGAAGGAGAATTATTGAGAAAGGGAATGTCCTGCAAGTCCGTTGAGTAATACTAGTTCTGGTAGTAGTAATCTGCATCTGTTCCTTTTTTTCATAATTAATCTTTTGTGTGAAAATTTTTTATATTTTTTAATGAAAAGAGAAGGTTAATGCTGTTAGGTGAAGTATTCCAGGTTACCAAAAAAGTGAAAGTGTTATGCAGTAACCAAATGTCTGGGACGCCTTACAGAATGGATCTAGCGGATAATCTAGTAAGATAGTTTGCCAGCCAATATTAAATAGTCTGATGTCTAGGAATAAAAGAGTTATCCTTCGATGAATATCAATGTCCTCGGGGAAGTATTGCCTTTTCGTTGCGGGTAAGTAAGGAATAGATTGGAAAGGAAGGAGATCCTGGAATCAAATATCAGAAAAAATATAAAGTACTAATGAACTTGCCTGCTTTAGAAAGCAAGTGAGCCATGTCGATTAGAATACCTTATTAGGCGAACTATCATAGGAGAAGAGCGAAGAGGATATGCCTGCTGATGAGACTGGAACTGTTTGGCCTGGCTACGTGAGCTCTAACGGCCGTCGTCTACTTTTACAAGTTTTCTTTTTAATAAAGTCTTTCCCTGGCCGCAGCCTCCGTGACCTGGGACCCAACCAGCCACTGCACCAGGGTCCTCGCTATATAGGCGCTGTCCACATCGGGAATGCCGCGCCGTTCTCCACCGCCATTGGTTCCTCCTTGTTTGAACAGTCCTCCCATCTGCAGTATTTGAAGCCATTAGTTCCGAGAATTTATTTTAAAACGTAATACTGCTGAATAACAGCCAGTTGCATTTATATTGCCTTTCCATTAAAGTAAGGAAGATGAAACCTCAGACACTGGATTATCACGAGTTGTGAATTGCCTATATGCGTATTAAAGCGTTGATATTGAAATTATTTCGATTTCTTGTAAATGGGCGCAAATTCATTCCAATGAAGCCAAACGAAAGAGGCTTTATATATGAATTCGCACATTCCACGTCTGCAGCCTCGGTGAATAAGAGGTTAATTCGAACTTTGCCTAAAATGAATTTATTGTACTGATGGAAGTGAATGAGGGGATACGTCAGGCATTGGTCGGAAAAGGAGTTATCGCTTAAACTCCATTTCAAGCCGAAACTATGAGAATGGTACGATCTAGCTTTCCTCAATACAGTTAACTCGCTCTGGTCAAAATTCGACTTAACAATCACTTATTCACGGTATCTGTAAATTTAATTCATTAAAAAAGTTAACTGTGTCTTTAAGTACATTATTGAGAAGTTTATGAAAAACAAACTGGGGCCAGGACTCCTATCAAGACAAATCCAGTTTTATAAATATCTTCCTCTTAGTGCAGGTAAATCGGACCAGACCTATATAAACCAATCGACACCCTGGCTGTGTAGAGCAATCACTAAACGACCAACCTGTGCGAAAGAGATCATTCCATATTTCTGTATATTAGTACGTTAGTAAAAGGGCTAAAATTAAATAATAGAAAATTAATCGAAATAGATCAATCTTTATATTTATCTAATTTATTATATTGCCTTATACAGTAATATGGGAAGAAATAATAATTGCTTGAAATATATGGCTTATTTAAAGCCGTCTCTAAACAAAAAAATATAGATGAGGAGAGGTTTATAAAATATTGGCCACCCCCGCATTTAGCCATCAATAATTAATGTATATGAGATATTATGATTTGTTCTAAAAGCATAAATAAAAAATTATCTCCAGATTCTTATGTTCTGGATAACATGTATTCAGTTAATTGACGGATTTGAGCGAAGCACCTGAAAATGCAATAGAAACGCTTCAATATAAAATCTTTTCAAAAGTTCTTCAATAACATTTTATTTTGAATCATACTCGGCAAACTTGGATTCAGTTACAAAATCGTTTTTAATTAAAAAAAAAATTTATACAATGAGAAAATACGATTTTCTATAAGTATGAATAATAACAGTAAAAAATGGAAACAAAACATATTGTAAAAGCTTACTAGATTCTTTTCCATGACGTGTTAACGGGATACCTCAGAGGTTTAGCTGACAACCACAAAGATTGGATTGCCAAGGATACGGAATAAGGAAAGAGAGGAAAGACAAGGGATGCTGGCAAAGGACTAGAGTGGAGCCAAACCCTACGTGCTCAGAATCAGAGATCTTTCTTTGAGTCCTCCTGTTTTATACTGTCCTTTGAAATTCTGACGTGTCCCGGAATATTCTTTCCCTCTAGCCGATGACTGTTTTAGAAGCGTTTTGAGCTTTATTCCCTATCCTTCTAAACTACTCCAATAAAAAAAGATGGAGAAAAGGAGGTATATAAGACTCTGACAGCTGTAGTTCGGGCAATCCACACGTTTTGCCCAGAGAAAAGAGGTAACTGTATTGAGGAAAGTATAATCGAGTCATTCTCGCAGTTTTAGGCTTTGAATGGAATTTTAATATATGCAATAACTTCATTTCCAAGCCAACGCCTGACGTAGCCACTTATGCTCTAAAAGAATAACACGTTTCCGCATCCTTGAGCACAAGAAACTCATTTCAAACGAAATTTGACAAACACTTATTCATCAAGGCTGTAGACATAGCTTTGAGTAATTAATGCTACATTGAAGTAAGATGAATTTTTATTGATGACAAAGTGTTGTTTAGTAAGTAAGGAAATTGTTTGAGGTAGTGCCGTGTTATTTAAAATCTATTGTACATATTGTACACTGCAACGAAGAAAATAGTGACATTCTTAATGCCCTGGTTACTGTGGAATTTCCATCCGAACATTACCTACATACTTTTTAACCAATTAGCTTTTTCACCTTTATCTCAATTATTATGCTTTCATACGAATCTGTCTCCTCTATCTTGTTTCAATTTTTTCTCAGTTCCTATAAAATTTTAACATTTTTGTTTCGTTAAACGGCATTTAATTTGTCTTCCGATATTCAGCTTCATCTAAAAATTTTTTTTTCTGCCTTTCTAATTTTTTTGATTTTTTTACAGCCCAATCACCTTCTTTCCTAAGCCCGTTTCATTCTGTTTCCATGTATTTTTCGTAATTGAACTATAGTTGAAATGATTCTCATTACCTTCAAAATATTTCAAGTAGGTGTTCATTCCTTTTATTGTAGAGAATATCACCATGCTCGTTTGCTAGAACTGGCTAATTTGCTAGTTTAAAAAAATAATTTCTAGTAAAATCATTTCCAATTGTTGGTTTGGGGATGTTGAACCGTTCATTGATGACAAACAGCTACTATCCTTGTTCTTCGCTGACGTCCAGGTCGTGTTTGCAAGACGGAAGGTCTACCTTGAAATGCCTATGGTATGGTATGCCCTAAAGATGTGCTACGAAACGGCGAGCATAAGAATTAACTTCGAGAAGACCGATTATATGGCCGTTATAGATCCTGATACAAATGCGCTTCTGGTGGACAGGGAGGCTTGTAAGAAAGTAAATATATTTAAGTACTTGGGATCTTATTTGGATACTGATGGGTCGTCTGAGTATGAAGTCCGAAAAAAGGTGGAGCAAGCCCGAAAAGCTACTAGAATGCTACATCCGGTCCTATCGAATACAGAGATATCCACAGATAATAAACGCCATATTTTCACAACCATTGTCGAATCTATTCTGACTTATTCTTCGAAAACCTGGACTATGAGCTCCTGTCTGTACTCAAAGGTGCAGGCGGTTGAAATGGATTTCTGGAGGAGGTGTCTCTGTGTCACTAGGCTGGATAGACTTAGAAACGAAGAAATTCGACAGAGGATGGATGTGTAAATATCAACAAATGAAAGGATCGGGACACGCCGCCTAAGATGGTACGGCCACGTGAAGAGAATGGCGTTTAAATGTTGGCCGAACAGAGTGCTGGATTGGGCTCCACCAGAGAGGAGAAGACGCGGACGGCCTAGAAGCAGGTGGATGGAGGGAGTCCAGGAAGAGATGGCCGGTAGAGGTCTCCAGGAAGAGGATTGGATGGACCGAGAGGTGTGGAGCTCTTCTCTGAAAGGTTGAGGCAACCCATGTTAGAACGTTGGAAATAACAATAAAAATGGTGAAATTCATTAGAAACTGTAAATTAATAACCAATATTTGATCATCCATTGCCCCTACTATAGATGCATTTGTTGTTTTTTTCGGATTGTTTTATTCCCTTATTATAGATTTATATATGTCGTTTGAATGTTGGCAGAACAGAGTGCTGGATTGGGTTCCACCAGGGAGGAGAAGACGCGGACGGCCTAGAAGCAGGTGGATGGAGGGAGTCCAGGAAGAGATGGCCGGTAGAGGTCTCCAGGAAGGGGATTGGATGGACCGAGAGGTGTGGAGCTCTGCTCTGACAGGTTGAGGCACATGGGTTGTAGAACGTTGGAAATAATAATAAAATCATTTCTGTGCATTAATACAGAGTAGCTCTAGATTATTTTATTATTTGTAATTCTATTTCTTACACTGAATTATTATTATTATAACTAACCAATTACATATAATATCAGAGCTTATTTTACTTTAGTCAATGAGTCGAATCAGATTTTTTTTTTTTATTCCAGAACGTAATATTCGGTTTCAGGAAATTTAAAAATTATTATAACTTTTGTGTTTATTTAGAATTTATAAAATATAGCACAAAATCTGTGTTAAAAATGCGTTTGGGAGACAGGTAATTTAAGGGTTATTCATTTATTACTGGGATATTTTAATATTAAACATTGATCAACTGAACTAAAATATTAGACCGGGTAGGCGACAGATTCGAAGTGAAATTCTGATATAAATTTTCAATGGAAAACTACTGATTATTATCTGAATATTATGAATTAATTTATCTTAGTTTTATTTATTTATGTTTAGAAATATCATATTATAAAAAAACGAATATTATTGCAGGAATGGTTAACAGTATCATCTGCCTGGCCACACAGGACTGTGCATTAATCTCTCTCCCAGTGCTCCAGATGTTGGTGACAAATAGAGAGGCGACCTGCAACACTGCCGGGGACGCCCTCTCATCACATTCACTAACAACTACAGCCTAAATTAGCATAAATTACGGGCAAATGGCCTTGTCTTAATAACGTTAATTGTTTGAATAATACATATCACGGTAGTGGGGATTATAACGCTCAGTAGCCTTGAAGGGGAACTGACAATATTAACAGCTAACTTCGAATTATACTCATATAAACTTCATTAATATTTTTAAATTATATACCAGTATTCAGCTACAAAATGGATCCGTCGAATTCATGATATTTAATAACGCATGTATCGCAACAAAGGCAAAAGCAAATTGGCCACAAAATTGGAACCTCAATACTCCAGCATTCCAACAATTAAAGAAATTGTATAGATTGAGGTATTCGATCAAGCCAAACCGTGTTGCTGAATTCTAAATCACCACAACCCATTGAAAACCGTGTACCAAATATACCAGGAAAAGTCATATAAAATGGTTTGAATTCAGACTGGACAAATGGGGAAATTGAGAATAACTCTATAACACAACAGAAAAGTTGTACTGGAATGAAGATTAAAAATAATTTTAAAAAATAATTAATAATAAAAAAATAAAATAAAAATAATGATTTTTAGGACTAGATATCACATAACCTGCATTTATAGTCGGTGGTGTTGCGTTTAGTTTAATCACCTCCTATGCCCTAGGTTCTATGCAACCGACAATCCCTTTAGGGTTTTTTAAAAGGGAGAGAAAAATCCATAGATATCCTGTCAATGGCAAAATCGTGTTTTTTAGTGATTTATGCTTGCATTTAAATAATTATTTTATTTCTCGTTTTTTTTCTACTTTTAATTGATAAAAGTTTAATTTTAGTTCTTATGTTCAATAAAACGCAATGTCATAAAAAGAGCTGATCAGTTTATATTTGGGCTTTGTAATGGAAAGGAATGGAACATCGTAAAAAGAGATAAAACAAAGAATAATTGCAACCCTCAAAGCAATTCGTAGGCTTAACTCAGCCAATTGGAGCAATAATGTGACGAAAGGTACCAAGCAGCTCCTGTATTAGTCCATAATTGAAAGCATATTGCTGTGTGAAGCAGAGACATTAGCACTGCTCTAAGAAAAAAACTACTTGCTGCTGAGATGGAGTACTGTAGGAGAGCTGCCAAAGTATCCAGACTAGAAAGGAAAACTAATGCCGAAAGTAGAGAATGAATAAAACTCATCAAAACGTCCTCCAAAATATAGAGAAAAAATATTGCAATGATATGGTCATCTCAGAAGAATGAGGGAAGAAAGATTGGCCAATTTAATTTCCAATTGGAGTGCTGAAGGGAGGAAACGGCGAGGAAGACCGCGAAAAAGATTGATGAAAGGAGTTGAGAAAAGTATGCACGGCCATGGTCTGAGGGAAGATACACAAGATAGGATAAAATGGAAAAATTAATTGGAGGAATTTTTTTTCGTTGAAGGAAGCCTAAAAAAAAAAGTTCAATAAAAACAAACAATTGACGCCTATCACTTTATTACTGATTACAAACCACGATAAGTAGACCAACAGATAAAAATGTATTTTAGACCTTCTTTAAATTATTATGTGTGAAAAACAAAATAACAGGAAAGTATTGGGTTGTAGATATTTCGTTATAAATAAAAAAAAAAAAAAAACCTGCCAACGGCTATAAGACGTTGAATACACCGGTTCCCGTCAGATCACCGAAGTTAAGCAACGTCGGGCGTGGTTAGCACTTGGATGGGTGACCGACTGGGAAAAACAGACGGTAACCATCTGGGAAAAACCACGTGCTGTTGGCAACTAACTTAAATTAACAATTAAACAAATAAATACTGGCAAAATAGGACTTTGTTAATAAAGTCTTAAAGCCAAATATTAGAAAAAAAAAAAAAAAAACCTTTCCCACTACGATTAATGAAGAGTCATGGGTTCAGAACGCGTTAGAGACTGGACTGTTTCTTGAACAACGGTTGTGGAGAATGGTGATTTGTCCTATATCAGGCTCAACCGCCTGGTTTTCTCCTATTTCGGGCACCCCTTCTATGGAGGCTGGGTCCCAGATCCCAAAGGATCTATTCCCGGCAGTAAACTGATTAAAATCTTCCACAACCGGATTTGAACCCTAAACCTTCGGCACGGCAAACCAGCACTCTACCTCTGAGCAACTACGCTTCCCTCGTTATTAATTATTCTATTAAAATTCCTGTCCGTTAATAAGAAAAAAAATCAAGAACAAGCTATCATCATGGCATCAAACAGTGTGTTTTTATCATTATTAGCAACCTAACTAATTCATCACGGAAAATTAGAAGAAAATTCGTTTTATCCTTGGCGATTTTCCTTCAATGGAAACTGTCAACGCTTGTAAAAGAAGCTGACGAGATGGAAGCTCAGACAACAGACAGTCATTACGCGAAGAAGGCGGGAGTGGAGGAGGTCATAAAAAAGGGAATGAAAGGTGAACATAAATCTTGGTTTTTGTTAGGCGGTTGGATAATTAGGGCTAGTCATTTGTTAGGAGCTATTGAGGCTGGCCATTGACTGAGGCCCATATATACCCGCCCACTTATCTCCACCAATCAGATTTATTATTAAATTATTGCCACTCCCCTACGTTACTTTAGGCCAATCAGGTCCCATCTTACTCTCATCATTTATGAGATAATGATACTTCTTCGGATATTGGCCATTTTTCAGCCCTGTCCTCTATACGCCACGACTATTTCTTACATTTTACACGTACGTTTGAAATATGTGGGTATCAAAAATTATCTTATTTAATAAACATAAATTTAAAATATATATATATATATATATATATATATATATATATATATATATATATATATATATATATAAAATAACTGCTCTACTACAATCTAAGGATTTAGGTTTCAGTACATGGTAGAGTCTTAATTGTTTTTTAGGACAACAGTTGTATAAGGAGGTGATTTGTCGGACAGCAAGGTTCTTCCTCCAATTAAGGGAATTGACTATATAGAGGCTGTGTGAACCCAAGAGGGTCTGTATAGTGTCCTTCTGTGGCAATCAGATAAAATGATTTACCAGTCACAGGCGGATTTGAATATAAATATAATAAATAAATAAAATTAAATATTAATAAAAATACAAAAATCTAACTACAAAAAAATAATAAATTTAAAGATCGAAATATAAAAAATAATAATAAAAATAAAATAACTTAATAGTTCAAATACTTATTAAAATATAATATAAAAAAGAAATCATCACTTATTTGGACGTATGTATTAAGACCTTTTTTCATAGAATTTTTTTTATAAGCATTTTATACCTATTATTTTAGGTATTTTGTCAAAGTGAAATGTTTGGACAGAGATGTTCTTCATTTATTTAACCACTATATAGTGTATTTCAGTTTCTTTAATATCTAAATTAATAAATAGATTATTATATATTGTTACGAGCGCGGGAATTGGCGATTCCTGGAAGAGAACAAAGCCCCCTTGTTGGCAGAGATGAAAGAGGCCTTTTCTCGAAACTTCGAGATCCTTCCCGTATGATCTAGATCTGTCATTCTGTATATAAACAGCATCTCAGCGCGAGTAGAGTTAGAGTGTTAAAGCACACGGTACGGTTAACATCGCAAACAGTGATAAGCCAGTGACAGTTTGTGAGTGTAATTGTGTGACAGTTTGTTATATTTAGAGATTCTTATGGTCGGTGGACTTTAATTAGTGAACTGAAAGTGTTAATTAGTAGTAATTAATCAGTTAAGTAGCAGTTGTAATTTTATGTGCTTTGTACAAGCTTATGTAAATAGTTAAGGTATTTAGTAATAATAATATCTTATATTATTGTAATAATTAAATAGAAGTTAGGCCTAGATTATAAATATCTAAAATATTGTTATTGTAAATTTATTTCAGTTAATAATCTATTTGTTAGTAATTTCCTTGTTTAGTTTCTTTGTTAGTAATTGTTAATAGTTTAATTGTATTCTTTTATCACTTTTGTAAATAAATATTAGTATCTTTAACTAAGGCATTGTTTAATTCATTTTTAACACCCAGTAGCCCGTAACAATATGGATGAATAAAATTATTCATTTTGCATTGCATGGCATTTTATCTTAATAACTAAACGGCATCAACTAATATGACTACATATTTAACCGGAATACATACATACATACATACGTCAACAGGTGTAAGATATTTAATATTGTTATTACCAACTGTTATGCAAAGAACGTAGGAACAGACTGAGAGGGAGCTCGATACCTGTACGGGTGACGAAAAGCAATTAAGACAATTCCAACCAAGGCGTGAAGAAAGAGAGGCAATATTAAACCAGCGGACTGAATTAACAGGCGGCTGGGTTGTCCTTTTATTAAATCTTGAGCAAGCTATTCCAACAGCCAACAGTCTTGTAGAATGATTACCTCGGTGATATTGGTAGCGAGATCGGTTGTCGGACCAGTATTCTTTCAATATTCTATTTTACTACTCATTTCTCACGCTATTAATTAAAAGTGCGATATATATCTACAAAAACGTTTTATAGTTAAATAATATAGTCTTTTAATGTGAAATATCCTTTTTTATTATTTAAAAAATTCAAATTGGAATTAATGGACTAATGTTCTTTGCAATGTACATGATTGCAATGATTTCTTCGTTGACATCGAAAATTGTACAGAATTCCATCAAATATGACTATAATACATGCAATTTGGTGTATTTTTTTAGTTTAAATTTGGACACTCGGCAGCCTAAGCACCAAGAAACATTACAACCTCGTCGGGAAGAGTGTTGTTGTAGCGAACAGACCATTCACCATTGGTCTGAGAAATTCTCAATTGGTGACACATATTAATTCATAAATAATGCATTTATCCCTTCTCAATATTCTAACAACAAAATATTTCACGACACACTTGCTTGACACCCAAACTTACTGTTACGAACATTACTGACAGAAAAATTACCACAGGATGCGACAAGGAGACTGTAACGTCTCTGGAGCAGAGATCTGCTACAGAGAGATAAAACAGGAGTCCCTTCAATGGGAGGGTTGCTGAACACCCCATCGTACGGCAGGGTAATTTACGTACAGAAAAAACTTATAAAAAAAACCTAAATTGGATAGACGGAATGGGCCTTACGCTACAACGCCAGACCACATGTTTCACGCTAGACAATAAAGAAACTAAACGAGCTATGTTAGAGTATCCTCCAACAGTTTTTGGAGTTGAACAAATTTGGACTACTTCCCTTAAATGTAAATTTTTTAAAATACATTTTTTTTATTCTCGAGTTATAAACACATTTTCAGATTTAAATCATATCCACAAGTCTTATGCATATTGTGGCTATTATCTTAGGTTTGAGTACTTCAGTAAACGAGAAGTATTATAAAATAAACTATATAGTATTATAATATAACTATATACAATAAAAACAACGTATGCATTGTAAAGTACAGAAGGTTCTAATTATATAATAAAATACACTAGATAAATGTAGTAAACATACAGCATTTCTGTATTGTACATGTTTCTTTTTCTTTTTAATGTTTCGACCCACTGTTCAGTTTAAAAAAGTACTAGAACGTCCCTGATAAATAAAAATTCCAAAATATAAGGGAGAAATAACACTGTTTAAATTCCTTTCATGGAAGTATCAAAGGTTTTTATTGTAACAATTTTGCAAAAAGAAATTTCTCTTCATATTCAAAATAGAAAAAAAGTGGTTTGAATAAATAAAAAAAGAAAGAGGGAATAAAGTGGGCTAAATAAATACGATATAGGGTAGCTACCCCCCCTCCCAGCTGAATGGAAGCTTTCTTGAGATGTTATAAAAGTTTAGCAACAGCTGAGGATTTTATTTCGTGAAGGAGGTACATTCAATAGCTTGCCTTCACAAGATTGGCAACAATAAAAGTTCATTTGCCTTTCATTCCTCATTCTTCTACGCCTTATAAAATACTTTTCTGTTATTTTTAAACCTAACAATCGCAAAAGCAAATGATTTTTTTGATATATTTTCCGCTAAAAATATCTTAATTTAAAAGTGAATCGTTTTTTATTATACTTTAGTTTATTTATTCTTCAACGTATTCTTTACTATTGCCCTTTTAGTTTCTGGTTGTTAATATTTATTTTCGCTGACTTGAAGTGATGAAGGACAAGGGTTCAAATCCAGCTGTGATAGATAAATTATTCAATCTGTTAACAGCCAGTGTTCAATATAAAACAATCCTTGATCGTATCTCTGGCTTGCTGCTCAAACTCTTTGCCATAAATGTGGAGCCATCTTTAATGCAACTAGGAACGAAATGGCCATCTACCACTAGAGAACAGCTAGAACCAGCATGTGCTCCATACTGTTCAACATATATCTTAACAACATGGAGTAGAACCCACAGAAGAGAAACCAAATGAGAAACCAGCAACCAAAAAGAAGAATGGCATATCAACTTGCCATTTACAGATCATCCCCAAGTAGTAATTAAAATTATATTTATTTGTTATCATTACAAGCTTTAATTGATGATGCCTTTTATTTTATTTCTACCATTTTTATGAATTATATAGAGTCCACTTACCAGAGCGGTAATGTTCCATATCCCAAAAAGGGGTGTCATGTTCTAACACTAAACAGCGAGGACTGGATACTTTGGGATCTGGAGACCCTCTTGGGACTCACCCATACTCTATGAAATGGGTAACCAAAATCGCCCATACTCTATGAAATGGGTAACCAACAAATCGCCTTCCTACATAATAATTCTCTAATGACATTAGGAATATAATTTAATAGTAGTTATTTAAGTTAATTATTTGTTAAATTATTTTACCATTAATATATTGAAATGTACTGAAGATGGACATTCTAAGCCAGGTTTCTACTTGAAAAGCTTCGAATCAAAAGGAAAGGTGCTTTTGATGGAATCTCATCATAGATATTTTATATTAAGGTAAAAAAAAATATCTTCTCCTCAAAAAATACAGAAAACTATAGGAATCTACCTTTCTAAAATTAAAACCGTGTATTCTGAAGTAAAGAAATCCCTAAAGATCTTTTCTATGCCGAAAAATCTGATTCCAGGCCGATAATCTCACCATTCAGATATCCTGTAATTCCAAGACTAATGAGTTTTAGTTTTGAATTTAGCCTCAATTTTTATATATTATATTAATAATATATATCCTCCTGGAATGTTACAATTATTATTAGTAATGGGCACAGATAAGCCTAATTAAATTACACCCACCACGTTTTCTTCGATTAGTAATTAGTATCACATTATATAAATAATGAAATAAACATGATGGTAACAATAAGAAGTAACAATATTTCAAAAATGTATCTAGAACAAATCCAGATGTTTAAAATTATAAAATAAATCCTCAACAGAGGAATGCTTCATTAAAAATTCTGCTACTAATAGAATTAGGGATATCACTCCTTTTAAATGATGGAATAGTATTGATAGGTTTTTGAGTTTTAATGCAATCTAATATTATTGCTCAACATAGAAATGCACACTAAAGATTTTCTATTTTATAAGTATTAACAAATGATAAATAAACTAAAACACCATAAATTTTCAATGGTTTAAATATTAGACTTACTTGATCTAAAACAATGGTATAAATAAAAAAAAATTTGAATATACAATATCTCAAAGTCACATCACAATCAGTTTTCTTAAATGTTTTCATTTAGGTACCAAATGCACCATTTTTTTCATAAAATAATTAAGCTTTAAAACAGCCATTCCTTTTTAATTGTGCTGATCACCAATTTCGAAAGGAAGCCTTCGAGGCCCATTAACTAAACACAAATATACAATAAATAGACAACACCAATAGGTTATAGACTACTAAACTAATCTAAACTAAACTAATGACTACTAAACTTTAAAACAGCGAGGATATGATTAATTGAGGCATTGATAATGAATAATTGAGGCATTTAGTATCAAAACCAGTTTGATCCATTTCATAAAATGTTTCAGGAGAGGCAAAAAACGTTTTAAAAATTCATAACCATCTTTTGGAACATTTTATACAAATTTTTGCTTCAGACATGTCAAACGTAGGTTATTAGATCAGTAGAACTATTTTAGTCGCTTCGCAGGGTTCATAATGTGTTAATTTTTTTAATTAATTAATAACCAAATTGAATGCTTAGTCAACTAATGACATAAATTTGCAGTATTTTAGATGAAATTATTTGTAAGATGAAAAACAAATATTAGGGATTCTCCAATATGCAATATTTAAAACCGTATTTGAAAATAATAATTAATTATTAATTTAATTATTATAGATTGAAATAACAGAATTTTTTTTTAAACTGCGAATTTAAATCAGTTTCCAAAAGTAAGATGACTGTGAAAATAATAACACATATTTTAGTGAGAAAAATCATCTTTATAAAAATTATTATTAAAGTAATTATTAATTATCATCAAAAGGTTTTGATACTAAACACCTCAATTAAAGTTCAAATTTATAGTACTCAACAACCTTTTTATGTTTTACATGAGTTTATTTCTTTATGTGATTTAGATGCGATGCTAAACCCACGCTATTTAAGCAAGTGCAGAACTTTGGCGAGTTCTGTGACGGGTAGGTAACAAATTGACTTATTGCTGTATTATTTGCCCGTGTAGTAATTTAATGTTTATGCTTTAGACATTCTAGCTTTATATTGGAAGAGGACAAAGGAGTCAGATATTGCTTCACAACGGAAGACACGAGGTGACTAAAAAAAAAATAAGTATTTGGAAAAGCGACACAGACAGAATTCAATGACCGGGGCAGACAGGACAAACATTGGAAACAAATGAGAAAAACACAAGGACTGAATGACACAGTAGATAACAGCCGGTGTGGAAATATCCTCTGTTTAAATCTACGCGGAATAATTTGTTTTAGAAGTATTGGCACGTAATGAAAAAGGGTTTTATTTGCAGCTCTCGACTGAGGGACGAAAATAATCCAAAAATAAACAGCTCCCGAACGAGTGATTATGCCGGACGCTATGATTTTGTTGCCGGTTGCACACATTCCATTTAGCCATCCCATGTTTATCTTACCCTTCGGATTAATTCCGCCTGTTCGCTAATTTAAATTCTCTCTCTTCTTCTCTTCTTCTTTTAATAATTATTTAGCTATTTCGTTTATTTATTCAACATCTGCCATCTCCAATACTGAAGCAGGATCTTTAAATTTTTACTGAATGAATAAACCCACTCCCAAGATTTTTTAAACAGAAAATTCTAAAGATGTTTTCTTAAAAAAAAATGTATTAGTGGGACGGACAGACCCTTCTTTGGCTCACCAAGCCTTGATAATAAGGGTCCCCTTGATGGGAGGAAAACATCCTAGCTGTGAGCGATTTCGGCTAAATCACCTCTCTGTAGGACTGCAGTTTTTCATGTTATTACAGCTCTACCATAAACCCAAGATCTTTTATGGTTTGTAATAGTATTTTTTTTTTTTGTATTTGCTAATACATTTAATTAGTTAGTTAAAACAAATTATGGATAATCATATATAATTTTGATAACAGTATTATGTGCAATGTATTTATTTTATTTAAAAAACCATCTAGAAATCAACTAAATTAGCGTTATTAACAAATATGTTATTCTTTTATGTTATATGTCCAGCTTCGCTGTATCGTATCCAGCAAATTTTATAATAATGTTTTTTTTTTATCATCGATTTACAGAAATATGAAAATTTAGATAAGTGATTCATAGATTCTGAGCAGGTTTCTATTTTTAATCTTCTCATATAAAGTCACGTTACAAAAAATGGAAAAATAAAGTATTGAAGAATTTTAGAGCTGTGTTGACGAGCACAATAATGTGCATTTTCTGTCTTATATGTACAATTATAACAAAGATATCTAGAAAGTATCAAAAATCTAATAAGAACAAATATTTGAGATTTAGCAGGATTTAGCGGCAGCAAGTAATGCTTAACTTGTTTTTGTTTCTGATTCATTTTTAAGTTACAAAAAAGAACAGTAGCACTCCAACCAATGAAGGGTCTTGCATTCCGTACATGGTTGGAATGTAGAGTTTCCTAGGCAACGAATGTGGATTGTGGTTAACTGTCCGAGAACACACACGACCGCTAGATTCTTCCCACAACTTACGATGATCCCCTTGTAGAGGCTGAGAGAGCTACAGAAGAGTCTGCAGATCCCACAGTGTCCATATTAGGCCAGCGGCCAGGTATTCGTAAGTCGCTAAAAATTAAAGAGAGCTGCATTTTGATATGTTGTAAGGGCATGTCTGAGAAGTGCAAATCCAAGTTTTCTACCGAATAAACGGATGGGGAAACTTTTGGTGGCAGAAAAATCTCGAAATTCTTGGAGCTAATTCAGTTTTTGGCCTTTATCTCCTAATATGTGCGGTTTTGATAAAAAAAAAAAAAAAAACACACGTGACCATTTTTAATGTAGATTAAATTTTCTACAATTTGAATTCAACTGCGGCTCTATAGCTCAAACAGATTATGAGTTACGCTTCCTAGAAAATTGGTCATTTTTTCCAAAAATCCATAATTTAAGTTTTGGCCGACTTTCGTGAGGAACACAGGCCGAAGGAGTGATCCTACAATGAATATAAAGGAAAATGGAGTTGTAGTAAATATAACAAGCTTATTTAAGCACAGAATGAGGCCTGTAGGAGTTATGCTTATCTCGTTAATAAAAAAATAAGGAAACTCGGGGAAAGTGGGTGTTTTAAGAAAATTACTTTGTACGCCACGAATCGATCTAAAACAGCATATTTATTGTAAAGCATAAGTATTTATTTGTAAATTACCTATGCAAAAAATAATGGTAGTACTAGTAAGTACTACTATGTAGGGGTGGAGCCACCCAGTCTCCCCGAGGTCTTTCGGCCACCAAAAGGTTTCCCATCCGCTTTTTCGGTTTCAAACTTAGATTTACACTACTCAGACATGTTGTTACAGCCTATCAAAAATGCAACTCTCGTCAATTTTTTGCGACCTAAAGCCTTTTTTGGTACCTGACTGCTGGCCTATATATGGCTATTAATAGATTAACTGTTTTCTCTATTACAGCCGGATTTCAACCCGGGATCCTCAGCATGGCAGCTCCCTATTCCCCTCAGCCAAGCCTTCTCAGGTTTTATATTATATTAACACAGCTTTGAAGAGGCATAAGCTCTGCTTTTTGAGGTTACAGAGGCCATATTTTCAAATAAAGTATTCCACCATCTCCTTAAGGTTTCTAGTTTATCGCCTTATCCTGGCCAACCCCTGACTAAATTCACCTTTTCTGATTATTTACTGTATACACCCTCTGCAAGTGGTCTTGAAAATCCAGGCAGTCACAGCCTACCAATGTATTTAATCGATTTGTTTGTTAAAGATTTTATTATTCTTGTGACGCTGTTTCTATTTTTTTATTTATCAACAACCAAACAACTATTATGTAATTTGGTGATCATTTGGTGATTTGGTGAGAAATACAATAAAACATTGCATAACAGAGACTCAAGTTTCGGTTATAATTGGTTCATCGCCCAAAAATATGTTTTGAATCGAACTTATTTACAGTACTTGAATACTCATCGCTCACAGAGCTATGTAAAACTGTTATATACAACAAAGTTACTGAAAGGCACAACAACAATATGAACAATATGAAAGATGTTCCAATGATCGGTGATCGGCGATGCGAGCTCCATCTGTTTAGCGACTTAGGACTTATCAAAAGCTGCTTATACTTCCGTTCTAAATCCTGTTTCGTTGAGTCCCAACTTTATTTTATTGGTTCGTTGGAAGTAAAGTCCGGCCGAAGTTGAGTCAGCACTGAAATAAAAATATTCTATTAAACTTAAAATACTTTCCTTTACGAAGTTAGCAGCATTATAGACTCGCTAAGGAATTATTCTAGTTATTTTCAAAATAATAGGCTATTGCACTGTACCAAAAGACATCAAACAAGAAGGTGTTTATTTATTATTTGGCTAAGATCAGGATTAGGGGGAATCTTGGACATCATATAAGTTTGAGTAAATTGTAGTCAAATTTTCTAGTCTACATTGACCAATTCGGATCACGTTACAACTTTATTTCTTGCCTTTCCTCTGTTGGAGTTTTTTTGTATCCAATATTCCTTCACGCATTCAAAACAGGTTTCCTTTGATCCTCTCTTGTCTTCACCAAACCTGGAACCATTAGTAATTCACTATCTTCTAACATTTGAGATTCTGATGTTCAACTTTTCCAAATATCTCCTTACAGCTTAAATCCACGTTCTTCTTCTACCAGAAATGGTCAAGAATATGCCTAGTCAATCTATGCTTATTCGTTCTTTTATTATTATTATTTATAGGATCTATAAAATGTTATAAAAATAGGGTATGTGTTATACAAAGTAAGAGGGAAAAATGTGGCGGTCGAGCGTGACCTAGGACTAGTCCATCTCCTTGTAGAACCGTCGTCTATGAAACAGCACAGTCTCTACCATGTATTCAACCCCAGACCCGTTCACGGCTTATTTTACGTAGTTATAGGCCTATACGTAACATCTGAAATACGGCATAACTAAAAAGTATTAATTCCTTTTAAAAATCCTAGAGCCAAGTGTGCTGCGAACCAGCATTGAAGCTGGTTTAAGCACATTCGAAGCAGAATTTAAGACGAAAACACAGCTGACCCAATTTCTGATTAACTATATATTATATTTTAAAAATTACTGATAAATATAATAGAGTATGCAGTATAATAATAAATCTAGTTTTCATCTGTCTAAAAGTACTTATCTAAATACTGTATCATTCTTATAATTTTGCCCCTTGGCCTGATATATTTTCAATTATTTTTATATAGATCTGTTATTATTAAGGGATCTGGTCCTAGAATAAAATCATTTTTCTATTCTATAAGCGTTTGCTATTAAATTATACTGGCTTATTTTCTACAGCAACATAAATTATTATGATAGTGGATTGAATTGGTCAGGGGGTGCAGTCAATGATAACACAAAATATGCAAAACTTATTTTAATGTGCCAACGATTCGGCCTATGATGTTCAAGGCTAGAAAAGAAACAGGAAATAGCTATATAAAACATTGCAGTACCAAGGAAGAATAACAAAATACCTGTAAAAAAAATTAATAATAATATAAAGAAATACAGAGAGTGAGATAAATTTTGAAATAACTAGTGTGAAAAATTGATGGGTAGGGTACATTATGAAATAACCAGTGAGACATAATAAGAATGGAAAACAGTTAAATTACAGGTAATGATATCAAAAACTTTATATGTCATTTGTTACATGATTGGGTTGGGAACTATCATAATACTATATCCAGAATAAAATTATTTTTCTATCTATTCAATTATAAAATATCTGATAAAGTTTAAAATCGGGTTCATTTGTTGGAATAATCATTTCTTAATATCGATTCGTCCACAACTAAAATAAAATTAAAATGGATGAACTGATTCCTATTAAAAGGAGTTCATTATTGGACATACTACAATTTGCTCAGTTTAAAGTTTTATTAAATTCAACTTGAGGGAGGGGGGTAATTGGCTCCTCGATAGAACGGTATCGATAGAACGGGGAAACTCCTAGAGGGAAAATTACCGGGGAAACTTATTCCACAAAAAAAAGAGTAATTTGATAATACTAGAAGAATGGAAATGCGGAATCTATTACATAATGAAGCCTTGTTCTATAGAACATCAAGGAGTCAATTGAGCCGGAAGGATTCAGTGCATAAGATATGGAGGAAGAAAGTTGTTCATACCTGATGCCTGCAGTTGGTATAAGTGCTCCATTAGAACTAACGATATTGCCAAAGTTTGGTACCCCACTTACCCGTGGTTCCACGGTGCCTCCATCACATTCCCTTCCAAAAACCCCATTGCAAACTTAATAAGCCTGAATTTTCTAGGGCAACATGGCCGTATTTTTGCTCCAAATTAGGTAAGGTATATTGTTGAGAGGTCTCGGCTAAGACAAAATGTTTAACCAAGTTTGAGCTAAACGTTTTAAGTTGCTTTTCTATTAGCAGAATTAATTTAATTAAAAAGAACATCTCGAAATCTTTTCCCTGTAATTAAAACACCTGAAGATTTATAATGCGGTCCTCATCTGTCAGTACCTTTCAGAGAAATCTGATTTAAATAAAAATGAGCAAAACTCAAAAAGAAACAAAAACTAACCCATCTCAACCACTCAACCATCTCGGCCGCCCTGGCACGTTTCTCGGCCAGCCATATCCCCTCTTTTCACTTGATCCTAAATTGCGAGAACACGGAGATGTAGGAAAATTACCGGGTTCGAGTCCCGGTCCTGGCCATATCTTTTTTTTTCAAATAAAATATTTAGAAAATTATATAATATAAAAATAAAATAAAGTATAATTATATATATTTTCAATTGAGCTTCTTATAGCAAGAAGGAAAGCAACTTTAAAGTGTTTTTTTCAAAGATTTTAGTAAATATCTAGGTTATTTTAGACAAGATGGTTGCGGTAAATGTCTTTTTGTTTTGGGCTAGAAATTTGTTAAATCATTTTTACGAATTAGCATTCGGTGCTCAATTTTGTGAAAACTATTTACCTATTAAAAATTCTAAAGTAAAATAATTCTTCCAGTATCTGAGCCCTTTTATTGACTTCTACGTCAACCAGTTCCTGACACAAATTTAAAAAAGCAATAAATCAGCATTTTTTTGAAAATTTAATCAAGGAAAATGAACAGCAGGAAAATTTTTATCAAAACAGTGTCCCAAAACCTCTTAAGCGTCCAACTGTTTCGAAGTAATTTATTACTTATTCGTTTACTTTTATATTAAAATATCCTGAAAATATACTCATTTTTTGTACATATAATTATTATTTTGTTGATGATGCATAAGTATGATATCGTATATTGTATACTACAGTTATAATAAATAAAATCTTGTGAGAAAATTACAACAAATATATCATTATAATAATATTTTGTGAGTGTTAACGTTGTTTTTTTTTATCACGAACAAATTCCATGGAAAAAATTACTAGAAGCTGTAAAAATGAAAACAATCAAGAAGTGCACGTTGAAAATGAAGCCGTTAAAGATAAGAATCGTGATGGTGCGCTTCGGCACGAAATTAAGTTTTCTGAAATTTATGATGATTACAGTTTTTTTTTTCTAATCTCTCACTTTTTTTTTGTTTCGTAAAAGATTTGTACTAATATTTCTTTTACCGCTGCTCTGATTAGTCAGCCGCTGTTTCCCTTTTTTGAATTAATTCTTTAAGTGCATTGTTTACAATAGCAGATGTATTATTTCATGGTAACTTGTCTCATTTGCTATGGATCTATCGAGAACTTAAATTTGAGCAACTAATTCGAGTATTTAGATTATTTAGAACTTAAAGCGACAGAAGTCTTTCGATAATCTTGTCAGACTTTGCAAATTCCACCTAAACGATTATTTATCATTGTTTTTATACAAAAACAATTAGAAATTGTAGTGTAACTACACATTGTTTAACGATTTCATTGACAATAAAATATAACAAAAAATTATACAATAAATTATATATATAAAGTTTGACTTACGTATTGAGCTCCAGGTCCAGCCTAAATTTGTGGTTGAAAGCCTTTATGAGCAAGGACGTACGATGAAAATGTTTGCCAGTCTATAAAATAAAATAAGAAAAATATGAATAAATATTCTCATTCAATTTTAATAAATAACATGTATTATATTAACATTAAAAAAAATCCATATTTAAAAATCCACAACTCTTTCTAAATGAAATTTGAATTTTTCTGAATCACGTCAGCAATTTTGTTCATCCTTTTCGATTAGCTAATATGCCTACCTACACATATTTTGTTGTATTTATAAGGATACAGAAAACAGAATTCTAGAAGTTGTCATGGACGAAATTCTTAATACTTAATAATTTCAAAACAGATCAAATTCTTTATAGGGATCTACTTTCATTATTTTTTTATTTTTTTGAAAAATGAAAACTGGAGAAAAATGAGAAGTAGCGGTAAAACAAACATTACATAAAATTAACTTTTGGAATAAATTTAAATTTTGGAAGATTATAAACTAAACATTTTTATAGGAAATTTTCATATCTAGTAAGTAAAGTAACCAAAGCATACATTGTTATTTGCCAAATAAAGTATTCATTACTAAAAAAAGTTTGATGTCACTTATTTTTAGATTATCTCTCCTAAGAAAAAAGTGGTAAAGAAATAAAAATAAATGTAATATGGAACTGTAGATCTAATTTAGTTGTACAAGCTTTCACTACTTACTCCCACTCTTACCAGTTTTACGACAATTCATTAACATATACTTGTTTGTTAATTACAATTCTTATTCCTTACATTTTTAGATTTATTTTTGCCATTTTTATTGTTCATAACTATTTCAATATATTATTGTCATAGATTTTAACTCTAAGTATGGCAAAGCGTTTCTTGAATAGAAAATGCCGGCTTTTGTGATAAAATAATAGTAAACTCATTTTTCTAGGCATACATAATATTTCTTTAATAGTTGATGAAAAGGATAATCAGATCTTTTTAAATTGTATTGAATAATCATCCATAAATGAGCAACAACTGCGTATTCCTTGCCAGGCAAGCCAACAAGCAAAGACTTACATCAAACGATTTTATCCACCTACAGACCGGATTTTAACATTTCCTAAACTATACCCGAATGCCATAATATACACCAGTAATAAAACATTTTGAAGGGTCCAAAACTATCGGCATTCCCGGAGCTGGCAGATTTCCAGAGACGCTTTGTGCCGGAACGGAGATCCAATAAGCCTCGGGTTTGTGAGAGCACTCTGAGGCCGGGGATTTGTTTTCACTCTTTGCCACTGAGATCTTATAATGCGGCCAACACTCTGCCGCAACAATCTGCTGCGATATATCCTGTCAACAGGATATCTAGCCAACTCTCCTCGTGTGATCTTTGAAATAATTTTCTTCTTTGCCGTAAAAATATCAGAGTTCTATCTCACAGTAATTATTATCAAGAATGGCAAGGTAAAAATACTAATGGCTTTCTCAACATGGCGATATCTAATTACTTATAAAAAAAAAGGTTTATACTTTTTACCAAAGCGAACGAGCCGATGCTAGCGGGGGCTAAAGCAGCAGTAAATAGCGGTGAAGTCCCCTTCTTAAGATCTACATTTTTGTCAGAATAATATCCAATAAAATTATAGAAAATTGGGGCGAATAGTAAGAGAGGCTTCGACAAAACCATTTCGTCAAATAAAATATTCCTTAAATCTCTTCGAATGTTGTGATAATACAAAACTTACAATAAGGCATCTATTTAAATGGAAAAAGTATCAAAAAGAAAGAATAAACTTGAAAATTGAATCACGTCTACCGTTCAAAGAAAATAATAGAATACAGGAGATGCTGATGTATTAAAAACTAATGACGTTTATACAAGATATTTAAGAAGAGTAATCGGATTCGACGTTAAAAAAAACTGTACTACTACAACCCGTGAAGGGTTCGGGGCTCAGTAGAGAGACTGTACAGTTTCTTGGACAACGGTTGTGCAGGGAGGTGATTTGTCTTAGATCACGCTCAACAGCTTTAGTTTTAGTATCGAATAATAATAAAAAAACGTAGGATATATTGATCGTATTATTAATCTTGTCAGGATTCGTACTGTTTACTTACTTGTTATTATCATTGTTTATATATATATTTTTTATTATTTCTTTCTGTCACTTTTTATACGCTTTATGATTTGTATCAGGTAGCCTTCTGGCCCCCCAGAATGATGTTACTTTTCTATTCTATTGTATTCTATAATTTACACACTGATCCAGAGAAATAGGATCAATTTCCTGTAGAGATTGAAAAAAATTCATTCCGTATTAATTAAATAGCTATTAATAAGAAAACTATGTCCGAAAAAAAACCTACTATATTAGTATTTGAACAATAAATGAATTTAGTAACGCGAAGATTTAATATATTGTACTAAAAAATATCTCATTCAGATTTTGCTCTAAACATATAAAAAATAATAATATTCTCCAACCTTCTATAAAATATAGACGTCGGGGGTGTCGTAACAACAGCACATTGCGCATAAAAAATGTTTACTGTGTCATCACAAACATTTGCCTTGAGAATAGCATCTGATGTTTCGAGATTTCTGTTGTTTTTTCTCGGATGAGGCAGGCGGTGAAAAGAGCTGGAGAGTAAACATTTGCATTTTTTACCATCGCGGAAGAAAAGCCGTATTTCCCCATTTTCCCTCTGTTTTCACAAGTTACCTGCTCGACGGCATGTTTCCCACTTCTTAGAACAATGAAGGAACGGGTGAAAAACAAAAGAACGTAAGTCTAACAGGAGTGTTTTTTAGGAACGAGAAATTTCTCATGATTCATTATTCAAACTAAAAAATAGGACAAACAATATGTAAGGGTGATTAAGTTGTTCAGAAATAGATAACCATAACATTGAATAAAATAAATAAAAGTAGAGAAGAAATAGTTAAATAATTGAAATTAAATATATATCTTAAATTAAATATATATTGCTCTGCGATTTTTCTTGACATTGAAAAAGCATTCGATAGTGTCTGGCACTAGGGTCTTCTGTATACACCTCTGATATTCCCGAGCACTCTTGCACCAACATCTATACATTCGCAGACGATACAGCCATTATTTCTCCTCACAGAGACCCAAACCTAGCATCTATAGCTCTTCAAAATCATTTATTTGATTTAGAAAAGTGGTTCTATAAATGGCAAATCAAAATAAACGCCTCAAAATCGAGCCATGTATGTAAGCTTCTCTCTACGCAATGCTTCGTGTCCAGCAGTCAAAATTGACAACGACGAAGTACCTTCCAAAAATTATGTACGTTACCTCGGACTATACTTGGACAAAAGACATACATGGAACGTACATACAAAATTAAAAAGACAAGAAGTGACTAGACGGTACAAACAACTATCACATCTTCTGGACAACAGATCTTCACTTGACTTGAGGAACAAACGTCTTATCTATAATAATATTACTAAAACCTATTTGGACATATGGAACAGAGCTTTGGGGTTCAGCAAAAAAAGTTCGCATACACAAGATACAAACAACACAATCCAAAATTCTCAGAAAAATTATGAATGCACCATGGTATGTTTCGAATCACACTATACAACAACGACATGAACATTCCCACTATAAAATCATATATTCATAACAATTACATAACATTCCACTCATCGACACAATATCACCCAAACCCACTCGTTCTTCCGCTTTCCTACTCCCTGTTACCTGGACTTGATAGAAAAAGATTAAAAAGATATTGGCCAAGAGACCTACTCAAAAATTGATATATTTGTTTTTCTGTTTTTCTAAAATAACTGGATGATCATAGAGAAAAGCGAAGAGCAAGACACTTCAATAAAATTTGCTGGATGCGCAATTACGCAGTTGCAAATGTCAATTAAATAATAATAATAATAAATATATATCTATTTATTTATGAAGGAATAATAAAAAGCCTGTACCGTTACAACCCATGAATAGTCATGGGATCATTACACAGTATAGAGGGTACCATTTCTAGGAGAACAGTTATGAAGTTTTATAATAAAGTAATACCAGCCTGAACTAAGCCAAGATATTTCATGGATTTCAGTTGTATGGCTTTTTAATATATATATATATATATTACATCGTAAATGAACAAATATATAGTTAACCGCTAGGTTTCCCCAAGTTAAGGGTACCCGTTCATAAAGGATAGGTTAGGCCTGCGTGGGTCTGTAGATCCCGTCCACCCATGATTGTTGACAATTTTAATAATTTATCTCCCACTGCCGGATTTAAACAGGGAATCCTCAGTTTAGCAACTCATCGCTCTACACACGGGGCTAACCTGATTCACAATAATGAAGTATAAACATATCAATATGCCAACAATATAAAGCGTGAACAATAAATATGCTGTTGAATAAGTAAATAAAATAAGCGTTGACTAAATATAGAATCAATCTACTAAACTACAAAGTTTTAATACCAACATTATTATATAAATCCGATAAAGTGGATAAAACATATATTTAATATGCCGATTCATCTAATCGCACTGATAATATATAGCATAATTGAAATTCACCACAAACAGAAGGTTTTTTTTTTTTTTTTTTTTGCCAACTCCAAACGGCTACCAAAAGGATATCATGTTGTCCTGCACAGCACAGAACAGTGTAAAGATGAATGTAAAGATGAAAAACAATGTAAAGATGAATTTTGCGAATTCATCACGAAAAAAAATATTCCTTACCCAAGTGGGTTTCGGACTCACTCCACGCCACGATTTTTTTTATAATTCATCATTCTTTAAAATATTTCTCCTTTTTACACTGAGTATTTCTGACTTCCTGTACTGTGTTCGATACCGTTGACCAGATTATTTATTTATATTCTGATGATAGCGAGTATATCGAATTTGTGTTTGAGAAGACCTTCCTGGTGCACAAACAGCTGATACCAGAGGTGGGGAGGATAACCCCGGAAGTGGAGCGTGAATAATAATCACATAACCTCTTTGTGTAACTTCCGGTCGAGAAACGGTAGTTGCCTACCGAATACCGAATCAAAGACCCCTCAGGGTTAGTAGTTGTGAGAAATAATAAAAAACTTATTATTATAAAAAAATTACGGGATTGCTAAACAGACTCACAGAAAACGACTACAAACTTTCCAATCAAAAGTACTCAGACTTGTCACAAAAGCACCCTGGTATGTCAATAACAAAACTCTACATACTGACTTAAAAATACCAACTGTTGACGAACACATACGAACATACCACAACGCTTTCAAGAAAAACTACACGGACATCCAAACCCATTAATAGAACAAATGGCCACTACTCTCAGGTCAGAGAACACTAGGAGAAGATTAAAAAGAAGGTGGATGAGGGATTTGTTCATAGAAAATTTAATCAAGCCAAGGGAGAGGTACCGCTGGGTACTGTTCTTCTTCATGCCCCTCATGTCATTGGATATTATTTTACTGTCAGCCAATCTGCTGATTGTCATTGTATTATTTGACAGGTGTGGACGTAAGTATAAAGAGAAAAAATATTATAAAATATATCATAAGATGTAGTAGGAATTGGTAGTATATTGGTATTGATAGTGACTCTTATTTTACTTTGATTTGCCGATCCATCGTATAGTTACCCCACTATTTGGAATTTGCATGATGTTAGTGTCGTAACGCATTCCTACCTGACGATACAATGGCAAAAGTAGGCCCTGTTTCATAAATGTTAACTATGATAATTGTGCTCTTAGCCTGCATCTCGCTATTTCTCAGTTTCTTCTTCAACGTCTTTACCTCTTGTTCGGCAACTTCACTGATGCAGCTTCTTCACTACTTCCAAGGAAAAGTGTTCTGGAGCCTCAACCGTCTTCCAGCTACAATTTCTGGAAGTTGGTGTATTACTATTAGGTCACCTGCTGATGGTAATCGTTGTCAGAACGTGGGGCACTGTATTCCTCAGCAGTTTGATTCTTAGTACCTCATAGATGATGCAGGTCAGGACGACGTGGTCGGCGGTCTACGGTACACCGTAAACACTACTACTAGGGCATAGGGGATCGTTCGGCATAGAGCTGCATTGGTTAGCTAGAGGTACCGGGTTTAAATCCGGTTTAGGCAGAATACTTATTTAATCTGTCACAGATGGAGATTGTGGGATTTGTGACGCTCCTGAGGATCATCCAGTTGCCTTCTGGATACGACTATTTATTTTCATGGATTAGCCCTAAGTATCTGCTGATGTTCATTCCAGGTAAGTAACCTTCTGAACTCTTTCTCTGCTCTCCCATTTACTTGTAAGAAACTGAGGGAGTGATTTGCTAATGCATTTGTACTAAGCATTCATTGGATTAAAACCAAAGACCTATTTCTGGACTCAATCCACTGTCCAGATTTGAGGTTTGTTGTAATACCTCTATCTATTCATCTTCTGTATGTAGAATACAACGATTAGCCAGGATGTTCGCTAATGGCGCTACCGGAACGGGGACTGAAGAAGAATAAATTACGAACGAACACTGCAATAAAAATTCATAATGACATTTTACATAAGTAGATAAACAACCATTAAACTCTAGACACAACCTTTGTCCTAGAAGCAGTACATTTTTTATCATACAATGAATCTATGATCTTTCATAGGGTGTAGTGTTACATGTTTTCTATTGAAATTGTTATAAATAACGCCAATTTATTAAATCACCAATCAATTAAATGAAAGTAATTGTGAACTGAGTGTGGTTATTAGTGATTAGGTGTTTCTAAGGTTAATCATTCCTTGCATATTAGAAGTTAGTGGTGCTGAAGTTTGATTTAAACTTTCACAAACGTTTGAACGCGGCAGAATTTTTGCAGGTGTTGTTCAAGCGAGAGTTTTCTCAAAGTTAGAGCCTTTAAATTGTTTTCTCGTCCCTGAATAGTTCGTGAAATAACTCCGGCATCATTAGTACTCTTTTTTTCTACTTTGTACGATGGCCCGTAAAACGTCGGATCAGAAGAGAACATGTTGAAATGCAAGTGAAGTTCCAAACAGGATACAAGAGGTGAGTGTATTTATATCAATTGAGCCATGGAGCTGCGAAGGGGATTAGCGGAAATGGAACGTCGGAGCGAAAATAACGATTAATCTTTTTTCGGAACAATGGCTGTCATTGATGACGAGCGCAGGCGGGACTGTGTCCTTGTGGTGGTGTGTAGAGATACCCGACCGTCCACACGTGTGCGCCGCTCTTAATGGATGTTTGAAGAAAGGGTATCAGATCGGTGGTGGCTGTAAATCATTTGGACTGTCGGTGGATGAGCATCCTCCAGTATTCTACTCGCCGTAATAGGAAGGATCTTCTTCGAGAGTAATTGGACCAATGGTGAAGATTTTTCACACCGGAATAAGAACAAAGGTAAATGAAATAATTGTACTCAATAAAGTAATCTTAATGTCCGTAAATCAAAATAAATACCCTCACAACGTCATACAATATTGGTTATCGCCAATGATAACAATATTCATGGCACATGTAAAGGCCAAAGGTAAAACATTCATAAGCAACAAGCAATATCTACAGCCCCAGTGTATAAAAGTGGTTAAGTCAAATTTAAATGTGTTCCTCGTACTCCATTACAAAAATTACCAGAATGATGCAATTCCCGTTAACCATATATATAGTACCAAAAATAGGTATAACACTTGAATATTCTTAATTTAATCTGGGACTAGACCCCTTAAAGAAAAATTATAGAAAATGAAAAATGACCTTTGTTGTAAAGAATGTATATCGTTTTCATGAGTACCTTAATATTTTCTATTGCATTAATTGTATGATTATATGAAATAGATACTATAATTAATTAAATATATAAGAATTCAATAATACTTCAAGATAAATTTATTTATAAATTTGATGATATAAAATAAATAAATAAAGTAGCTAAGAATTTAATTATAAAACAATGTAGTACTATGCTGTTTTAAATAAAAATTCGAGTAGTATAAACAATCTTATAAGTGTAGCAAGAATAGCATTTATTAGAGCACGAGTGCTTCTAACTAAGAATAAAGTAAAATTTCTGAATTTGTGTGATATACGGACATAGTGATCAAAACTCCAAATAAAAGTACTTTATAAATGAAAAGTAATTATAGAAAAAAATGTTTAGGTGTAAGTAAACATTTTTTTTTTAAAACAACACTTTGTATAAATCAACCATTTATATTTTTTTCTAGCTCTGTCTAATCATTCTACCACAGTTTAATCATTCCGATTTATGTGAATACAAAATGGCGAGGAATATAAATATTGAACCATTTATTCTTATGCCTCCTAATTTGAATAATGAAAATTAGCCACGATAAATTCCACTTGCCTCCGAAGTGATCTATTGCAGGTATTTATTTCCTCAAACCGCCTTACTTTCTTATTTATCAGATATTATAATTTATTCGACTCTAGAAAACATTTCTTCAGCATTCGATGATTTAATGAAGTCCTCAAGTTTATTCGCGAATAAAAAGTTTGGGGACGATGAATTAGTTCAGTACTAAATCGTCGTAATTTAGCAGATAGGAGCGAGTTAAAAATGAGTAAAAAAGTACAAATACCTCCAATGGCAAATAAATCTTTAAAAAATAAATTACATTAGAATACAACGTTTCCATTTCCATAAAAAGTTTTCGGTTATAACAGTTTCATACGAACAAATTAAACTATTATATTGGGGAATAACATAAGTTTTGATTTAAAAAACTTTCTTAAATTTATTTAAAAATCATCAAACTTTATAATTATATAAATCTATTTGATACATATGAAATGAGATTGGTTCCTTTCTGCATATTATTGCACGAAAATGACTTGATTGGAACAATTATTTGTTTAATATATTGCTTAGCATATTTATTAAATTAATTAAATGATTTTAATGATTACTAAACAAACGCCCTAAGCTCCCAATTAATTACAAAAAACTCATATACATGACTATTATAATGCCTATTTGGACTATGGCGTATAGCTGTGGGGGGTCCACTAAGCTAACAAAATTCCTCTTATATTCAAACCTTACAATCCAAAATCCAAACTTTATTCCCACTCACACCCAGAAACTTCAAACCTCCACGTACAGGTTATACCTCTCCAATTCCAGATAATCTTTCGAGGCATCTGAAAATAGCATGGCCTCCTCATAAGTAGATCTTTTAATTTGAGAGCCATTTATATACTTGTCAGAAAGTATCATCCATTCTATTACTTTGTTTTGTTATTACAATACAGTTGTAGTTTTCTATAATAATAAAAGAATGTACACATTTGAAAACTACAGAGGGAAAACGAGGTGACTAGATTTTTTCTCAAAATTGGAAAACAGTTTTTTTTATTGTAAATGGTATACTGAAGTATTAAATACGAACGATAAATAAATGATATGAATATATATATATATATATATATATATATATATATATATATATATATATATATATATAAATGTACTTATGTAGAATGAAACTGTTCTGCATGAAATTTAAACAAGGAGTAATGCCGAATGCGGTTATATAAAAACGCAGCAATTGGGATTATGCATATTGTAACCCAGGAAAATATACCGAATAAATTATGTAAAACATTGATATGTGTGAACATAAAATTGTTGAAGTACAGACTTAAGTACCTTTCCCATGGTTATGGACAAAATCCCTTAAGACGACGAAATGAAGAAAATTCAAGCCTCGTCTCCAAATATTTGATGTGTTCTCTGCCATTATATCAGTGGCTCAAGGTAACTGGATCAATGTGATACCGTTTGTTATCAAGTGATATTTCCTCCTTTCATGGACTATTACAGCTTTGTCGAGTGTGTGTTCCACTTTACGGCCAAAACCCTTGAGTTATTATACTCCTCAATGAAGGAATAAATGTCCCTATTATACATTGTACGGAATAACATATATCAATAACAAATCTTGAGAATATTATGATAAACAGATCAGAGTCAAATCTTGTTTCTTTGATTTAACATAATTTTAAAATCCTTAATGCTGCATATTATGTCACAAACAAACTCATCCATCATGATCTTAATATTCCATATGTTGCTGATTTGGCCCAAACTAGATACATATCCTTCCATGATAAGCTCCATACACACTTGAATTCACTAGTCAACTTGCTTTCCATACTATTCCTTATTACCCTCCGAGGCGTCTGAAAAGAAGATGACCTCGAGACCTTCTACTATAGAACTTTATTGGAGTGCTACCGATGGGTACAAAGCAGATTTACTTGTTGTAATATTATTGCAGTTGTAAATATCAATAAATTAATCTAAAAAAAACAACGTCATTTTATGCTACTATGGGTAATCAGACAATCTTCAAGTGGGAGTCTTAATTTTTCCTATCCAGGTTATAAATAGGACAGGGATCTTTAACGAGCACCGTACAGGTTCGGTGCCCCCCATTTTTCGCCCATACCAAAGGACGGCATAACTAATGAATTCTGACTCCCTTTAAAAGTCCTATTGCCATCTGCCGGACTACAAACGCATGACTGAACATAGAAAGTAGTTATGCTTACCACTACACCACGATTGGGCCTTAGTCAAGTTAAATCATTACCTGTAGGACAATGTCACCTATGAATTCTACACCTAAGAAACGTAACTTACAGTTATATAAATTACATAGATATTAATCACAACTATGTACTTTCCAAAAACTAAGTACGTTACTTCGGAATAAATTTCCATGGAACATACGAACAGAATAATAAGCACGTGAACTGACAAGACGCTACCAACAACTATCACACCTATTGGACTAAAGATCTTTACATTCCTAATGAAAGAAACGACTAATTAACAACACCGTACTGATACTTATTTGAACGTATGGAGCAGAACACAAGGGTTCAACAAAAAACAGACAGGATACAAAAGAAACCAAATATCTAAGAAAAAAAGAAAATGATTCATGATTTATTTTGAATTACATTATACGCAATGAGCATTCCAACTGTAAATTCTTCAACACAACATCACCATAATTCTCTTATTCTTTTTCTTTCTTACATGAACTTCCTAAAAGAAGATTAAAAGGACAACCTAGAAACCTGCTCAGGAACCATAAATTATTTAATAATTTATGGTTCCTGTGCAGGTTGATAAATTTTATAAAAGAAAAAACTCATATTTCTATAAATCGAGAAAATAAAATCACTAAAAACAAATTCGCTACGAAAGTGTAATAGAATAATAAATAAATATTAAAACAAAAAAATTTAAAATTTAAAATTTTTTTTTAAATACTTGTGAAACATTATAATAGAGCTGCTAATAAAAAGAAAAAGGAGGGAAAATATCTTAAACAAAACACAGTCATTAAAATCTCATTACACCTTAAAAAAGAAAAAAAAATTAAACACCGTAAACCAAGATAAGAAATTTTATAATTTGAAACCTTGATGAGAAACAAAAACATGAAGTGAATATTCAACTTGCTAATTTGAGTTGTTAATGCCTTAGTTAACAAATACTAATACGATGTACTAAAAAAAAACCCTGTTCTCTTTATTAATACAAAAATATGATTTAATTATGTATTCAATTTTTATTACTCCAATAAAAATGTCTTTAGATTGAAACGAATGTGCACTTCGAATAATTACGAACAATTAAAAAAAAAAAAAAAGATATCAACCTCTTCTAACTGAATGATTAGAAAGTGGGTAATAGATAATTTTATTGTCTATATAATTTATTTTATTATTCACAGGAGATGGGACGAAACGTACGTAGTTATAATGATTATTTTGTTATGAATAGATTTACCAAACGTTTGAATTTGCTACAAAAAATCATTCTTGCAGAGTAAACTACCTACTATGCCCAAGATCGCGGGTTCGGAGCCCAGCAGGTGGACTTAGGATTTTTTAGAAGGCAAAAATTGTTGGTTACGCCGTCCTTCGAAAGGGACGTAAAATGGGACCCTGAGTCTATGCGGTGTCAGGTATAAGTAGAAGATCCTTCATCAAACAACGTACATAAGTACATAAGTAACTGGATAGCCAACTTTAGCATGGTTCGATTAGCTATAGCAGCGTAAAATGACGTTAAATTGGTATGCTGGTTATGGGTGATATGCTGATGGTTCCGGGTTCAAATCCGTCTGTTGAATATAATTTTTTTTATTGGTCAACAGTCGTCATCAATGGACTTTGTGCATGGTGGGATTTTAGATCATTATGTGGCTCGCTAGTCCCTTATTTATGGAAAACCTGAGGTTAAGCTTTTTCTCGGCCTAATCCATCCCTACAAAACCGTTATATAAGAAACAGTAATGTATCTAGCTAGTAAAATAGCATTACTAGTTTTAAATGGCTTAAGAGAATTAGTTCAATTAAATGTTTAGAAAATGTTTAGTCAGCACATCTCGACCACAGACGAGAGCCTTATGAATTAACATTTTATTTAATTACAGCTCAGTTGTAGAGCGTTGAGTTGCTGAGCTGAAATTCCCGAATCAAATTTATCTATGTCTGATAAATTATTCAATTTGCCAACTGTCGTCCCGAATGGACTGTGTGATTTTTAGTTTCGCTCAGTCTGTATAAAGTGGTTTATACAGGCTGTATAGGTATAAAGAGTACCCTTCTTTTGGGGAAAAATCTGGTGGTTAAGCTTGTTCTTGGGCAAATCACTTCCAAACATAACTTCTGTCTTAGAAACAGTAATAGGATTCCTTACACTGCATAGGCGGTTCATGAGTATAAAATATGATCATGGTAACAGACTCTGCCATGTAATGAACCAAAGACCTTTCATGGGTTGTAATGGTACAGTTTTTTTTATTTAATAATAAGCATTTGGGATTTTTCCTTTTCTCAATCGACTCTTACCTTATATTTAAAAGAATTTTTACTTTGGCGTACTGAAAGGAGATCCTAAACCCGATTGCATTATTATATCAGAAATAGGGCGGACCTGAATAAGGTTGAGGTGGCCTTTGCCTGATCTCCTCAACTCATTTATGAAAAACGGGTCCCTTTTTGGAGAGGGGTGGCGGGGGGGGGGGAGCGAAGAAATCCCTTCAATTGCTGCCTCTTTGACGGAAAGGCCCTTTTCAGTTTGAGATTTTATCGCTAGCCCTGCAAAGGGAGCAGGGAGTTTCCATCTCGTGACGGAGAATTATATTATTTATTTGATTGTGGCGGAGTATAATATGAAACGACATACACATACGTGAGTGGTTGTGGATTCAAAAGAAGCCCTCCACAATGGATGTAACAAAGTTATTATAAATCAGATTTTCTCCTCAGTATTATTAAAAAAGGTCTTTCGGTAGACGTATACTTTGAACAAATACGTTGGCCGAGTCTAAGAAGTATAGATCTTAAATAGGTTAGTTATGAACAAATAAGACTTTTCTCTTTATGTTAAACAATGATTTTAACAATGAATTTTCCCTATTCTATTTCAATTCCCATTAATCATAAAATAGGAAGCGGAGTGGCTGCCGTGCCGAAGTTCCTGGGTTCAAATAGTGCACTCAGACAGACTTATATTTCGTCTGCTAACAGCCGGAGATAGATACTATGGGATCTAGGACCCTCATGAGGCTAATCCAGCCTCTATAAAGTGGGTAACCGTACTACCATTATGTTTTACTGAACAAAGTTAAATATTATGTAACGGTGTGGGTAAACGTGGAAGAAAAAATTATCTTCAGGAGATATGACAAAAAACAAGGACAGAAAAAATACTAATCAGACTTTATACATAATTGCATCCATCCAGGGGCAGCAAAGACAAGAATTATGCTGCACTGCTTGGTCTAAGATGTCTTTTAAGAAATAACTGCTAAGGGGGTTCAGAAGTTTTGCATGTACCTCTAGTACTAAAACACATGAAGGGGTAGGACCTCAACTGTTTCAAGAACAATGGTAGTGCAGGGAGGAGATTTATCCTCAATCGCACTCAACGACCAGATTTTCCCTTTATAGAGGCTGGGTGAGCCCCAAGAGAGTCTCCAGATCCCACAGAAACCATACCCGGCTGTTCTAAGACAAAATAAATTATCTACCTAACCCGGTGTCTTCAGAACGGCAACTCAGTGCTCTTGTTTGTGAGATGCGTTTATTAATTGACAATTTTCAGATGTCTGGTGATTGAATTTCAATTACTGCCAGGTCTATAATTAATTAATTTAGAAATATCCTAAACAAACATTCGTGTGCCTATTTTTGTAAAGGCTGGAAATATAAAACTGGAGAACAATCTCAGCAGTAAAACCTAGCGGGGACATAAACCTGAAGGCTGGACTGAGAGGTCTGCCTTGAAAATGCCGGCAGTGGCACAAGTCCTCCAGGACAATAAACCACTGGAGTAAACCGCCATTCCAGAGCAGGGTAAAGACAACATCGAAGTAACGGACATTCTTCTTTTATGCCTGTCGGTTGGGGAGGATGGCCCGAGCAAGGAAATGTTTAGTGGTCCAGGTGTCGTCACGCGGGCCTGTCAATTTGGTCTTTCCTTTTAACTTAAGATTTGTTCTTTACAACATAGAAAGGAAGGTATGGCTTGGTACTTAACGGAAAACGTACCAATCGTCTTGTGGAGCTTTACTGATGCATCGAATTCCTCTGGTATTCAATCCTAACAATCCAATATGCTTCGTAAAATCCTCATTCATTTTTATATGAATAAATTCATCCGTAGTGACCTTATTGTTTCATGTGTTGTTGATTGGCCCAAACCCGATACCAGTACTATCATGAAAAACTTTACCAAGCCACCTATTCAATACCCAATAATCCTCCGAGGCATCTGAAAAGAAGATGGCTTCTTGATCTTCTAAATTTAATTTATTATTTGAGTCTCCCAGCTCTCGGTTTCTCTACTACCCTTTATTACGCATCATTCAATTTGAAGATATCTTCCAAAAACATTAAAAAATATACTCTTGATTTGTCTTGAGAGCAGTTATTATTTATTATTATTATTAATATTTTATAGGCGCAATGGTCCATGGAGCACCCCCATGAAGTTGTGACAAAACCGAAGTCTAAGGTTTGCTTCTACATCGTTCAGCCATCGCAGTCAAGGCCTACCTATTCCTATTTCTCCATCCTGATGTACCTCCAAGATCTGTTTTGATATTCGTTGATATATTTGGAGAGATCTACCTAAAACTGCAAATAGTAGTATGATAGGAGTTACGTATTCTAAATTGTTAGCGTTTTCACGTTTAAGTGTAAATAAGTGTTTTGTTCGTACAGCAGATTTACTTGTAATATTAATACAGTTCTTAATATCAATAAATTAATCTGAGAAAAAAAATTGTAAATAAAATCATTGATTACATGAAGGTAATAATTGAATTGAGGAACAGTGGTAATTAACTTCATATCTTCTCGCGTTGAGGAGAAGCTTTTTTTTATCTTTATATTTTTATCCACACCTGTCAAGTAGAAACAATTGACAATCGGCAGATTGACTGAGAGTAAAATAATACAGAACGAGATGAGAAACATGAAGAAGAACAGTACCCGATCAGTACATCCAGTGGCTTGATTTAATTTCCTATTATAATAGATTCCTCATCCACGTTCATTTTAGCCTCGTTTTAATGTTCTCAGGCATGAAAGCCGTATTTTTTTTTTATTAATGGAAACCCAAACGGGTGTCATAATAGTTTTTCTTGTTATCGGTTGAAGTATGTTCGTACGTGTTCGCCTGCCGTAGGTATTTTTAAAGAGGATGAATTCGATAACAATTTTTTTCTCAACAGGCTATGGATATAAGCACCTTGCAGTGTTAATACAAGCAGTGTTGAGATTACAGATAGAGATAAAAAGTAACACTCAAATTTCTAACAGAAATTATTCGAACCCTGAAGTCTACTCGAATTCCTCGAATTAATGCGCTAAGCCAGAATATTTTATTGTTTTCACGGACATTAGTTCAATACTCCCTAATTAAGTAGAAAAACAATTCGTCGGGATGGATAAACATCTTGTCAAGAAGTCCTCCGAGGAAATTCCCTTTTATGGAATGCAATCGCATTTCACACCGAGATTATCTCGTCATTAAACTGGGTAGTAGCGGGGAGAAATTAAAATTAGCCGATGAGATAATGAGAGGCGAGAGGCCTTGGCAAAATAAATTATCCTCCAGCTCCGGGAGAGATTAATTCCAGGGCTCCTGAAGATCTCAAGCCGAGGTGACACCTCTCGCAGATTTTCCGCGCCGGTGCTAATGCAATCTTCTGGGCACGGAGCTCGGCCAATAACCTCCTTCCTAGGCTCTCGTTTTGGCAGGTGTCAACCCAATAAGGAGGTTGTAGTGCCTCGAGGAAGGATAGAGTATATACTATGTTAATGGTGATAAATATATATTTAATAGGGAAGGAAAAAATAAAATAGGAATAGCTCAAACTCCATTTGGCGATAACATCATTGCTTTATATAATACTTTATACTTCTACAATTAGGAAAAAAACACTAATCTTAATTTTAATTCTATTTGTCTACACAAAAAAGTAAAAAAAAAAAAAAAAAAACTGAGCCTCTACAACCCATCGAAGGTTCAGATTCTTGGTAGAGGCTGTGCTGTTTGTAATACAAGGTTATGCTGGGAGCTTATTTGGCCAACACTCTAAACTCAGGTTTTTCCTCCAATAAAGGGCCCACTTACAAGACGTTGGGTAAGCCTCTGGTGGGCCCGTGTTGCATAATTAGAATAATGCATGCATTTGATATCAATGAATCACTATATTGAAACCTAGTATAAATAGACATCTAATAACCACAATAACAGTGCATGCAGGCTCTTGGGTTCAGTACATAGTAGAGAATGGGCATCGGTTAGGAAGGTAGGAGAGTTTTCCGAAATTACACTCAATATTCAGGTATTTTCAATATTCAGGTATCCTCAATTTATTGGGTATAGTTTAGCTTAAGGAGGGTCTGTATATATCTGTTAAATTTAAACTTTTATGGCCATCTACTTTTAAGCATACAATTTATTAAGAATTTTCATTATTTGTGGTTCTTATTACTACCTTCACAGTACATTTACCTTCAACTCCTGAAGTAGACGAATTTGAAACTGTTAGCTTAGGGAGGGTTGAATCTTGTTAAAACGAGAATTCCATCAAGATTGCAATGACAAATAGTAAGCATAGTTAAATATTTCATAGATACAGTAAAATAGAATTAATCCAGAGGTTGTAATTTATTTTTCTTTGATAACAAGAACAAACCCCAATTTAGTTATGTCAGAGTTTCATCAGAGAAAGAAATTTACACAAATTAAAAAAGCAGTGGTTATATAAAGTGGTTACTGAATTTGAAAAACCCTTCAGGTCGTTTGGCTAGATGGGCTCTTCGCTTGCAGCCTTACAACTACAAGGTGGAATATCGTAAGGGCAAACTGAACACATTGGCCGATATCGCGAATTGCGACAATCACAGTGTTGTCTACCAATTCCGATCCTAATTCTTATACCGATCCAGTTTCGTCTTCAGGAACCGACTGACGAATGGTATAATCAGAAATTTTATCGAGTCCAGAAGTCCCCAGAACTCCACGCTGGATGGTTTATAAAGGAGGGACAGTTATTATACCATCGAAAGAATCCTTTGAAGGGAGAGCTCGAGGATCCCAGGGAGGAATGGAAAGTTGTCGTTCCTAGATATTTAAGGGATCAATAATATTTGAAAACCATGATCTACCGCAGTCAGGCCACCTGGGGATAGATAAAACTGTTTCTAGAGTTAATAAATTATATTATTGGCCTGGATTATACCGCGATATAAGCCTGCATGTGAGGCAGTGTGAGTTATGCCAGAAGGTCACTCCAATAATAACCAATAACACTCCATCTCCACCTCATGGATTAATGTACCCTCGCTATAACAAGCGGCCGTGGGTAGTGGTGTCAGTTGACTTTGTGGGTCCTTATTCTAGGAGTTCTGGAGGTAACGTGTATCTGCTAGTGTTTGTAGATTTGTTTAGTAGACGGCTGGAATTATGTCCCATTAGAAAAGCTACGTCTTCAGTTATTATAAATAAATTGAAATCGCGCATACTATATAGATATGGCGCACCGCATAAATTAATTACCGACAATGCGAAGAACTTCGTTAGTAATCTCGTTACTGAAGTAGCTAAGGAGGTTGGAATCAAGAGAGAAACTACTCCACTTTACCTTTCGCAGGCAAATCCGACGAAACGGGCGAATCGGAATAGCAAGCAACTAATCGTCACGTACCTAGGGAAGAAACACTAACGCTGGGACGAGAAACTAGGAGAGATCCAGTTTGCATTAAATTCCGCCGTTCAAGATTCGACGAAGTTCAGTCCTGCCTTCTTGAATTTTAGTTGAGAACTGAGGCCTCTGCATCAAGCTACCGACGAAGATATTCTTGTGGCTCGCACAAACGAACATGCTGCTTGAGCCGCTAAAGTGGGCAGACTGCCCGAATTTCATCATATAGCCGAGGAAAACTCACTGAAGGCAAGTATAAATCAGAGCAGTCGATACAACTTAAGACGCCGAAAAGATCGTTTCCACCCGGGGGACCAGGTCTTAAAGACAAGGTTTCAGCTATCTTCGGCAGCTGATAAACTGAACCCCAAGTATGAAGGCCCTTATACGGTTGTTTCAGTTACGGGTGGTGGATCCTGTAAGATGAGAGATCAGGATGGAAAGATAATAGGCTTATGGCATCCCTCGAAGCTTAAATTATTTTATCCAACCTGACGGACTTAGTCGCTGGAGGAGAGTGTGTAACGAGTTTCTTTTTTTTTTTGTCGCTAAGTTTGTCCGTCATGTGTCTCTACATATGTGAGCTCACTCTACTGTGGGCTGTCGTTATGTGCGAATGCACATCAGTGGTTTATGTAGTCAAGTAATTGCCAAATTTTACATATTACCTTATATTTTCTTTGCGGCTCAGCGGTAAGCATCCTATTAAAAATTTGTAAATTAACAATTTGTAAATTGTATATAATCTTTGTTTTTTATTAATTATTTATCTATTTTTAGTTGGTGCTGTGGTTATAGCATTGATATAATAATTGTGTTACGAACTTTGTTATGAATACAACCTACTGGTTTTGGACTTTTTTTTATTTAATCAATTTGGACCTTGGACCGAAAACATATAACCTGGTCACACTACTTAGCATTGTAATTTTTTTCTCTTTCCTTGTGTCTAACACGCTAAGTGTTCCGTCCATTGCAATGAAGGATATTCCTTTTTGAATCGTGGGCTGATACTCCAATCTTGAACTTAAAATAAGCTCCGAAAAATTACGATTCTAAGTAGATGGCCTTTGATGTTTACGATACTCCATGTTTTCCCGAAGCTTTGTTTTTCTGAACCTCGAGTTGGTTTTATTGGAAATTTTCTTCTAAATATATCTCTAAAATCTAGCAAACCAATTAGAAAGTGGACAGTTACCGAAGGTCAATCTCGGGGGAGGCGTGCTAGGGGTAAAAAACAAAACGTTTTTGTAATTTATAAGCAGCAACAAACGATCCGAAAAATGCATGATAAAGTAGAATTTTTTATTGATTTCTTATATTTAGTAAAAATTTAGTAAGCCCTAACTAAAAACCTAAATTCTGGATCTGTCCCTAAGAGTTAAGGTCACGAGTAACTAGAAATGATCTTCCAGTCAATTCTACTGCCCTAATCGCGAGGAAAATGATATACACGAAAATTTGGAAAACATGAATTTTTTTTTAATTTCATATCTCTTTTAATTGTGTATGTTAAATTTTTGGTGAAGGGTAGCAAGGATTGGTTTTACAGTGACACAATACGCGTAAAAAACAACACCAAATTCGAGTAGCTTGCAGTATTTTTAATTGTTCGCGTTTTACGAATATTTTTTATTTTATTTTGAAAACTCAACCTGAACCCCAGTTGGCGACCATGAGTTTAGATTTTGGATCATAATAAACAAATTTCAGAAAAGAAAGCGCCTCGGAATATATTTCATGCTTACGAATCACATCTTACTAGTCTATTATATCTTACTGTACCTATCCCATATTCTGGGAAAATTCAGATTCAGGTTCGGAACAAAAGGGAGGGAACGGAATAGGAACCTAAACCGAGTGGCAACATTTCTTGGACGAATTTGTTGCTAATTAATTTCTCAGAGCTCTGTGCTTGTTGCGTTTGATTTCTCTATTTTTCGAAACTGGCATTGAAAGATGAATTAACTAATTCTGTTAGCAGCAGCGCATGGACCCTATAGGATGTGCAGACTCCCCCTGGGGCTCTCCCAGCCTCTTCTAAGTTTGGATGCGAATACACATTCACATTCTTATTTGTGAGAAAACACTAGCAGTTTGAATTTGAAGAAGAGGGCGGAGAGTTAAACAGGGCTGTCCACTTTCCCCAATTTTATTTAATTGCGTACTAAATTAGTTGTTTAATAAGCTAAACTGGGAAGAAAAGACCATAAGTATAAATGGGTACAAGCTATAAAATTTGAGGTTTGCTGAAGATATTTTTGCCAATTCATTATCTGAGGCGGAACAAATGGTGAACGAACTCCTTGAACAGTGTTAACTCGTGGGATTGAACATAAATAATATAGACAAGACAAAAATAACGACAAGTTCACATAAAGGAGAAATAAAAATTAACAACCATGAAATTAATTTCGTTGAGCAATATAATTATTTAGGACATCCATCATTTAAAGATAGAAAAGATGAAATCAACAATAGGATTAATCTTGGACGGAAAAAATACAGGTGCTTGAAATAAATAAAAATAATAAATAAATAAAAGTCAACTACCAACAGGATTAAAGGCAAAGGTATTGGAATCGTGTGTCTAACCGGTAATATTGTATGGTTCGCAGACATGGTCGGTAACAGAAAGCTATTATAAAAAATTAGAGAGGACAAATACAATTTTCAAGAAGTATGATAGGTATCAGCAACAGAAACGTACAGGCTAGGATTAAAGTTAAAAGCCTGATACAACAAGCACAGCAACTGAAATGGAGGAGGGCCGGACATGTTGCCAGACTCGATACAAAAATATGGTCAACAGAATGGATACTAAGAGACCACAAGAGAAGGAAAGGAAGACCATTTACAAGGTGGCGAGCTGAGATCGTGCAAAGAGTGGGAGACTGTTGGGCTACTGTGGCAAGGGACAGGGACATATGGCTGAAGTTATAAAGAACTTGCAATAAACAAATGAGCAAAGCATTTTATTTAATCATTGGAAAAAATTCTTACTTTTTTATACTAATAATATGTTAAATGTTTTAAATACTATGTAAATACTGTATTTATTGAAGACAAGTAAATTTTGTAAATTTGTGTTAAACAGACTCATACCTCCCAAGGGAGAGGCTTTTTTGTTCTATAAAGGATGTATCAATAAAAGCTGTTATTATTATTATTACTAGCGGTTATTATTATTATTATTATTACTAGAGAGTGCTAACTGCAATTGTTGACTTAAATTTTAAAACGTGTTATTGTTTATTTTTTTTCTTGAGAATTTGAACCGACCAAAATCCTCAGTGGTTTTGGTCAAGTTTTAAGTGTATATCAATTCAATCATTAGAAGTTATCGAGTTTTTAACCATTTATAGATTTGGAGACCTTAGTTGGTTAAATCGTATTAATTGAATACGCACAGGTGTTTCAATTTGAGAATGACTGTCAAAATAAAGTTAAACAATGATTCACACCAAATCCAACGTGGTTAATTATAATTAACCTCTTATGTACGAACAATTTAACAATCTGACATTGATGTTACGTCTTCAAAACTAGTTTATTACTAAACTATACCTTTAAAACAATTTCATCACTAAATGATGCCTTTGAATTATCAAAAAGCTAATAATAACAGATAGAAATAAAAATCTTCTCAGGAATATTACAGAAGAATTGACTAAATTCAATAATGATCGCGCGATAAACTCCAATGAAATTTCGGTCTTCATTTGTTAAATTAAACACTCCTATGAATGCGAATATTTTCTCAAAGTTATAAATACAGGTGTAAAGAGTTATTATTGCTATTAAATAAAATTTTTCAAGATCACCATTGAACAGAAAATTATCTGTACAGATTAGTCCAGTAGCTCACAAAGCGAAACACATTGTGCTATCACTCGGCACTCGACCGTATAGAGAACGAGCATAACTCTGAGATTAGACCCATAGAGGCCGATCCCAGATACAGATAACTAGATACAGATACTAGATGAGGATGGTGGCTACAGATAAGGCGGAGAGCCGAGGTGGCGGAGTGCTCTGGGAGTATTGATTCCCAGGTTAGTTGCCAATTAGGAAGGAACCACGCCCTCTCTCTGTTGACACTCGTAAACAACATCCCAGGGCCAGCCCTTCAGCCCGTCCTATCCCTCTCCTAATATCATTCACTTCATCATCCTTCATCACGAACCAAAATCATGAATTTTACACTAAAATTAGCAGAAAAATAAGCTACATTGGCTCAAAGTCAAAATGGTACACCTGAATATTGATAAGAATCTTTATCAATCGCTCTTTCAAAAGAACAATGACATAACTCAAAACCCTAATTTTTCAATAGAGCTATTCGAAAGTTCTGTGGGAGTTAAAAAAACTTAAAGTGTGGGGTGTGGAATGATGGTATTAAAACCATTAGAGAAATTTGAAAAACTTTTTTAATTTGAACTCATTATTTCCTTAACTTATTATTATTTATTTCATTATTTAAAACTTCATATTCGAACATGATAAACTCAAAATGCGACTTTATATATATATATATAAAAAAAAGTTATCATATCCTGTCATGGAAATGGAATATCTGATATGTCGTACCAGAATTGAAAAGTTTCAACCAATACGATTGCTATAATATGGTAAACTCAAAATACCAATGTATATATTTCGGTTATAATTTCGTCAATGAACGTTTCATGAAACATATCGAAGTATACAAGATGATATAACCTAAAAACAATGTGTAAGTTCTTTAATCTGTAAATAGTTAGTATCAGTTACTATATTATATACAGTCAGTTATAAAATTATTTTTATTTTCGAAAATATTAATAAGGAAATAAATGAAAAGTTAAACCTTGTTGAGATTTTCCTCTTTTTAAAGTCATCATCCTTCACC
The DNA here is from genome assembly GCA_037127475.1 of Arma custos. NCBI lineage: Eukaryota > Metazoa > Arthropoda > Insecta > Hemiptera > Pentatomidae > Arma > Arma custos. The sequence goes on from CM073763.1 coordinate 61,363,981, forward strand.
ACTCACTATAATCATTTATTTTAAACTAAAATTAGTAGAAAAATTAGCTACAGCGTCTCACAATCAGAATTGTAAACCTGGTTTACTGATAATAATGATTCAATTAACAGAGAGTTCTACTTATATCACTTCTTCAAAGGAACAATGTCATAACTGAAAAAAACTAATTTTACAATACAGGTTTTTGAATGTTCCATGTGAGTTTAAAAAAATTAAAATGTATTAAAGGAAATTAATTAAAAAATATATCCTGCTATTAAAATCATAAACAGTCTCCTGGAATGAACCATATTTCACTAATTATTAAATTAAACATCTCTACTATATCAAGTGCTGGATTTTATTAGGTCTAATTCAACCGCAAGTATTAAAGTGGTACAGTAAATCATAAAGTATAGTATTAAAGAGGGAAATTAATTTTATATACAGCTTAGTATGATTTCCCAAGGGTACCTGGGAATGAGAATGTATAGATAATACAAAAAATTAAAAAAAATCCGTTTTTCCAGACTTTTAGTATGCTGTTAATTAAAACTTGTTATAGATATAAATCGATTCAGTCAATACACATATTATTTCATCAACAATTAATTCAAATATCTCTACATAATCCGCTACTCGATTTTGTTAGATCTAATTCTAACTAATTAATTCGGCCCAACTACCCAGTGATGAGTCCTGGCCTCCACCAGCAGTTTTCGCCAATCGTCGCGTTTCTGAGCAGCTGCCATCCAGCTGCGTACACCCA